>NW_018922244.1:186952-275176 GCF_002207925.1 Prunus avium | reverse complement strand
TCTTAGGTGGCTTTGTACCACATAACAAGCTGTTAGAACCCAACGTCACATATCAGAAGAATAGCTTATGATGGGAATTAGGGATGGTATATGAGTTCTTTATCGCATTTTCTTTATAAATCATATTTTAAAGGAAAGTTTCAGGTATGAACTCGAATTACAAACAAATAAATTTATTTCCAAAGTGTCACAGGTGCCCAGTATGTAACACTATTGGACAACAACGGTAAGGAATAAATTCCAAATTTTTTAAAAAATTCATGAGGCAAATTGACATTAACCATGTTAAGAAATCAAATTGGCAGATCACGAAGTTAAAAAAAATAGTTTTTAGTGATGATGAATCTGATGATGATCAAAACTCTCTCTTTTGGCCAAGTTTTTAAAAAAAAATTGAAGAACCAAGTGGTAGTGGCCCCCACGTGGCCAAATAACACGTTACCATTGATAATAATGGACAACGAGGCCAGCGATTATAGCGATTCTTCTCAAACGCGTTACGCGTCCAAGAAACGCATTTGCGCCTTCCCTCGTCTCTCTCTTTGCTCTTTTGCTTGCATTGCCGGCGTTGGATTCGATGCCTTCCTTCGCCGCCTTTATGGATTTTTCCCACTCCCCACTCTCTCTCCCAAACGCGTTTCCTCCACAACATTCAAAATAATTCAAAACAGAAATTTAAAAAAAATAAAAAAGAGAAAATATCCTTCCGTTGTTGACTTCAAACAGAACTAGCGCCAACGACTCCTTCGCTGTTAATCGCTTTGGTCTTATTTAAAATAAACATTTAAATCCAAATTTTCCACCTCACCCTCTTCAAGTCCCTCTCTAAATTAACCTCTCTGCCTCTTTCTCTCTCCCTCTCTCTCTCTCTCTTGCTCGATCGCTCGCCTTGTTATTGTTCTTCAGAAGCTGCTGTGCGAGCAAAATCAGAAACTAGGGTTAGGTTACATCGGAGATGGCTCCCAAGGATCCGAAGCAGAGTGGAGGTTTCTTCGCCTCGATGGCTTCCACTTTGACCAATCTTGGCAGCGCCATGACCAAATCCGTCAACGGGTATCAGTCAAATCCTTCTTTAATTTCATCTTTTGAGCTGGTTCTGTAATTCGTTTACAGTTTTTGGTTTCATGGAGATCGGATTTTGATTTGTGTCTGTTCGATTCTCTTGCTCTTTGTGTCAATTGAAGCACTCCTGGTGCTAGCTGTTACTATGAAAGCTTTGAATCTGGCTTCTATGTTCTATTGGGTTTGAAATGAATCGCTTACTAATTTGGAATTTCTGTTGATCTGGATTAATTTAAGTGGTTTTTTGATGGTTGTGGCATTTACTTGGTGTTTAATTACTTAGAAGTACTGCCAAGTTCTGAATCTAATGTCTGCATGCTGAGAAGCTAGTTTTCTATGTTTTGAAGAATCCGATTGAGACAATTCTTGGTATTTTCACTGTACAGCGTAGTGGGTTATGAGGGGCTGGAGGTTATCAACCCAGATGGAAGCTCCGAAGATCTTGAAGACGAAGCAAGGAAAGGAAGGTGGAAGCAGGAGGTACACTACTTTTCTGCCATGGAAATACCCAACTCCCCTATATGACAATAGAGAAAACGTTTCCATATTGGTTTTGTTCCCAATATAGTTGTTAGGGTTGCAAAACATATGTCAAGATTCCATTTCTCGCATGGTGATCAGCCCTTATATTAGCTCGTGTCTGATGGCCTTTGAAGGCATTCATCATAGAGTACCATATGGTGCACTGTAATTATCACGATCACCTAGAATCAGGCATCGTGTCATTTCTAATTTTTCTTTGGACAAGCTGGATCAGTTCATTCTTAGTTGACTAAAATGAAACCTTTTCTTCCTTAATTCCTTGTATGGCAGCTTCTGTGCATGGCTTGTGTTGATCTATTAAGCAGAAACTGATGCTTTTCCTGTAGGGATAATAAGACAATCTATTTTTGTATTGATAAAAACTACTTTTTTTTTCTTTTCAAAACTCTCTAATGCTTTCATGCATACTCAATTCAGAAGTTCTTCCTCTTTCTTTTTTAGGATCGGGATGGTTACTGGAAGGTGATGCAGAAGTATATAGGCTCTGACGTCACATCATTGGTGACCCTTCCAGTGCTTATTTTTGAGCCAATGACTATGCTACAGAAAATGGCAGAGGTTTGTGTTATTTGTAATTGAATGGCATTATAAGAAGCTTTGTTCAATCCGATCCTGTTCTCCTCAGTGAATCTTACAATTGCCCAAATATGTCACAGCTGATGGAATACTCCCATCTGTTAGATCTGGCAGATGAATGTGAGGATCCATACATGAGATTGGTGTATGCTTGTAAGTATTTTCTGCATCTCTGCTCTGTATAGGCATTGCTGTTTCCACTTCACTTCCCTCTCCTTCTCTGTTTGTGCATGCACTGTATGATGACTAACTTATAGTTGCTGGTTGCAGCCTCATTTTTTATATCTGTTTACTTTGCCTTTCAACGAACCTGGAAGCCATTCAATCCAATACTTGGTGAGACTTATGAGATGGTTAACCATGGTGGCGTTACGTTTATATCAGAACAGGTGAGTACTAAGCACCAAAACTAGCAATTCTCTGTTTAGTTTTAATTTATGGTGCTTTGGGATGAAAATAAAAGCACTTTTTATTTATTTGCATGAATCTCAAGTTGTTTGGTATATACTGGGATGCTTATCATTATCATATTTAAATGAGTTGTATTCCTTCCAGGTCAGTCATCACCCTCCTATGAGTGCTGGTCATGCTGAAAATGAGCATTTCATTTACGACATAACTTCGAAGGTGAAAACCAAATTTCTGGGGAACTCAATTGATATCTATCCAGTTGGAAGGTAATATTATTTGATCTTTCTCTTTGGCTATAATTTTGTTACTAAGTGATTTTGTATCTTCTTAACTCCTTTGAAATTGTAATGGTAACCTTTTATCATGAGATTTGAAAATGAAAACATTTTCCTCATCTAATGATTTGTGTTTAAGCAAGAGATGAAATTGCATAGTACTCTTTAGTAATAACTTGTGTAACCTTTAATTGTTTTTTATGCAGAACGCGTTTGACCCTAAAAAAAGATGGTGTAGTCCTTGATTTGGCACCCCCTCCAACAAAAGTTAACAACTTAATTTTTGGACGAACATGGGTTGATTCACCAGGAGATATGGTTCTGACCAATTTGACCACGGGGGACAAAGTTGTGCTATATTTTCAACCATGCGGCTGGTTTGGGTATGATTACCTTTCTATTGTAGTGTTCACTGCTCATCACTTGTAGCATTGTTTGCATCACGTGACTGCTTATTGAGTAACATCTTGTGGGAAGGTATTTTGGTCATACAATCGAAGTTTCAGGTCTAAAACTATCTTCTAGGCTTCTATTAAAAAAAAAATAACTGTAACATTGTGAACCTACCTTCCTTTTATTTTATCAGTTACCTACTCCTGATTGGGCACAATATACTCACAGGATGCAGTGATCCGAAACAAAAATTGATAACACCAAAATTTTAGACCAGACTGAGTGGCATGGGAAAAACCCCAAATTGAGGGCCAAAACTAATGTGGAAAGAGATATATGTAGTCAACTCCAGTCTTTTGGGATAATGACTTGGTTTGGGTTCAAGGCTTTTTAATCTTTAGTTATCCTAGTGTATGCTCTATGTTGATTTCACACTTGATCTTGTAAAATATTGTGCTTGCAGATCTGGTCGCTATGAAGTAGATGGGTATGTTTATAATTCTGCCGAGGAACCTAAAATATTGATGACTGGAAAATGGAACGAGTCAATGAGTTATCAACCCTGTGACTCAGAAGGGGAACCACTTCCTGGCACTGAACTGAAAGAGGTTAGGTTTTACCAGCTACACCTTGTAACTTGTAGAATCTTATTTAGGAAAACCTGGAGTGGACTTCTGTATGGTTCTTGCAAAGTGGAATTGCAGGTTCAGACCTGAGGTCATTGATAGCTATATTTGTCCTTTACATATCTGGTGTCCAGTTGGTGTATGAAGTTGTAGAAACCAACTAATCTTTATAGTTCATAGGCACTCCTATTTTTTTTGTGGCCAGTTTTGAATTTTGTATTGAGTGCATTCTCATGATCATGATGCCATGTTATTTATCTCCCCAAAGACTGAGAAGATTGGTAACTATTTTATTTTGTTCCTTCCTTTTTGTCATATCAGAGGACTAGCGTACTAGTTGAAAACTATTTTTTTGTCCATTTCTGGTGACCTAGCAAACAAACTTTTTTCTTTGTTTGTTCCTTTCAGTAAACTCATAGGAAATTATTCATTGTTTCATTGCAGGCGTGGAGAGTTGCTGATGTTCCAGAAAATGATAAATTCCAGTACACACATTTTGCGCATAAGATAAATAGCTTTGACACTGCTCCTAAGAAGTTATTGGCATCAGACTCTCGCTTGCGTCCTGATAGATACGCACTGGAGCAGGGTGACCTATCCAAAGCTGGTTTTGAAAAGAGCAGGTCTCTCTCTCTCTCTCTCTCACACACACACACACACACAATACAGTAAGAAGATTGAATATCATTGGTAAAAACTGACGTCTTAAATATGTCTACCTACTTTCTTGTCAGTCTGGAGGAGAGACAGAGAGCTGAGAAGAAAAATCGAGTGGCAAAGGAACAGGAATTTACTCCAAGATGGTTTGACAAAACAGATGAAATCTGTCCTACAACGTGGGATGACTTGGAAGTGTACCGCTACAATGGAAAATACACTGAACATCGGGCTGCAGTAGATAACTCAGACAGCGTTGAAGCAATTGACATCAAATCAATAGAGTTCAACCCCTGGCAATATGAGAATTTGGCTGCTGCTTGAGGTGTATCATGTGATTGTTTTGCTTGTATAATAGTTTTGCTTATTTATTTGTTATTCTTACCTTTGCTCGCTCCCCTTGGGAGTCAGTATCATGATGGAATCATAAGACGGATAGGCTTTCCTAGCTATGACATTGATGTTTTGTGGTGGTAGATCTTTTGCAATCTTTTATTATGAAAAGCAATTCAAGGTTGGAAATCTCACTCGTTCTTGTGTGATGATTTCTACAAATATCGTACTGGATAGCTCTGTTAATGAGGTGTCTGTGAGTTAGGGTTTAGAATACAATGAAAGAGATGCAAGTAGTGATGGTGGTCCTGAGACAGGCACGCATGATTATGTGCTGTTGTGATGATGGTGGTGGCTCGCACGTGTAAAGACTGTGAGCTGCTTCCAAAGTTCTTGGTGAGCCTCATTTTCAGAGAAACATGGGTTTGTCTTTCAGCTGGCTGATGTAAACCGATGCGAAAAAGAGGTCACATTGTGGCCTGCGTTCTCTCTCAAATTCCTTCCTGTCCGTACTCTGAAGACCCTTTCAGACCTTTTTCACTTGGTCCTCCCTTATCCACTCTCCCTCTCACCACAAAAAATATGCCACCCTTATCCCCTAACTTATCGTTCTTTGCCTCTCTTAGCATGTTAGAATGCTAGCTTTACCTCTTCCAATGAAATCCCATCTCATGAATTTATGGACCTCATGCCATTGTAATGTGGGTTTGGTTTTTGGGTTTATACGAAGTGATTGGATATTTGTCTTCAGTCCAAAATTGGATGCTACTTTAGCTTTCATGTCATAAATTTTGTCCAACTACCCCGACGAGAGAGAGATGTCTGCAACTTTTTCATCCTAGAGAGACAAACATAGTGTCCATATAATTCGTTTGAGTTTTTATAATTTTGGCAAGCTCTCATTGCCCCTTTAATTGGACTCCACACTTCACGAACTTACACACCCATGCGTGTATGCGTGGGGTAGTCTGAGTTCAAATCGAATGTTGAAACGCGTTAATTTTATTTTATTGAAACGCGTTTATTTTATTTTATTTTATTGAAACGTGTTAATTTAATTTTATTGAAGAAAATTCTGAGTTCAAATCGAAAGTGGTCAACGACGTTGTCGACTATTAACATCAATAATAAGAACATATTGACTCATAATTCAAGAGAGGACACATTAGTTGAGGAATCGACAAGTTATAAGTTGGAGTTGTGCAGATTTTTATTACTTTGGGACAAGTTCTTACATGAGCACATAATTAAGGTATTTTTATGCACACAAAAGCCTTGGTATAAGTTGGTCAAAAAAAGAAGACAAGGAACGTGGAACACGGTGGAAGAGCCTAGCAAGATCAGCAAAGATGATCAAACCTCTCCCGTACGCACAGTGAATTGCATAACCCCCCTAAACGTGTTTTTATGTGAACGAGATAAGATTCAACCCAGAATTATGGAGAGACTTACACGTGTCAAGAACAGAACTGATGTGGCTCAAACGTAGGAACTGGTCCAAGAGGTTTTTGTTAACTGCTGTAGCCGGTAAACTCCCACCAGTTACCGGTTAGCTCAATCATGGGGATGAAGTTCAAACTTTATAAACAGTTGGGGGGGTTTAAGAAACAAGTTGGGTGGTTTTCAGGGGGTTTTTGGTGATCAGACAGAACCCACTTTCGTAGGGGAGGTGAGAATATTATGTGTATTTTAGACACTGCTTTCTGTGTCCCTTAAAAGAAAAAACAAGAGTAATTCTCTCTTTTCAGGCAGGGATTTATATTTTCATCCATGAAAATGAGAACCCAGATCAAATTTTGCATGTATTTTTCTAAAATCTCATATTTTTCTGTTTAATATGCTTGCCCTGATGTGTTTTTGTGTGTTTGCACATTTGAATTTCTTCGAATTTTTGTCTTCCACATTCCCCTGTCATTCTCATGTAAACTCACTTTCTAGTGGAATTGTAATTCCTTCATTTCTTCTCTCTCTCTCTCTCTCTCAAATATATATATGATGTTTGAACCAATTAACTATATGATGATCTGCCGTTTTACTTTCTGTCAGGGTTTAACGTTGGCTTCCTGTTCTTTTATATACTAATACATATGTTAAGTTATGCCTTCGTGACATAAAAAAGGTGTTAACTTTGTTATGATTTGTAGAAACTGAGGGGTCTTGTTTAGGAACAAGTTGACATATATTGTATTCTGCAATGGGATGATTTCAAGGTTTTCTAACTACCCTTTTGCCTGTAAGCCTTCTTTACCCTTTTAACTGTAAGCTTTCTTGTCTGCATTGCCTCACACATATACTATTCTAGTCATTTCTGCATTTGATTTTCCTTTGTTTTAAATTTTGGCGATCTGGAAGTAGTCATGAAGATGTTTTGTCAGAAATGAAACTGAAAAATGAATTTCCCAGGGGAAAGGGAAGGAAAGCAGGAAAGCTACATTTGGTTGCACAGAGTTTTTGGAATTTATTTTGATTATGATCTTCTGTTGTTCCGTTTTTTGAGTTGTACTTCACTGAATTAAATTTGGTCCCAAAGTTGGTCTTCTCTTAGTGCGGATCTCATTTTGACTTTAGAACTTTGGGTTTTGTAGCAATTGGTACAAGACCACTTAAAAGCATATAAGATCTTATCTGCATTATGTACCCGTTGTTAAAGAAAGAGTACGATTTGTTTGATGTTTTTGTGTCCTAGTGTTCTTGGTCGGTGTTCTTTTATTCATGGGATTAGGACACATAAATTCTTTTTTGTATTAAGTTATCAACCACCCAACAATTTGTTTCATATATGTTCCTTTTTTGTTGATCCGGCCTCTTAACCTTGATGCGATATTTATTCGGTTGAAGTACAAGTTCTGTTCTAGTTTCATCAGTATTAGTCTACTATCTACATCATACAGCCCAGCTTCACCCCATTCAGTGGTCTTTTACCTTTTTTCTTTCTTCACATGCATTCGATGCAAGAATTTCCTGGCTGCCTATTCTGCTACTTGTTTTTCACAAATTTCTATATTTTCCATTCCTCAACGCATAAGTGAATTTCATGTCATTGTTTTTTATCTTGTGATGTTGAACTGATTGCATTAATTTTGGTTAGCTAACAGGGTCTTGTTCTGTAGGCCTTGAGATTAAAGAAGCTTGTTACTTTTAGCAGATGACTTTTTCTACTTGCGATGAAAGTCTGAGATATGGTATTGCAGCGGAGGTTGGACTATGGCTTCAATGGCTACCAGGTGCCTGAGGTTCCTCGAGCTTCTAGATCAGCCAGGGTAAAGGCTCCCATGACCAATCTTATGGGTTGCCTGTTGACATTCTATTTTGTGTGTACAAGGAGTCCTGATCTTGTGATCTATTAATATTTTTGGTTCAGGGAAGGGGACCTATCAGGAAGAAACTTGAGGCCAATCAGATTCGTGCTTTTGAGATTTTGGCCAGTGTAGCTGGTAAGTTATTGCAGGAGAGCGAACATCCTCTGCCAAATGATTCTTGTGGAAAGGATACGCATTTCATTTTTGATGATACCACTAAGAGCAAACAGGAGAAAGGCAACTCGTCAAAGGAAGACCCGTGTGAGCACGGAAGCTGTGATGAGCAAACCCTTTTATGTGTGGGCAGGATGCAAGAGTGCCAACAAAGTTATACATTGAATGGGGTTTCACATTCTCAGGAAAATTTTAGTTATGAGATCAACCGAGCATCAAAAAGTTTTGATCATTCAGAGAGTATATATTCTAACAAAGTATTCAGTGACTCTCCCTTATCTGGAGATTCTGTTGAAGAGAAGCCATGGGGTGTACTCAAGAGGAAGCTAGAGACTGGACCATCAAAGGATACGAGCATAAACGATGAAAGAACCCAGATTTTAGGCAATTCTGAGGATATAATGAAAGTGGAAGGGATGCCTCCTGAACTGGTCAGTTGTGGGCATGATGTAAAGACTTACTTTTCAGGGGACTGCAAAAATCATGATCCTTTACTCTGCCATTGTGCTAATATTAAAGTAGATAGTAGAGATGATGACGAAAACTGTGTTAGGTATGCCCAACCCCTCAGCGTGGTAAAAGAATTTGAGCACCCACCAGATGCCGGTGATGAGAAAATAAATAATATGGCTGCGTCCAGGCACTGGAGAGAAGCTCCTGAGAGGAGGATTGGGGGTTATTCTAGAAATGGTAATTGGCTTTGTAATGCACTCTTGTTTTGAATGTAAAGTAAGTTGTAGGTGTTATGATTAGTCTGTTGGATTTCATGAACCGTGCAATTGATATTAGTTTCCTATCAATATCCTTGGCTTAGGATAGAAACATTTTTTCTTGTGCCCTTTTTGGTGTATTGACTAAACCTTTCTGGATTTTATGTTCGTTATGATAAATAAGCTTTGATGGTGGTTTGATGCTTTCAGAGGGGAAGATCAGGCAAGTTTACCGCCACGGGAGAACTTGTTATACACATCAAGGATCACAGAAGATTTATCCTTTCAAAAAGAGAAAGTTCTTTAATCGGATGCCACTCACTACACCTGATAGAGAGTTTAACTGTCAAAGCATATTTAATTCTCCTGATAAGAGAGTAAATAGTGACAACTACTGCGCAGGTTCAATGATGCATACTGTCCGCTTTCCATTTTCTACACATGTGCACAGTGCACATTATACTCTCCATTTACATTGAAGGTTTAGGTTTTAGGGATGTATCAAGTTTGGCTTAACAATCCTAGCTCCTAAATGCAGAAATTGGACCATCATCCTCAACAACAGGTGGGCAAGTACCACTCAAGTCCAGTGATTGCAATGGTAAGAATATCTATTGACGTTGTCTGCAATTCTACTACATTTGCCATTTTACTTTATAATTTTCTTACATGCTCTTCCTTTTGCTAATCAGTGAAGCTTAGTATTAAATCCTTCAAGGTTCCTGATCTCTTTATTGAAATTCCTGCAACCGCAACTGTTGGTTCATTGAAGGTTTGTGTTTTACCTTTTTCCGAGCTGTTGATATGTTAACTTTGCTTCCATATTGTTTCCCTAGGTTTCAAGAAACAATTAACATTTAAGCCTAACTCTATTTTTTGAAGTGGTGGGGGATAAAGATATGGTGTGGATTTTAGAATGTCATATGAAACATTTAGTCAAATCAAATGTGTTTCACCAAAGCCATTGCAGGTTACTTCAACTTATCAAAAAAGTAGTTCTTGACATTATTTCGATACTTTTTAAGCTGGAAAACTTAGCGTGGCTGACATAGATGATTGGGTGATTGCAATTCCTTAGACCAATCAAGGTTGGTTGGGTGGAATGTTAAGTTTCATCCTAGCGTTTGTACTTTTGGGGCGTCAGGAATAAGGAGGCATTTTGCTTTCTAGGTAGTTCATAGCTGGAAATTAGACTATCAATTACGATTAAGAATATGCTGAAGGTATGCAATCTTTCTCTATCATACAGTCTTTTTCCATTTTTGCGTATTTCATTTGACCTCTTAATTATGTTGGGAAGAAAAATGGATCCAAATACGGTTCAAGAAATCTCACGCTATTATTTTGTTTAGATTTAATTGGTAATATCCGATATTTTTTCTGTAGAGGACAGTAATGGAGGCAGTAACATCTATACTTGGAGATGGATTACATGTTGGCATCCTGGTCCAGGGAAAAAAGGTCAGAGATGACAACAAAACTCTACTTCAGACTGGAATTTCTCAGGATGGGAAGAGTCATAATTTGGGCTTTATGTTGGAGCCAAAACGTGCAAAGCTTAAATATTCTCCACGCAGCAAAGATCCTTCTTTGCCATCTGACAGATCTCGGGAGTTAACCAGGTAACGGTTTAGTAAGTGTTAGCATATGAATTGGAACATCTTGTAGTGGTTCTTTCCCCACTCTTGCAGATCATACTCTCATTATTCCTAGTTTCGGCATCTAAGAGTTAATATGGTTGCCTTATATTCATGAGGGTATATTTTGTTGTCAGGCATTCTGCATCTTTGGTGTCACAACCGGGGACTTCTAGTGTCTCCCCAAATCCTCCAGTAATTAATTTTGGTGGTTGTGTTAAAAGAGACCTCAACACAGTTCCCTCTCTTCTTAGTACCTCTACCGAAAAAACCCCACAAGCATCCCAAGCTCTGGTTGCAGTTCCACCAATTAGCATGAATGCATTGGCTGTGGTTCCTTTTCATCGGAAATCTGGGCATCCAGAGTATGTACAGCGCCGGATCAGGAGACCTTTCTCTGTTCCAGAAGTAGAAGCATTGGTTCAAGCTGTTGAGAAACTCGGAACAGGAAGGTTGGTTTGATCATTATCGCTTCGCTATGGTCGAGGAATATTAGTACCATGATGCAGACTATGTGACAGTTTTCTTGGGTTGCAGGTGGCGTGACGTTAAGTTGCGTGCTTTTGATGGTGCAAAGCATCGAACTTATGTGGATTTGAAGGTGAGTTATTAATTTGAGTATAAGGTAAAATGGATTTTTTGGGTTAGTATTTTTTCCCTGAATTCATCTATAGTTCGTTTTTCAACCTCATGTAGTTTGCGTAGTGTTAAACACCCTTTTACACTTTGAATAGTCAGTTTTGAGGTTTAAAGCAGTTAAGCCGCTGCCTTCTATCAGCGTCGTCTTTATGATAGCCCATGGCCTTAGAAAATGTACTACATTGTTGCCCTCCTAACAAAATGTGGAAAATTGGGAGTGGTGCAGGACAAGTGGAAAACATTGGTACACACAGCAGGAATCTCCCCCCAGCAAAGGAGGGGAGAGCCCGTTCCACAGGAGCTTCTGGACAGGGTCCTTGCTGCCCATGCCTGTTGGTCTCAGCGGCACGCCAAGCAACAGGTCAAAGCAGCAGTCTGAGGCCTAGGCTTTGTAAAAAAAGAACTGGGAAGAAGAGGGTATCTGTATGTAAATGTTACAGCTAGAAAAATGTCATGTAAATGAGACTTTATGTAATATGGTATTTCTCTCACTTGATCCACAAGACACCAATCTTTCCTTTCCCGGTTAAGAAGAGTCTTGTGATATGTAAATGATTGTTTATGCAGCAACCGGACTATGCTCTGGGACTTCATTAAATCCACCAGACATCACATGGAATATATATAATATGACAAATTGTTTGATTCTCTGCCAATATTTTATGCCAGTGCATGAAGATACTTATATTTCCTATACTCTCTCTCTCTCTCTCTCCTTGAAATCAATTTTGTCAATCTTGTTTCTGAGTTTTTATGTCATTCAAATAGTATTTTGTTTTTTTTCTGGGTCGGTTAAGTTTTTTATTTTGGGTTATACTCTCTCTCTCTCTCTCTCTCTCTCTCCTTGAAATCAATTTTGTCAATCTTGTTTCTGAGTTTTTATGTCATTCAAATAGTATTTTGTTATTTTTCTGGGTCGGTTAAGTTTTTTATTTTGGGTTTATGTATCTTATACTAATCGGTTTGCAGTTGCCGTCATTGATGATGCAGACTGCACTATAAGTCTAAGCATGATTTATCTTAATCAATGATCTTAATTGCAATCCGACAACATAAAAGAGTAATAGTATGCCCTGATCAACAACAGAATCACTTACCCACTATATCATATACATAAACTAAGATTTATCAACTTGAAGCCTCACTGCACTCAACACATGGTTTACTAATTTCTATAAAGACAATGGAGCATGTGAAGGAATTCCAATTGGTTTGTTTCTAATTGGTGGTCCTTGGTGGCATGTGCTTAACTTGGGTTGATCAATTTTTTTAAGCTTTAATCTTAATTTATAATTAAAATTGTTTAAGCGAACCCCTGAAAAGTATCTTGATTTGCAAATCAGTGGCCTCAAGTTCGAACCCCTCTCTCCCCTAAAATATCTCTAGTATAAAAAACTAACTATAATTGTTTAAAAGTACCTTAAACATGCCCACCATAGTTAAAAGGGTAATTTGCTTTTCCATTCAAACACAGTGGTGAGGACTCGTTTTCTGCTTAAAAAACTGAGTCCTATGTCCTTGCAACTTATGAATAATTCATCGAATAGCAGAAACAGGGCTAAAATTATGTTTTTTGACCAATGACCATCGAACATTAGTCTTCAACTTGGGTTACTATTTAATTGTTAATTGTTAATTGTTGTTAGTGGTATAACAAAAATCAAAGACAGCACAAAGCCACACAAATCACAACATAGCAAATGGGATGGCAACCAATTGAAGGAGTCAACCTACGATGGAAGCACTTTTTTTAATGAGCAAAAGCACTTTCTGTCCCTCTCAATAAGAATTGAAATTTCGTCCTTGCTTTAGTGGCTACCAGAAATATGCCTCCCCATTACCATGCTCATGTGTCACACTCCTTTCTCTTGCTATTCTTGTCAAACTTTTTTTATATTGGAATAATTATGTCAAACATTTTAAATGTTTTTAAATCACTATCTTTACCAAAAGAAAATCACTATCAGTGACAGTTATTTCTACATAAATCCTTTATGACTTGACAAAAAAAAAAGTCAGTTAGAAAATATTTCTCTTAACATCTAGAGCCCTTTAGTCAACTCATTTTCCAAAATTTGACAACGGACTCGAGGATGAGAGCGGGATTTATTTCCATATTTGGCAAATGAACTCACAAATCAAAATAAACGTTTTGCATTCCTATAACACAAGAGGAATTGTTCTTAAGCGATTGTTTATAGCATGACTCAAATAAGAGACGATTCATCCTCATTTTCGGAACTCATATAGGAAGATTAAATGAAAAATTATGTTTTGGGTGGTGTCATGATTACATCAGCTTCATTGTAAAAAATTTATAGCTCAAATGATTAAAAAAAACTACCTAAACTCCCGAGGTTTTTTGTTTTATTTTTTTGAGTCGGAAGAGGTTTTCTGTTAGAACTTCCCTATTTCAGTATCACTTATATAAAACAACAAAAAATTTGGATCATTCAAATAGAAACGTTGCATTCATTATGAGGTTCTAACATCTTGACAATACATGGGCATGTCTGTAAATATCAACAAAGTGAAAGTTGGGTGAAGTGACTAGGCTTGTTCTGCAAAAGTGCAAAGGGAAATGAGCCACGTGGGACAACATTTCGTTTTCTGATGTACATGTGGCAATCAGGAATAGGCAACGTCGTCCAGAGGGTCATGATATGCGGATTTATTTTTGCTCTCCACTTCCACCTAAAGTGTATCCTTATTGTTGTCCCACATCGACTAGAGAGCCAAAGAGAAAGTAGTGTAAATAGAAATACCCCTCTCTAAGAGCACCTCCAGCCTTTACCCAAGACTGGGCAAAAGGCCCCCCAAGGCAGCCCAAGACAGCTCCAGCGGAAGAAAAATGGCCCAGGCAAATGGTGGGTCCCATCGAACTGGGCAAGCCCACGGGCAGATCTTGCCTGGGCTGCAGCCCGAAGGCGCTTACGTCAGCGAGTAAAACAAAATCCAAAAAATCCAAAAAAATTTCAAAATTTTTTTTAAATACAAAAAAATTATAGATATTTTCCCTATAAATACATAACAATTTTATTCACTTTCTAAATTGTTTATATTTTGTTGCATAATCTTTTTTTTTTCTTGCCCTTGCCCTAGCCTTCCAAGGGTGGAACCAACTAAGGCAAGGCTAGCACTATTCATGTGAATAGTGGCAGCCCTTGCCTTGCCTTAGCCTTGCCTTAGCCTACATGGGTGGAGGTGCTCTAACTAACACCGATGCCTTTTGTGATAAAATTCCACACATGAGGATTGTGCAGGTGGTAAAGTGGGGACAATATCGGTGTTGTTGGAGTGAGCCTTCGGCCCGTCGACCTGGAAAATTTAACATGGTATCAAAGCCAGGTTGCGGGCCCGTACTGCCACGTGATGAGCGGGTCCCCGTTTGGCCCCGCGCGATGGGTGAGTCCCTACATGGCTCCACGTGGTTACCGATGTGGATTTCCACGTGTGACCCATAAAAATAGGGTCTCACGTGCGGGGGATTGTTGGAATTCAAGACCTTTTGTGATAAAACTCCACACCTAAGGATTGTGCAGGTGGGAAGACAAGATGAAACCGGTTCGTCTGATAATATGGACAGGCCATACCCGGTGAAAACTTGAAATCAACGGCTGGTGTTCGTCTAATAACCCAAAAAGACAACCTTAAAAACTTGAAAGAACTGAGCTCTCCTCTGAGTGTTCCATCTCTCTGCTCGCTCTGCTTCTCTCTTCTGCAATCTCTCTGTGAGCTTCAGGCTTAGCTCTACTCAGAGGTAAGCTTTTGATATTTTGTGGTTTGACATAACCCAAGTAGATTAGAGGTTTTGTTTGTTGTAGCATTCTATTTCTGTTCATAGTTGACCTTCATATTGAATTAACTAATTATATTTTTATAATTGAGAAAAGCTACCTGTTTCAAATGATTTTTCTCTGATTATGCTGTGAAATTTTGGTGTTTCTTGTTGTTTAAGATGCTTTAGTTTGTGAATTTTTGAAGTTTGAAGGTTTGTAGATGTACTTGTGGAGGTTTCCATTTTCATTTTGGTATTTTAATGGTTTTTTAGGTTGAAGAAGGAAACTAATTTGGAAGGAAATTCTGCAGCTTTTTTGGATTTGGGTTCTCTCTCCTAGTTGGGTTTCTATAGAGACTGTAGAGTAATTACAAAGTTCATGACAATGGATCGTCGTCTTAGGGCCTTCTCTGATTCTTTCAATGGAGTCCAATTAGGTAACCGAGTTTTACCCATTCTTTCACATCCGAACATCGTGGCCCGATCCCAATTCGATAGTAATACCTTCTTAGATAATAATTATAGGGAATTTAATTACCCTCAACCCGTTCTTACCCCGAATAATGTATCTTCAAACGCAAGTGTGAGCCCCGAGGAAGATTCTCAGGAAGATTGTGACTTTTCGGATGTAGTCTTGAAATACATAAACCAGATGCTTATGGAAGAAGACTTGGAGGACAAGACTTGCATGCTTCAAGAGTCTTTGGAACTTCAAGCGGCTGAGAAGTCATTCTATGAGGTCCTTGGAAAGAAATATCCCCCTTCTCCAGAGCTACACCGGGATTATGCCTTTCAATATGGTGAGAGCCCAGGGGATAGTTTTTCTGGAACTGGGAGCAACTATATCACGAGTACTTGTAACAGTGGTGGCTATTTCGTCGACAATACCTTGATTCAAAGTCCAGTTGGAAATTTGTCTCAGTTAAAGGGTCTTCCAGCTTATAGCATTTCTCAATCACCTTATGGCTCTTCAACTAGGGTCAGTAGCCTGAATGGGCAGGTGGACTCTCCTAGTAGTCTTCATATGCCAGATTTGAATACCGAGAGCCAATCTGTTTGGCAGTTCAAGAAGGGGGTTGAGGAGGCTAGTAGATTTCTTCCTGGTGAGACTAAGTTGGTTGTTAACCTGGAGGCAAATGGGCTGTCAGCTCAAGCGCCAAAGGTCGGGACCAATGGTGAAGTTGTCAAGGTGGAGAAAAAGGATGAAGGAGAATATTCTCCTTGTGGATCAAGGGGAAGGAAGAATCTGTATAGGGAGGATGACGATGTAGAGGAATCAAGGAGTAGCAAGCAAGCAGCTGTTTCTACTGAATCTACTCTGCGGTCGGAGATGTTTGATACTGTATTGCTTTGTAGCACAGGGGAGGGTCTGGAGCGCTTGGAATCTCTTCGCGAGGCCTTGCAGAATGGAATGAGCAAAAGCGTGCCACAGAATGGGCAATCCAAAGGATCAAATGGAGGGAAAGGTCGTGGTAAGAAACAAACTGGTAAAAAGGAGGTGGTGGATTTGAGAACCCTCCTAATCAGTTGTGCACAAGCAGTTGCAGCTGATGATCATAGGAGCGCAAATGAACTGCTAAAGAAGGTGAGACAGCATTCTTCTCCTTTTGGAGATGGGACTCAGAGACTTGCTCATTGCCTTGCTGATGGCCTTGAGGCACGCTTGGCTGGTACTGGTAGCCAGATTTATAAAGCCCTTGTTAGCAAAAGAACCTCTGCTGCTGATGTCTTGAAAGCTTACCATCTATTACTTGCTGCATCCCCATTTAAGAAGATATCTAATTTTGTTTCAAACAAGACAATAATGAATCTAGCACAAAATGCGACAAGGGTCCATGTCATAGATTTCGGTATCCTTTATGGTTTCCAATGGCCCACCCTTATTCAACGTATCTCCTGGAGGGATGGTGGACCTCCAAGGCTTCGGATTACTGGAATCGAATTTCCCCAACCAGGATTTCGGCCAGCTGAGCGAGTTGAGGAAACAGGACGTCGTTTGGCAGCTTATGCTGAGAAGTTCAACGTGCCATTTGAGTACAATGCAATTGCAAAGAACTGGGATACCATTAAACTTGAGGAACTCAAGATTGACAGGGATGAGGTTCTTGTTGTGAACTTTTTATATCGGGGCAAGAACTTGCTTGATGAAAGTGTGGTTGTGGACAGTCCAAGAAACAGGGTTCTTGATTTGATAAGGAGAATTAATCCAGACCTTTTCATCCATGGAATTGTTAACGGGGCGTTCAATGCCCCCTTCTTCGTTACCAGGTTCCGGGAGGCATTGTTTCATTTTTCTTCACTGTTTGATATGCTTGAAACTGTTGTACCCCGTGAGGACCGGGAGAGGATGTTAATTGAGGCAGAAATCTTTGGCAGGGAGGCATTAAATGTTATAGCTTGTGAAGGATGGGAGCGGGTGGAAAGGCCAGAAACATACAAACAATGGCAAGTCCGTAACTTGAGGGCTGGGTTTGTGCAACTACCTTTAGACCGATGGCTTGTGAAGAGGGCAGGTGAGAAAGTGAGATCTGGTTACCACAAGGATTTTGTCATTGATGAAGATAGCCGCTGGCTGTTGCAGGGATGGAAGGGACGAACTGTCTATGCCCTTTCTACTTGGAAACCTGCTTAAGAAACTTCAAAAGGCACAGTTATTAGTGCTTGTATTCTGCTTCTTAGCCCTTCGGCATTCAACAAAGATACTGGAGCAATTCAAGGTAATTGTGTTGCTTGATTTAAGTTTTTGTTATCTTTTATTCTCTCTCTCTCTCTCTCTCTCTCTCTCTCTTCTTGTTATTGCCCTCCTCACATTTGTTGATAATCTGGCAGGTAAAAAGGGTAGCTGACTTTCACTGTTGATGGTTAATTATGGATCATGCATTATAAGAGATGGTCATTGGTGTTGTGCTTTGTCCCCCTGTAGAGAGTCTTGAAGTCTTGAAGAATTTTGTAACACTTCCCTTCAGCAAGGTAAAAGTTTGTCACCATGTTCACAATCTTTGTTCAATTTAAGAAGCAGAACAGAAAACTGTGCAGTTTCATACCAGTTGTCTCTCTCTCTCTCTCTCTCTCTCTCTCTCTCTCTCTCTCTCTCTCTCTTCTTGTTATTGCCCTCCTCACATTTGTTGATAATCTGGCAGGTAAAAAGGGTAGCTGACTTTCACTGTTGATGGTTAATTATGGATCATGCATTATAAGAGATGGTCATTGGTGTTGTGCTTTGTCCCCCTGTAGAGAGTCTTGAAGTCTTGAAGAATTTTGTAACACTTCCCTTCAGCAAGGTAAAAGTTTGTCACCATGTTCACAATCTTTGTTCAATTTAAGAAGCAGAACAGAAAACTGTGCAGTTTCATACCAGTTGTGTTTTTATGGAAGAAATTCTCTCTCTCTCTCTCTCTCTCTCTCTCTCTCTCTCTCTCTAACACAATTATACTATTCGTTGTAATTGGGATTTCCCTTCTTTTTTAGCTTAAGTGGCTTTTTAAAAACAATCTTACCCACTTCCTTAAAAGATTTTAACTTTTCTGAAATACCATATTCTTTTTGGCTCAAGTCATACTCCGCCGGAGGCATCTGGAGTTGGCCTGCTTATAGAATTTGGTATCTGAGTCTGACTACCACCATAGAAATGGAATTTGATTCGCCAGGCAAGGCAATACAAGACAAAGCACAAAAGAAACAGGTCTTTGGGATCAAATGCAAAACTGCTTCTTCATTGGATTGGAAGGACCAGTACATGAGTCCCACTATCTATTAATTTATGCCCATTTAAAACATACTTCAACCTGGTACTAAATTGTCGGAGCAAATCATATTTTATGGATGATAAACAGGTACTTAACGACTTTAATCATGTTGTGGGGGCAGCAGGACCATAAAATAATGTAATGTAGGCTCAACGTCTCATAAGGCTTTTAACGGTTAAGAGCATTCATTCATGTACCGACCAAAGATTTTAATCTTATACAGGGAATATGGCATAATTCATCTATTCTTCTTCAGGCAAACTTGTCTCGTCGAACCATTGAGGAGGATCATATCCAGTGCCACCTAAAAATGAGAAACGAACAATTCACATAAATTTAAAAACCCAAAAGAATTTAAAGGAAAAAAAAAAAAAAAAACCCAGCAAAATTAAGAATGTGTTTAATTACCAAGGGGATTACAACGACAGATTCGCCAAGCTGTCAAGACAGAACCTTTTGCAAATCCATATTTCTTGTAAGCTTGCATTGAGTACTCACTGCAGGTTGGGACATACCGGCAACTATTCAGCAACAGAGGTGAGATTTCCCCTGCACTTTCACAAATTTGCTTAATTTAGTCATAACCCACCGTTATTATTACTAATTAACAGTCAATGACTTTCTTAATCACGTTTAAATTAACGATAAGTAATAATTAAAAGCAACTCCCAGAGAAAGAAGAAGAAAAAAAAAGGATGCTTACTTTTGTAGAATTTGAGCACACATAATGCAGCTTTAACTCCCAAATTGTCCACTTCCTTATCTGCTTACAAGCGAACTGCTTGGTGAGCATTTTCAGTATGTACGGAAATTGAGAGAGAGAGAGAGAGAGAGAGAGAGAGAGAGAACCTTGTGGATTGTTCGGGTCGGATTCTGTGTCTCCATTCAGTCCATTGATTATGGGGCGACGGCGAGCCCTCCAGGCATGGGATTGATTGGGGTTAATTTTGCGGGAATTGAAGCTAGGGTTTTGCGATTGGGATTGGACAGTTATAGCCAGAGGTTTATGGTAGTTAACCAACATAACAACAACCGCCATCTTCAGCTGCGCTTCGACTCGAGCGCGCCTTATGATATTTTCTCACCCTTTTTGTTCCGGCTACGGCGTCGTTTTGCATGTTTATTAAATTATTATTTGCACCACGTTTCCTTTTTGCACCACTTTATCATATCACTAGCGCCTAGCGCCTAGGCGGCGCCTAAGCCGATTTTCCGAACCATCGCCACTTATTAGAGCTGCTCAAGTCAGGCATCGACCCAGAGCCCACATAACTGCCCCAAAAAGCAATTTATCCATTTACTAGCGCCTAGCGTGCCTAGGCGCCGCCTAGCCGATGCAGAGTAAACTTCCAATCCATCCATTACTGAAAAACTAAAGAGAAAAAAGAAACAATAATAAAGGAAAATACAATGGGTTTTATCCTCTACTTTTTTTTTTCCTTTCTTTGAATATAAATTTTTTATCAGCTGTTTTTTATTTTTCTTTCAGGGGTATTTGTGACCAATGTTTATTTATAAAGCCTTTTCGCCTCGCTTTACAATAGTAGAGATACATAAAATAAAACTGCACTTCAGGGTTTTCATCACACTTGATTTTTATCCCATATAGAAAATCAATGTCTCACAATCACCGTGGATAGAACAGTGCTTGGTTTGGTTGATTATGAGTAATTTCCGTGTGAGACCATAACACCGCCACTTGATGTTACACTCCATTCACGATAATGAGCATTTGAATTATTATTAGGGCACTTCCAGTAGTCAAACCCTTGCCATGGCAAGGGGGGGCTAGGGTTGATACTATTCACATGAATAGTATCTGCCCTTGCAAAAAGTAAGTTGCACTTCCAGCAGTTGTCATGGCAAAAGGCAAGTACTATTCAATTTTTTGTTTTTTTTCACAAATTTGTTTACCTAAACAATTAATTTGGACAATATTTTCATATGAGATTTTGTGATAAAATATTCTGATAAGATTTTTAGATAAGATTGTCAGTTTCAAATTTCAGATAAATTTTTGTTTCAAATTTCATCTCATTACCCAGTATGGGATTATGACTAATTTGGACTCAACACTCACACAACAAGACATCTTCCATAATACTCCATGCCCCTCCGGTTTCTTGAGAAAAATCCATAATGCTAGAGACAAATTAAACTTGAAAGTGAAAAAAATTTATAGTAGAAAGTGAAAAAATTATTGAGTAGAAAGTGAATAATAATTGGAGAAGGAAAAGATGTATGAGGATTTGTTGTTAAAAGTGAAGAGTAGGGATTGGTATTTATAGAAAAAAAAATCCAGTATTTTTTGGGGTTTTTAAAATAAATTTTTACGAATTTTTTTCATAATTTTTTGCCTTGAAAAATTCCAGACCATTGGATTGGATGACAAAACGAATCGGAAGGACCAGAACACGCCACGTGGCATAGATCCGTTGGCGGAAAGCTGACGCGCGCATCAAATTTTTTTTAACGTTGGCGCGTGCTTCAAACCCACCTGCTGACATCACACTGGCGTCAGCAATGACATCAACTGCGCCTTCAGGCTCGCGCTCGGGCTCCCCTTGCCTTCGGGCCAGCCCAAGCTCGTGGACCCCACGAATTGCCCAGGCCAGCCTGTTGCTGGAACTTGATTTTGGGCTCTTCCCCCCAGCCCGAGCCCTAGGGGGCTGCTGGAAGTGGCCTTAGACAAGCTCAGGCAACCCAAATAAGATGCTAGACGACCATATAAAACTAGGGGATGCATACTCTTTAACATTGTTTCACTGATAAACATCTTAATATGCTAGTTTATTTTCTGCCATTCTTTCCCAGGAAAAAAAATACACCCATAAAGGGAAATCTTCTCTTTGGCATTACAATCCAAAACTGAAAGTAGATGTTCTAAAATAAAACTTGATAGGATATAATATTATTCCCAGACCAACAAGGTATCTGAGAAAATCAGAACCGAGTAGTGATCTGCGAAAATAGCGCCTTGAAATCCTTGGTTGGTGTCCCAGTTCCCTCGGGCTTTGAGGCCAAATCAAATGCTTTAAACTTGGCCTCCTCAAACTGTAGTGCCTGATCAAATTAAAGAGGCATACAAAAAGCAAGGAAATTAGTAGAATGTACCACCATTGACCAAAAAACAGATACTGCACAACCCGAAGACCCATGCAAGCTTCGAGGTAAGAAGAGAAAAATGAAACTGGGAAACTGTTTATTTGCACAGCCCCTACACACAATACCTGAATGCAGACTTCTGCAACATCAGCTCTGGCAATGGTTCTTGTTTCTGTCTTCAGAAGCTCATCATCCTTTCCAATCAGTAGTTCACGGATACCGCCTTCTTTATCTTGCAGGCCTCCAGCCCTAATTCATTAATAGTGGTCTAGATTAATTGGATAGTTAAAGAGAATAACAAGAAGTATCAGTTGTATGATGACTAGTTTCCAGCATTGCTAGTTTCAACAATTTAGTGATTTGAATTTCTATTGTACACTTGACTGATGCACATACCACACAACTAGTTCTATAAGTTTTAGCATCTGCAGCTATAAGGGGTCACAGAAAGAAAGGATTGTGTAGGTTTTTAAAAGTTAGAGTGCCATTTTGTTGAAGAATAAAAACCCAATGCTAAGTAGCATAAACAACACTTAGGCTTCCTAATTTTTCATTTGTGAGGTTTAAGTTCATATTAATACTACAAATTTTCTGTAACAGTAGTAAGGAAACCAGCCAATGATGTTACAAAGTCCATTAATTACGAATATATTGCTTGAATAAGTATGAATATAAGTAGACCAACCTTATGATTGTGTATGGAACACCAGAGTCAGCCAAATACTGCTCAGCCTTCCTCTTCCAAACCTGTATAGCGAACATATTGCACATCACTTTTATAATTAACTTATAAGAAGGAAGGAATAAATCAAAGTGAAATTCCATTTCTACAAACAGAACGCTGAAAAGGAGGTAACTCAAATGTAGAAAGGAATTACTGACCAATATATTCCCATTACCCAAGCTATTGAGGGGATTATTAATATCTGTTCCACCCATAGAACCAACTAACACAATTTGCTTCACTCCCGCAGCCTTAGCTGTTAACATTCATCATATAAATCAAAATGGGATTTACCATACAATTCACAAAGTACAAGCCAAATAGACCATGTTTTGAATAAATGGAAAGAAGGATAAAAATTCTCACCAGCATCTATTTGGTTTTTCTGTCCAATCCAATCAACCTAAGATTGAAAACCATATATTAAAACAAGGAGGAAAAACTACAACTACAAAAATAAATATTTTTCTACAACCACATAATACTGTGATTCTAAAAATCATAAAAATGAAGGCACATACCTGTTCAGGATATGACCCATCTTCAAAATAGAATTCAGGCCTCCCACCTTTGGTTGGATCAAATCCAGGTTTCATCTTTGGCACAGCACTTGTAAGGATAACGAGAGCATCAATGCCTTGAATTGCAGGTAGAATGCTGTTGGCATCCCTTATATCTCCAGTAAAAATATCATCTGCTCCACCAATGCTCTCTTTGCTCTCTTCTGTCCTAACCAGACCCCTAGCAACATACTGGTCTGCCTCCTTTAACTTCTGATAAACTATTTTACCTGCCAAGAATCCCCCAATAATGCATTTCAATTACAAACTCTTACTTTAACATAAGGGCATGAAAAGTCCTCTCCGACATTCATTGCCATAGATGTTGAGTAACAACTCAAAATAAACGCAGCCACAATCACAAAACACACTTTCATCACTATAGATGCTGAGTTTTTTTTTTTTTGGTCAACGCCATAGATGCTGTGCTGAGTAACAACTTAAAATAAACACATTCACAACAATAAAACACACGGGCATCACCCCATTCAATCACACATGCTTCTCCACGCAAACACCCCCAATTATCTATTACACTTACATTTCTGCCCACTCTCATTGACCCACCACAAATCTCACACCCTAAATACTAAATACACATCTTCTAATGCTTTTTACCAAAAAGCTTTCTAATTTATCGAGTCTATGACTCACTGAGCCCAACAATAAACCATCCAAAATTCAGACCAAATCCATATAAACAAGTGAACCCAACCCCCAACAAAACTTACTTTCAACAATTAACAAAAAATAGGGAGGGAGAGAGAGAGGGAGTACCAGTTCTACCACCAGCTCCAGTGACAAGGACTGTGCTTGGACCCAAATCCGCCATCGCCTTTGTGACCACTCCTACACTCCTAAAACCCTTTCTCACCCTTCTCTCGACAAACAAGGATGAAGCAGAAAATGAAGTCGAATAATGAAAAGAAAGGCTCGAACTTTCTGGATGTGCCACCCAACTACATTTATGACATTGACGGACGCTGCGACTGTTGCTAAATCTACAATTATTATTTGAGATCGCCAAGGGGACACGTGGTGCCACTGCCACCGTTGCCATTTCTGATGAGACCAAAACTTAGTTTTACGGACCAGTTTCCATACACCCACTCAGTCACAATTGCAATTTTGCAACCAGCTCAGCGAGACTGACAGAGAGAGAAGGCTTCGTTCTTCGCTGGTGGCCGTTAATGCACCGACTTAGTTGGTTGGTTGGTTTTCTCTTCTACAGTTCTACCTAATGCCTTATCTCTTTGCCACTGGATATGAGTCATGACAGGGCCATAGCCCATTATCCATAATTTAAGTTGTGTTTAGAGAAATAATGATCAAATGATCAAATGGGTTTTATTTACTTTCTTAGCAGAAGATAAAAGTTACAAACTTTACCGAAAACAACCATGTCCACAGCTCATAGCTCTGTCTGTATGGCCATAGCCCATAACCCATATCGCATAATTTCCTTTAACTTATGTTAGAGAAAAATTATCAAATGATCAAATGGGGTTTATTTACTTTCTTAGCAGAATTTGAAAGTTACAAACTTTCCCAAAAAAAACCATGTCCACAGGTCACAGTTCTGTCCGTTTGTATGGCTCGTGTTTCACACAGCTCTAACTATCACAATCTAATTTTCTGCAGTAAATTATAGCCACACAATCTAATTGCCACTGTTATGCTTGGATCTGAAGGGATCTGTTTATTTCTCTCCCAAAAAAACAAAAAAATACAAGAACTGGGTTGCTTTCCAACCTAGCAAGTAATCAAGGCTAGCTGATGAAAAAAGGATGCTTTTTT
Organism: Prunus avium; assembly: GCF_002207925.1. The sequence goes on along the minus strand of NW_018922244.1, from coordinate 250,131 downwards.
CAAACTGTTCACAGCTATACATGACAAAAGGGCAGCCAATCGCCTTTTCTTCCTACTTGGGTTAATTGGGATTCATGTGATTTGCAGTCAATGATGCCAAAGCAAGTGTCCTGCTACTGTCTCGAGACTCTTCTAGACTATGATATCACTAGGCCTAAAACAGTAAAGGGCATATTATAATCACCTATGATCTTGGACATATCATTTTCCCACTGTTTCTTGCGCATCAATCATGCTACGCATTTGAATTCTTAATTTTATGTGTTCCAGCCAGTATGTCCCTTTCATTACAAATGTCGACATAATTACGTACACACACCACACACCTTAATAATATTATTATTATTATATATCTCGCGTGATTAGCATGAAGCTCCCTATTAATAATTGCAATCGCAATCATATTCTGACTCCCTTGACAAAGGCAGAGGAGTAAGAGGTACGTGATTAGAAAAATCACGATGGTGTGGTATACGTTAATGTTATGTTATTAAATTGATTGATTATGTCAATTGTTATTTGAATGTTTCTAATCATGACAGTGCGATATAAGTTAATGTTATTTTATTAAATTTATTAATTAGGAGGATTGTTACATGAATATTCGTTCAGATTTACAATGTGAAAACATAAATTATATATTTTATTATGAATAAGAGGGAATCACAATGAGACAAGGAAAATGGGATATTTTTTTTTTTTTTAAATGATGAGGAAAATGGGATTGTAAGATCCCACAAACATGATTTCTTTCCTCATACAAACTTAGTGCTTGCTGGCACAAAACCTAAGCTGTGACTGATGTCTCCACTGCAACCTTCCCAGAGTAACGAACTTCAGATTTCATTTCAACCTCCCAAAGCTCTGGCAGTGCTTCCCTGAGGTTGTGAATGCTTTCTAGTGCATAATCTGCGCCTTTAACTCTCTGGGATGTCCCAATCTGTACATATTCAATAGTGACAAAATGAATGGCATTATTAGTAATTTAGATTGTCTGTTGGTCTTTGCTGGCAATGAATAAGGGCCAGTATTTGTGGTATAAAAAAGTTTCCAATATCTTACCAGCACAGTTTGAAGTCCCACTCTTTTGCCAGCTTGTATGTTGCGGACACTATCTTCAAAGAACAGCTGCCAGAGCCAAAAATAAACTAAGTAACTAAATCTAAAACCCCTGCAGATTTTCAAAACCTTAGAGAGAGTTTGTTATCTTACTGTTCTCTGAGGATCAATGTTGGCTATCTTGAGAGCCCGTTCTATGGCGGCTTCTGATGGTTTGCACACAATTGGTGTTTTGGGTAATTTGGAAGTGGGGTTTTGTTGAGCAAAATGGCCAATGATGTCAAATATTTGAGAGCTGCTGGTTGTTGTTGCAGGAACTTCAGCTGCAGGTCCCACAAACTCAATGTCATCTTCATCATCAGAGACAATGCTTTTGTGAGTAGGATTGAGGGTCTCAAAGCAAATAATCCCTTCAAAACAGTCCTCCAATCCAAGCCTGCTCAGTGCTTTAGCAGCATGGACCTTGTCCGCATTTGTGAATATCTATTTCACATAAACAAAAATAAACAAAAAGAGTTAGCACAAAGAAGAAAGTTTATAACCTTTGGCCTTTACTAGGCTTTCATATGGTAACAAGATGCTTACGATTTTCCGATAAGGCAGGTTCAGCAGAAGGTTCCTCAAAACCGGGTCGGGTTTTATGTTCTCATAAGGTAATCTTCCATGGACAAAACTGTTACATAGGAAAGCAAGACGTTAATAATCCTTCAAGACCAATAATACAACAAAATATAAAAGAATGAAGAGATCGAAGTGTTTCCCAGTACCTGTGATATTCATCATAGTCAAAGTCATAGCCAATTGCCTGAAAAGGAGAAACCCCAAAGTTATACATAATTCAACAAGAAGTTCAGCAGTAAATAAAAATGCAAAAAACATGGGGAAGTATATAAAAAGTACCCTGAGACCAGCCATTGTAGTTCCATAATTCTTGTACAGCAGGTTACCCAATTCAGGGATTATGCTCCTCTCAATGCCAAGCTTTTCAACCATATAATCTGAAAAGAAACAGGGCACCAAAAATATAAATTTACTGATATGATAAATGCAAAATGAGAAAAATAAATGTGAATTTCAGGGCCTAACAAGAACACAAATTTACCTTCTATATTGTTTCTGCATGCTGTAGCAATCCCAGTACTGTAGGGATACAGTGTGTCATCTAGATCTGCAAAAGTTCAAACAAGTGGTCAAGATGATTGCTTTACAAGGCAACTCAGATTGACACAAAAATTTCCAAAAGCAAAAGGCTTACCAAACAGAAGGCAATCGTATTTGGTTCTCTGAGCTGGCCTGTATCGGTCGTCGAATTCCATTTCGATCAAGAAACCTTCAGCAGACGACAAAAAGAAGTGAACACTAAGTTCCATGATAGCTTAAACCCACACAAGCTTATATCAAATTTCATTTTGATTCTCAAACTGAACTTTTTCATGGCTGATATAAAATAATAATAAAAAATAGTGGCCCCTATTGACTCAGATTACCACCAAAAGAAGAAAAGGGTCTTCAGAAGGGGAACCATCTGAGGCCAAAACCAAGAATCTTGGTTGGATAAGGCTCTTAGTTTTCTGAATGGACAATCCACAAACCCTACTATAAATTGAATGATGAAGAGGGGGACCAATGGCTTTATGGGGTTTTAAATTTAGATAATAAACCTAGTAAAAGGTGTATTTACTTTATAAGATCAGCTGTCCACATATGATGCATAGATTAATGCATAAAGCTACAATCAAAGTTAAGTTAAGCAAAGTTTCATGTGATATATGAAGCAGTTTCCACACTGTATCTTAACTTTAGGGAACAAGAACAACTCATTGGAAAAGCTTTCCAAGTAGAACTATAAAGAATCATATGTTTAATTTGGATCAAGAAACAAAAGTATTTGTGTCCATTGGATGAGCCTCAAAGTACTCAATTTGATATGATCATCACAGAACCAAAACTTTTGTGCAAAGTGGATATATATTCATATGAAATGAACCACTTTGCTGATATTAAGATGATGATTGATGAAAACCCAAATCTTCATAACAAAGATTGGAAATGCTAGAGAAAGCCAGAAGCAATAACATTTGAAGATACCATTGGATCAAAGAGGAATGCTATTCACAATCGCTCAAAAGCGATTCTCATCGAACTCGCTATCCACGTGTCTCTGTGCTGATGGTTTCCAAGTTGGGCAATAAAATAGTATTACCACCGTTCTCTCTCCTCTTTCTTTTATTCTCTTCTTCTTTTTTCCTTTCTTTCTCTCCTCTCCCTGTTTCCTATTTTTCCCCTTCGTTTATCCTCTCTCTCTCCTCCTCCTTCTGTGAGAAGAGAGAAATAAAGAGGAAGAAGAAGAAAAAACAGAAGGAGGAGGAGAGAGAGAGGATAAACGAAGGGGAAAAATAGGAAACAGGGAGAGAAGAGAGAAAGAAAGGAAAAAAGAAGAAGAGAATAAAAGAAAGAGGAGAGAGAACGTTGGTAATACTATTTTATTGCCCAACTTGGAAACCATCAGCAGAGAGACACGTGGATAGCGAGTTCGATGAGAATCGCTTTTGAGCGATTGTGAATAGCATTCCTCTTGGATCAAAAGATTAACATTTGACTTACCAGAATAAAATGCCAAAACCAAATTGACTGACTAAGAGAGAGAAGCAGAAGGGAGGAAAGAAAGAAAGAAAGAAAGAGAGTTTCTTTCTTGCAAGGAGAGAACTCTGGGAGAGAAAGCAATGCTAAAGGTGTTGAACAATGAAGGAGTGGGAGGAGGAATGAGAGAAGCAGAGGTGGGTTTAAATAGGCAAACCGTTGTTTAATTTCCCACGAGTTTCAATATTTTAAAATGATTTTAAACCATATTTTTTATCTCAATCACGTTCAGTTAATTTTAAAACTCATAGAAAAATAACAGGAAATGAGAGAAGAAGGTAACAGGAAAATGCCAACCTGGTTTCCAAGGTTGAAAAGGTTGAACCAAGTGTTGTATTGTGTGGAATCTCTTTGTCCACAAATTTCCAGTTTTGCCACCACCTCTCCACCCCTTTCTCTCATGGTCCAAGTTTACCCTCATAGTCTTTTCAAAATTCCACAAATACCCCTGAATTTGAAATCCAGTGTTAAGTTGTTTGTTTTGAAAACAAGTGGATGCCAGAAATTGGTGCCAGCCATTATGACAAGGTACATAATATGGTAATATGCTAAGACGCTATGCTTATGCTTGTCGAGGAGGAGAGTTAGCTAAATGCCTAATTTGGGAAAAATATTATAGTTGCTTACAACTTACAACTCTACTCAATAGGATCATAATTATTGTTATCTGATGTTTTTTTTTCCTTCTATAAGGTAATATATATATACAGAGTTGTAACTAATAGTTGTGTAATATCTGTAACAAATTATTGGTATTACAAGGGGTTCGTAGATCAGTTGATTAAGAGTATTTATCCATGTATCCGACTTCGAGGTCCTTGATTTAGGGTATGTTTGGTCTGGTTTAAATCCTGAACCAATTAATCTATGAGAAAAACTTGGTTGCAATTGGAATATCGTTATTTTGCTATTTTCGGTCAATAACGATATGTCATGTAAAAAAGTTATCACGCATATCATAATATTATTAGTCAAAAATAGCAAAATAGTGTTATTTCCGTTTCATGCAAGTGTTTTAAAAATCTAGACGCTTCTGGACGCACACAAGTTGCATCTAGGTGGAAGGATATATATATATTCTTATAACTGAGACCAGCTAAAATGAGCTTTAGTAAGTAAGTAAGGACAAAAATCAGCATATGGGATGGTCTCTTTCATTCTCCACTTAAACTCATCACAGCAAAGCTTTTACCTAATCAAACTGGCCTTACAATAATGAGCCTGGACACATGTCATGGCAGATGTGAATTTAATCTTACTTTTCTTACTTTCCTTTTCCCTGGAAAACAGAAAGTAAAGTTCCAGAAGGCAAATCAAAGCACCAAGGAAGTGTAAAGATAAGTTTAGGTCAATCATAAAACTGATATTTTATGCATGTCAACAATGATTGAGGGTGTGTTCTTATTGTCAGATTCTTGTATTTTATCTCTGTTATTAATGAATTTCTAATTTATTTTTTAAAAAACAATGATTGAGGGTGTTAATTCACTGCTAATAAGTTACTTTTAAAAAAAAAAATTAATACATGGGGTTTGTTTGTTGATTGATTGATTTATTTATGTTGAAAATTGAAGTTAGCTGAACTTTCACCGTTGTCATTGTGGGAATACATATAGCAATGACAGTTATAAAGTAACACATTTTCCATGCCCCAGAAATATTAATATTTTGAACCTCCTCTCCTCCCTAGGCCTAGCTAACTTTAAAGTTTAAAGCAAACCCATTATTAATTATGTCATTCAGATGATGAACACCCACCTGGTCTTGCACTGCATATAAATATAAACAACTCAATAGCAGCTAAATTCAGTGGACTTTGGAAGAGAAGCCTGTCTCTTTTATTGATTGTATATGAATTGTAAACAAAAGCTTTTGAGGGCCTAACCTCCATAATTGGAGGGATCCCGTCAAATAACTTCATTGATTTTGTTGGTCTTAATTAGATGCCTTAATGATTTTTAATTTGTCTAATTTTTTGCAAGAATGATATATGAATGAAGACTTGAAAAATAGACTGTTTGGATCGTTGAAAACAAATTTATAAAGTACCCTAAATATGTTCATTTGAGGAGTCAATATATATATATATATATATATCATTACTATCCATAATATACATAATTGCATGAATAATTGTTGAGAACCCTTTAAATAATACAGGTGTCACTAGAATATAGAAGATATACATGATCAATTTAGAATACTTTACATGCACCTTGCTTACTTGCCAACGCAAGATATATTGGTGATCTAGCTAATCTTTTGCTTCCATCAAATTCATCAAAATTAGTATATATAAAAATCTACGATGCATGACATCAATAAAACGTTTTCTAAATTGGCCTTATCGGAATATTTTTTTATGTGGTGTGTGTGTGTAGACAGATATCTCAGATTATAATAGAAGGGCTTATAATTGAAGCCTGTGCCGCCACTATACAAATAAAGTGCAAATGACACATGAGCCTCGTTTTATTTATTGCAGAGAGGAAATGATTGGAGGCCAAATATTACAGATTTAGGGAAAAGTACAAGAGAATTAGATGAAAAGGGCTGGAAGTTGGAACAGGAAAATGGGTAGACGCTTGTTTAGTCATCCTTTCCCATTCACCATATCCTTAAAATAAAGGGTAAGATAGCTACTTATATGAAGAAAAAATAAAAATTATGCTAGCATTGGTCGTTTAGGGCGTACAATTTTAAATAGGTGTGTGAACGACAGATATGCTAGGCAGTGCTAAAATAACAATGGCGGTGGCTAGCCCTAGATGGGTCTTATGAAAGAACCATTTCTGACTCCTTCCCCTCAATTATTTGAACTACCTGGGCTGGCCGTGACCATGACCCTCCCTCTTGTATTGTTGTTATTACTGCTAATATACTATGATTTATAATAGTATTATGTTTTGGACTCCTTGCCTCCAGTTGGTGAAGTTGTTTAGGGGAAAGCAACAGCAACGGAGAGTTGTAAGAATCATGATCTGGCGGTCAATATTTTACTGTTACATTGGTTTTTATTTATGCAGTCGATCTAGGAGTTGTTGGGATTTTCAGATTTTTTTTTAGCTTAAAGTCAAACACGGTTCAGATCAGAGGGTGTTTTGTTCCTTAACATATAATTAGAGTTCAGATATTTTAATTTAGCCTCTTCTCTTCTATCTCGTGACAAGCGTGGCAATGGCAATGTTGAAGGGCACAATACATTGAGATTAGTACAGTGCATGAACGTACAAACCCAATAATGGTAGCATCTGCAAAATATCTTGGTCTAGCTCTTGGATTAATTGGCCTTATACATCCATCATAGATTCACATGCAAAGTTTTGTACGGCAAGGCCTCCCATTTCCAAACTAGTTTATTGTTTTGTTCAAAGTAAAAATAAAACAAAATAAACAAAGAGTTTAATATTTGATTGAACAAGAGAATTTCTTTTGCAGAATTGAGAAGTGACATCGGGGTCAAATTTTTACCAAATATATTTAGGCAATTGGAAGAGCTGCTTAGCATAATCACAACCAATCTGGATGGAGTGTTTTTGTTGTATTTTGCTCTTGAATAGCCTAATTATTGTCTCTTTCTCCATTAGATGAACGGAGCTAGACGTAGACAACTAGCCTACTTAATTTCAAAGCGGTAGTTTTCTCTTATATCATACAGAGTCGTATTATTATCTTAATAAAAAAATTCAAAATTTTGGGTTTTTATTAAATATTGTGAGAGAAATTATATATATAACCAGACGCATCATAAGAATTTCTGATGATATAGAGATCCGAATGTGAAAACAAACTCAAACTTGTGATTGCTTTTGTATGACCAATTCACCATATAATAACAAAATAAATTCAGTTGAGGTAGGATTGGTTCCATTAAAAAATTATTAATAAGAAGAAACTTTCTACTCTAATAAACAATGAAAGTTTTAAACATTAAAAAAAAACACACTATCAAATAAGAAGAAAAACCCATTTATTTAATCCTCCAATAATTGTTGGGAATTTGAGAGGAAGTGCCCAACTTTTATAGTTGGGGTTTGGTAGATCACATAATCAAATATATGTTGGGCAATTTCGAGCATAATGTTGTGCACGTCGCAAACCATAGGATGTGCTTCAACATGATAATGACTATAAGGATTTTGAACCATTCAATTTCCCTCAACATAACCATCATTTAGTCCTAGATGTGATTATCTTTCCTATAGGTGCTCTCTAATAAGGTTAAGGGTGTGATTCTACGTCACAAATTCGACCAGCTAAATCAGCTATAATAATTGATGTAACAAGTGCACGATAAATTATATATGTATTGATGCATCGCATATTACTCATTCAAATTGGTTACAATAATTGATGTAATAAATACGCGATGAGTTAGGTATACTTTGATGCATAAAGTACCATGTGATGTCAAATTGTGAGATAAGACATTACTAGCCCCTCAAATTATTGGTGATGAATTATCTAAGCAGCCTTGTTTGCTTTCCAACAAGGAGGCCATTAGTGTTTGGATTTCGACGAAGCCTTTCTTAGGCACAAAGGGAAACTAGTCTTGTCTATTATGATTCTCTAGGTAGCCAATCAACGGCCTACTATCTATCTTCAAAATCCCAAGAAAATGGAAAGCCCCACACAACAGCTATCATGCATATGTACTAGTTCTACTTGGGTGGTTCTCACAAAACACATATGCAGAATTTTATATATTTTTATTGAGGTCAAATGTGCCTGCCTACTGCTAATGCTCCTTATTAGGAATGCAATTAGCCTCTCAGCGTCCCAGTCCCAACAATGCGTATGCTAGTTGTTGCATGATCCAAATCATAATCACATTTAGGAAACTAATTAATCAATTCATTTGAATTGAAACTTAGTTTTTTGGGTTAATCATTTTATTAGTCCCTAAACTTAGACCCGATGTGCATTTGAGTCCCTCAATTTCCAAAATCTTTCACGTGGTCTTTCAACTTCAGTTTCGTTAGGGCAAATGGTATTGCCGTTAATTTTGTTAACTTTTCTGTTAAATGCAGGGGTAAAATGGTATATTTGTATTAAATTGATTAAAATATGAATAAAAAATTAAAATTAAACTCTCTCTCCCTCTATCTTGATTTCTACTCCATCCAAACTTGATTTTACTTATTTATTTATTTTTTGATTTTCTTTTATTGTTATTTTAAAGATTTGATTTTTTAATCATTTTATTTTATTGTTTTAAAATAAAAATATCATTTTGTCCTTGCATTTAATTGACGGTAGGACCATTTGTCCTAGGAAAGTGAAGTTGAAGGACCACGAGAACGATTTTGGAAACTGAGTGACTCAAATGCACATCGAATCTAAGTTCAGGGACTAATAAAACGATTAACTCTAGTTTTTTTTTTTTTATACTGTTGAGAGGTCCAAAGTAGAAGGGTAAAACAGCTGTATGAGGCAGTTGGCTTTGTATGTGAGCTCAACATCACAATCTAGATGTAAAGTCGGTTCCCCCAACCCAAGTAATTTAGAAAAGAGCATTCGTTCATTTCCCACTAAATAAAGGAGAAAGCAACAAAGTCCTATATGGTCAGAATCATCATGTATTCACAATGAAAGATGCTTCGAAAATGACTGTCCTTTCATTCCAAAGAAAAGAACAAAGCTAAACCGAACAAAATGCACTACCGCCTATCGCTCCTCCTCCATGAAACATTACACCAATTTCTTCCATGACCAAAGGCCATGCCTAGATTCTATGTCTCAAGTCTTAAACCTTAAGTCTTAAGCCACTAACCAAGCTATATTAGTCACAAATCTCACGTCATAAGCTTTAAACTATGAGCTTCGAGGCCCAAGGTTTTAAGCCAAGGACTATAGGTCGATTTTCAGGCCTTCCACGAACCATGAGTATAAGGCATTGAGTCATGGTGATTAAGGTTGAGTCATCGAGACTTGATCTGAAGCTTAGGGTTGAAGAAACTTTTCTTTTGATTTTAATTATTCTCAGGATTGCCAGAGTTTGAATGCCTTCTTTAGATTTATAATTTTATTGTTGTACAAACGAGACCCAAAAAAAAGAGACAGGGAGTATTGAGTGTGGGATTAAAACTCTGCATCTCTAGAGCTAAACTGTACGGCTTTATAAAAATTAAAAAAAAAAAAGAAATCGTATGCCGGAAAGCAGATGATATACCTAATATGTTATTTGGATATACAAGACTTTTACAATCAGTTCTAACAAAGGAGCCAGTCTTTCAACAAATATCATTTTATATGAGCAAAAATCCCCATTGAATCAATCAACTATGCAGGCACAACATCCGGTTGAATGGGTGGCGACCGACCATCATCCACATTCCCACCCTCAGTGGTCTCTTTAGGCTCCTTATCTTCTTCTTGGAACCCTTCCTTGAATCTGTCATAGTTTGTGGGCTCATTTGACTTAAATGGGCGCTCTCCCAATACTCGAACCAAGTCATCTTGGTGAAGGACCTCCTTTTCCAGCAACAGCTCTGCGATCTGTCCTACTTGCTCTTTGTGCTCCTCTATCAGCTCAATGGTGCGGACATATGCTTTGGCCACCCATTCTCTAACTTCACTGTCAATTATTGCACCGGTCTTGCTGCTGTAGGGCTTGGCCATCTCAAATGCATCATCCCTTTGAGGAAAAGAAAGAAGACCCACCTTGTCGCTGAAGCCATACACTGCAACTTGGGCATAAGTCATTTTGGTCACTTTCTCCAAGTCATTCTGTGCTCCAGTAGAAATCTTCCCCAACAATACCTACTCCAAGAGTATCGCAGCAGTTGGTGACTCAATAAAAGTCAGCTGATAAATTCTCAAACATTGCAAAGATGCCTTTCGTTTTAGAATTAAAATGTCGTGCCATCATAGCAATGCCACGACTTCAACTTTCTAGGTACAGAAGCCTCATCATGCGAAACCAGCCACAATTTTTTGTCTCTATCAAATAGCAGACTAAGATGTATAGTCAAAGATTTTAGACACGTTTTCTATATTCTGTTCAATCCAAGGATTGCATTAACAAATCTTACTCAATAACCGATGGGCATCCACAAACAGATTATTGCACCACATACACATACATGCACACTAATGGAAGAGTTGTTGACGATTCGAGAATGTGAACACCTTTCTATGTAAAGATTCAAAAGGAAATAAATTCAAGAACAGAGAAGCTTTGAACCCTCGGTTTTGAGAGCTACAAATGGTCCCTCAATGTGATTTTGTAAATGTCACCCTTTGAGTCTACAGCATTGTGCTTGATCATTTTATGATAATTATTGTTAAATAAAACAAGGCTACAGTCACAAACTACTTGAACATTACAGCACAACTGGAGTCATTACTTATCAATCATTTCATGGAAAAGATTTAAAGAACAAAATACATCATATACTTTCGGCATTCACTAATAAAAGTTTATGGTTGTTTGGTTGCCAAGATGGCTTTCTCAGAAATTTAAACAACTTCATGTTTCAGTTGCATTCGCCATATTTGAATTGAACGAGTGATATACCATGCTAAAGTGCCTTTCTAACTTTCTAGAGTTGAAGCTAAACCCTAAATAAGTAAGTCTCAATGAGGAAGGAGGGATGGTGGGAGCATATAAGCTTCATTCTTTAATAAATCTAATCATATGATTCATATCACGACTTACTCATTCAGAAACTTTGGGAAAGAAAGAGAGCTTTACCTGCTCAGCAGCTCGACCACCAAGGGTCATGCATGTCATGTCAAAAAGCTGCTCTTTGGTCATAAGAAGATTTTCATTGGGAACATACTGAGCAAACCCCAATGCTGCAGTACCACGAGGAACAATAGTTACTTTAAGCAAAGGCTCTGCATGTTCCAGGAACCAACCAGCAACAGCATGACCAGATTCATGGTAAGCAACAGTCCGTCTTTCCAGCTTGCTTACTACCTGCATAAAGAAACCAGTAAAGCTTTAAATATCTCGGTAGCTCCATACAAAACCTTTATAAAACTCAGTAATCTTTGAGTCATAAAGAAGTCAACAGCTACGCAGAATGTCATGCAGTGGCAACAGATACCTTGTTCTTCTTCTCTAGACCACCTATCACCCTGTCTATAGCTGCCTCAAAATGTTTCATGGTGATCTTTGGGCTCTCATTCCTTGCAGCAATCAAGGCAGCTTCGTTGCAGACATTTGCTATGTCTGCTCCAGCAAATCCAGGAGTGAGAGCAGCAAGTCTCTCCGAGTAATATGATGGTTCCAAATCCAACTTGAGCTTGTTCAGATATATTTGAAAAATCTGGTTACGACCTTTGATGTCTGGTTTATCAATAGTAATTTGACGGTCAAACCGACCAGGCCTCAAGAGCGCTTTATCTAGAATATCTGGCCTATTGGTGCCAGCAAGTACAACAACTCCAGCAGTGGTTCCAAATCCATCCATTTCCACAAGTAATTGATTGAGAGTACTTTCACGCTCGTCGTGGCCACCTGAAAAGCCTCCACGCCCTCTAGCTCGGCCAATTGCATCAATCTCATCAATAAATACTATACTGGGTGCGCATTGTCTTGCCTCTTGAAATAAGCTTCGAACCCTTGATGGCCCAACACCAACAAACATTTCCATAAAATCTGAACCAGATATAGATAGAAAAGGCACCCCAGATTCACCTGCAGTTGCCTTTGCAAGAAGCGTCTTTCCTGTTCCAGGAGGGCCAACAAGAAGAGCACCTTTTGGAATTTTTGCTCCCAACTCCTCGTATTTCTTAGGGTTCTTTAGAAAGTGCACAAACTCCATTATTTCTTGCTTAGCCTCATCACAGCCAGCTACATCTTTAAAAAAAACCTGAAACATAATGTGGACATGAATGTAATTGTTGTAAATAATTCAGTTTAGGTTTCACTTTATTACTAAGACAAGAAATATGATGAAGGCAAACACAAGTAGACATGAATGTAATTGTTGTAAATAATTCAGTTTAGGTTTCACTTTATTACTAAGACAAGATATATGATGAAGGCAAACACAAGTAAATGAAATGCATACTTAACCTTGTTTTTGGCATTCTTATCCAATTTCGTGATCTGCGCTTTCCCTATATTGAATATTCCTCGGCCACCTTTTCCACCTGGACCACCAATGCTAGGCATTTTTCGGCTCATAAACCAAAGGGCTCCCAGAAGCAACGCCGTTGGCCCATACCTCATCAACTCTTGGAACCAATTTATTTGGGATACATAAATTACAGGAACAAAATCATGACGGTCAAACCCTAAAGCTTCTTGGGCTTCCTCCAACTTTTCCTCAAAAGATTCAACACTCCCTATGTTAAAATAATATTTATACTGGGTTGTATTTCCTCCTGAGGAAGAACCATCAGCAGGGCCCTTTACAGCATCATCGCCACTCTGATTCTTATCATGTGGGGAGCTCCTTACATACACTTTTGCAAGTGATTTGTTTGCAACTTCAATGTGATCCACCAACCCAGGTTCAAGTAGCTTGTTTTTAAATTCTTGGAAACTTATCTGGGAAATATACCAATCAGCTTAAACAGAAATAATTAAAGAAAATCAGATAAAATTTCTCCACAGTTGTAGGGGGAAATGCAAAACCACTAGTATTAATATCATAAATCCTTAATCTTTAACAAACTATAGCATCAAATGATCCTCTAAGCAGTTTTTCAGATAACATAACAGCATGAAATGGCTAGGTTACTAGAACTTGTTTGGCATCGCCTACAAGATGCTAGTTCATACTCACTGTGTTGAAGAAATACTATATGCATAATACTTATGCTTTCTGACATGAATGCAACAGAATAGAATTTATCTAAAATGCACGGAAGCCTGCAAACCATATGAATCTTTCTAAGTCCCAAGTGCAGAAATCCTCAGCAGTATATAAAGGCGAACATAATGCAACAACATTTCGTTAGCACCAACAAGAAGAATGCATGAAGATGCCAACAAAACAAATGTTATCTAGCATAAGAAAATATACTGTAATTCACATACACAGCGACCTTAACCAACCTATCCATCTATTCAACAACTAGTTGCTGTAATCATATTGATTACCTCCTTCGCTTGTTGAGGATTAAGTAATAATGATGTGAAAACGAAGCCAAGGAACATAATAGGACCGATAATCTGATGCCAAGGAATAAAAAGTTCCCGGGTATTCCCCTGATCACCTGCATTTGAGCCCTCTGAAGAAAACTGAAACTAATGAGTACAGTAAAATAATGTTGCACTCACTCAAAACACATTAATGGAAAAAAAAAACTACAAATACTAAATATGTGAAACACCTTTGGACCCAGATTTCTGCCCATCCCCTTTTGGAATTTCCTTCTTATTTTTTGGATAATAATTTTCATAATCTGAAAGAATAAACAATTGTAAAATCCATACATAAATACATTAAGCTAAGCATCAAATGTATAAAATCAAACATTTTTCTTTAACGTTTGGGCAGAGAACCTTACTTTTCTTCTCGTGCCCTTGGCTGGAGAAGAAGCGACGAATTCTAGGGTTTGTGAGAAAAGACTTAAAATTCGACAAGTACGTATTAGAGACGAGCTGCTTCCCAGCTCCATTATAAGTCAAATATCCCCTCAGAAGCCCTAGCTCGCCATCAACGCCTGAAATGCACGCATTTCCGAGTGGCACCGTTTCGTGCAGAAATGTAGTCCTTCCGTTGTAAGTACCCGAAATCACGTTCTACACAGCGAAATATCAAACTTCATCAACCAACAAGAAATAAATTTAGCAATGATAGTTATAAAAATAAGGGTTTTTGTGATATTATCACTCTTTTGAATTTGGAACGAGCCGAGTGGGAAAGCGAGCGTCCGATGCTTGAGAAAACCATTGTATCGAGCCTTGAGGATCGTATCGGGTAGAAAACGGTGCTTTTGAAACCCTAGAGAGAGCTTTGCGGGTCTGTTTGGTTTCCGAGAAAAATTCAGGTGCGAAAATTTGATAGGGCTGGAAAGAAAGATAGAGCGAACGAGGGGTTACCGGAATTAGGATGGTGTGGGACTGAAGGAGCAGAGGCGGAGAAAGGGAACGAATTCGTGCCCAGAATCAGAAACCGCCTTCTTTATTATTGAATTACCAATTCACCCTTGGTTACGGGACATGGGGTATGAAATTAGTGAGGTTACTTTTGTCAATATGTAATGCTTCATCGAGTTTTGGAGCCTGAAGATGGTACCAAATTACCAATATGCACCCGGTTAGTTTGGTCACCTTGCTCCCGTGTTAACAGAATTATAATTTTAAAAAATAGAAAAATATACTGAGATTTTGCCACTCCTAAAAAAACTCTCTCCACTCCTTCACTTCCCCATCTCACAATACATGAAAGAGTGCCAAAATAAAAAATGTGGATATATAGAAAATGCACTTCAAAACTAGCTTCTCATACTTTAAACATGAATAGACAAATTTGGTGTGGTTACTAAGAGCATCTCCAAGGGAAATGTCAAATAAAAAACATCAAATTCGAATTTGACGGCCTATGTGGCAATTTAACATCATGAACAACTTCTTATTCCACCCGAACTGTTAAATAAAATTATTATTTTATTAAAGAATAAATGAAAAACAAAGAAAATATGGTAAGAGAAAAGCACATGGAAGCTTGAAAACGTCACTTTTATACATAGCAGGCGGGGCCCATTCATTAAAAAACTCTCGATAATTGAAATAACGTCTTTGTTACTTGCTGTCAAAATTGCCGCTGGTTCACAAGACGTTATTTACACGTCGGATATAGCACTTCGGGTGGATATGAGTCAGCCGCCTTTTCTAGCCGTTTAGCACTCCACCTGGCTTTTGACAGCTCGGGCGGAGATGCTCTAAGAATTTTTATATTTTTTGGTTTCAAATAGCATAAGTTACATAACATAATCAATACTTATATACTACTTTGTAGTTTGAAACATTCTTTATTGTCTTCTGATATCGATAATAGAATCTACATCAAGCTTTTAACATACATATCATTATATGTTTCACATATATAATAATCAACTACGATCATTAAACTTTAACAATATGAATATATGAATTCATTCATCCAAAGCTATGACTAAGACCAACATCGAAATACGAAGTAGCCCATGATAGAGAAGAAGGAGATGTTGGAGACGACCGGTAGGAGGAACAAGAAGAATTTGAAGAAGCACTTGATGGATTAGGGTTCCTAATCATAAATGGCACCACATCTTGAAGCAACCCTTGTGAGCTTGCCTCTTTTTCACCAAATTCTTCATGTGGGTCGGGGAATGGGCTGGGCTGCAGATCCGGGTCCGGGTCAGGGGTTATGCTTCGCGGGCTTTCTTGGGCTTCATGTTCACGATCTTCGGCATGTGGCTGTGAGGTTTTGTTTCTGGGCTTCTTCATAGGTGGGCTGATGTTCTGGGCCTGGTTGTTGAGTGGGAAAAATGGGTAGGCAAAGTGTAAGTGGAGCCCTTCATAGGTGATGACAAGTGTGTCTGGGTCCTCACTGGACCTCTCAACTTGCTTCTTAGCACTGCACCTTGGGTTTGTGCACCTGTAGTAGCTCCTATTTTTCATTTAAAATAAAAAAAATAAAAAATCAACACAACCCAAAAAAAGCTTGGTAAGAAAATGGAAATAAATAATTCTAAAAAAAATTGAATTTGAGATATACTTTAATTGCATGATTGTAGCAATGTGTCAAACTTTGTTTTAATTTATTGTCAGGGTTGATAGTGTGGCCTAGACCTAGGCCCGGGCTTGGACCTCATTTAGGTTAAGCTACTTGCATAGGTAGGCTTATTTAAGGATAATCTACCTGCTTAAGGTGTTGATTAGGGCGGTTGGATTCATGGGGCAGTACTAATTAGAGAGCAATTTGTGAACTAGTCTGCTTAATTAGTATTAAAGTTGCCTAAATCATGCAGATTCGGACTCATACGTATACGATAATGAAGTAGGTTTAGGACCCTAATTAAGGCTTCAATGCAAAGTTGAATGGTTTAGGTTTGAAATAAACAAATGATGCGACTTCTATGCATCACTTGTCATTTCTTCAAGTTTGAAATAACTAGCATTCCAATCTATGAATACAGATCTATAGATTTGATCTCTTTTTTCTTATTTTTCCCCTTTCTAACAGGCATACATTATCTTGTTACGAAAGAAATATATCGTTGTTCGCACTTCTCTTGAAGCTTCTTGCATTATCCCTTCACGACAAGTTACTCGACGTTTTAATAATAAGTATTTTGAAATTAAAATTCATATAGTTTCAGCGACAAAGTACACCTAATAAAGAGAAACTATGGCTCTCATTTTAAAAAAACATTCATATGATATTTACTATGGCTGCAATAATACCAAACCTTACAGCTTTTAAAATACTTAATTCCATAGAGGGGAAGAAGAAAACGAAGAAGAAAGAATGAGATATACTAAAATAGTTACCTAGGATTTGGGCTATTCTTAATGGATTTCTGCCCATACTTCCTCCATTTATAGCCATCATCAGCCATTGCTCCATTGTCACAGCTTTTAATCTTCAGGGTGTACTTATGCTCAACCTTGCTCAAACCCCTTTCCAGTATTGAGAGCCTGGAAAATAACACCGAAAAACAAAAACCCAATTAAAATTAAAATTAAATGAAAATAATAATTATTATTGTAACATATACAAACCTAGCCGGTGAAAGTTCTTGGGGTTGAATTGTTCCAGCGGTGACAGACAAAGCAGTCTCGATATCTCTGATTGTTGGACCAGAATAGACGGTCGGGATGAACCGATTAACAACACTATCTTCACTGGAAACACTCATCTGGGATTGTAGAGCCTCCTCTGGTAGCACAAAGAATGGTGTCTCATTGTCCAGAAGCTCTCTCACAAGCTCTTCCTCCAACCCGTCGGACCACGTGGCACCCATTGCGTCCTCCATTGTTAACAGAAGAAGAAGAAGAAGGCTGAAAGAAAATGAGTTGATAAGATGAGAAATGAAAAGCTCATGAAGAAATAAAAGAAGTGAAAGGGTGGAGCAGATGGAGAGGGGAAGGTGTCACGTCTACGTGTTTGCCGCTTGACTTTAAAAGCAAGCGAGAGGGTTTTGGTTTTTTGTACGGATTCTACTTTGACTTAACTAAGAATTCTCTTCCCGTTCAAACACTAACATATTTGGTAAACTGAACATTTGGCACCACCTCATTATATTATTATTGATATTTTTTGTGCGAAAAATGCAAGTGATTATTATAGAATACTACGATAATACGGTCACGTCGTATATTTTGTATACGTGTTATAATATGAGTGAATATTTATTGATATTATTCCTTTAAAAGAAGAAAATAAATCATGTCATTCATCCATATTATAACACGTATACAAAATATACCATATGACCATACTATCGTAGTATTCTATAATTTCTCCAAAATACATGCCGAGGTAAGTTTGATTTTGGAAAATTTTACGCAACGCCAATTATGGAGGAGACATTAATTTACTTTTGTTGGTTTGCTGCATTTCTCTGTGTTTTCATTTAAGTGTGTTCTTTGTCTGTCTTGTTATATTGTGTTTTTGATGGGATAGATGCATTAAGGTGGACCAAGCTACCTGACCCATGACCCAATCTCAATCTCAACCAAAGCAAGAGTCAACCACTAAAGAATCAATAGAAATATACCTTTTCATTATTTTTCGAAGAGTTGTTCTCTCTTTCTTTGAATAAACAAATTAAAACATTGATCTTCATTATCACTCTTTCTGAATTCTTTAAGGAAGCATATAATTGGCTACCTGGATATAGTTTAAAGAGTAGATGAAGTATGATGACTTTTGAACTATAAAAAAAACAGTTCAATTAGAGGGATCAAGCTATAAAACCCAACTTTTTTCTCAACTCTCTTTTTGTCGAACTCGTCTCGATCGTGCGGGATGAGTTGCATAGATTCCCAATCCATATGATACCTTTGAGAGAAAAGGAAAAAGGGATATGGTTCAAATGTATCTTCCTTAATAAAACTTATAACATAAAGTTGCTCAAATGTCATGAAAACCATAATAGACTAAATTTGTTTTTTTGTTTTTTTTTGCAGCTGATCTGATTGATCTTCTCTCCTTGCTCCATGAGTCAATGTAATGAATGGTTATAAATGATTACCGATGAGATTAGATGCTTTACTATACAAACATAGAATATTTGCTAAAAGAAGATAAAAATTAAAGCCTTCCCGTAGGTTTATACTCATAGAAGACTAAGCATGCATGTTTAGTGCATAATTCCCAAGATTTTTATTTATTTATTGATAATTCCAAGCAATCACTAGCTTATTATATAACTTGAACCATGTCTAATTTCCAAATCTCTACGCTTCACTATTTTAGATCTTTAGATACATTTTTGCAGTCGATGGGCTGGCGGTGCAAACAGTCAGTGCCTATGCCTAAATACCAACATAGTGGTCCACACACATACAATTGCCTCCATCGTTCTCACAAGAGAAAACAAAATTAATTCTTGCAACTAAACTAAATTATGCCCATCCAAATTCATTAATTAAGAGGTTATTAGTACTTTGCATTACGAGAAATGACCTATCGTTACGTTATGTTGCAAGATTGTTAATCAGAACTAGAAAATGACGTGTTGAAAAAAAAATAAAAAAATTCTAGGGTGTGTGTGGTATTATTCAACTACCATCACCATAACTTATTTAGAAAGTTTATCTTGAAACACAAGGGGAACCGAGTGGTTGCTTCAGAGTGAGGGCAGGTTTGGCGGCTTGTGGCTTTGACTTTTTTGAATCCTAGAAAACCTCTAGAGGGTGCTCTGTTTCTCTGTGACCCTACCCGCATAAAAACACAAACTCGGGTTGACCGTCAGACAATCGGAAAGAGAGAGGCGTCGGCTTGCGAAGGCAGAAGTGGAGTGGGCACAGTTAAGAACAAAAAGAAATTAGAAAAAAACACACAATCACAGAAATCTTTGGTTGGAAGTGTTTGCAAAAGTCAACCCTTTTTTACGTGGGGCCATGTGGGGACACGTGTGATGGGAAGACCCCACTCGTGTCGAGGTTCACGAGGGAAATGGAGGGGGCGGCTCTCGAGCTGTCGACGTCCTGGTGTTGGAGGAGGGCTTGATCCGAGAAGTGACGGTGCAAGTAATCTCTTTGGGGTGAAAACAAGAAAGAAAAGGAGGGGTGGGTCCTAAGGAAACTGGGTCTGCTTAAGGGCACTTGAATAGTCTGTCGTCCTTGGAAATGCAAGGGCGGCAGGCAGATGCATCTTCCCGTAGTAGTCAATAACAGTTCTTCTACCTTGGAAAAACACCACCCCTTGTTTTTGTATCTATGTGATTTAGAGGTATGCTCCTCACACTTGTGAGATTGCGCGATGTGTAACCGTTGGTACATTTGACCTTCACAATGCATAAACGGTTAGAATTCATTTAAAGTTAATAAGATAACGAGTTTGGGTTTTGTTTGGATACGTTTGGTGTCATTTTCTCTTCTTCTTTGATGAGTTGGGTCTATGCTTTTGTGAGGATATGATTTGGAAAATTTGTGAGGATATCATTCGAGGCGGTCTTGAGCAATGCTCGAGCTCTCTTGAAACACCTTCAGTAATGCTCGAACCCCCCTCAAGACCTTTCAAGCAGTGCTCGAACCTCCCTTCAGTTAATGAAATTCTAAAAATTTAAAAAATGGGCTAAACATCTTTAAGGCTATCTCTAGTCATAGGCCATATGTAGCTCTCAAAATATGCAAAACTCATCTCCAATCATGGGCTAAAAAAAATTTGGCCAAATTTTAAGGGCAACATTTGGCCATTTAGCTCTCTAACCAGGTCACGTGTAGACCATGATAAATTTTTTTGTGAGCCTAGTGCATGTGCTGTCCAAGAAGAGAAAGTATCACGCATAGGCATGAGTATGAGAGCATCTCGTACAACTACGATCCAAAGGTTGATATTAAAGGCGCGCTGTTATTATTTTTTTCTTTTAATCTTTTTGTTGAGGCCCAAAAAGTCATGATAAACCCAAAGACATTTAAAGCCCAATATGGCGTATGAAGAATAAATTGGTCATGTATTAATTCGAATTATATTTTAGGATTTAATACAGGAAAATAAATATATATGCATGCTTTTATACACATTCTAACACAAAACCAAGCACATGCATTCTCATTTGCTAAACTTGTGGGTCTTTATCTCCCACACTCCAAGCTCATACAATTTGTATTCAACATCAGCAAATCATCTCACCTATTTTCAGAGTTGCCAAAAATGTCAATACAAAATACCCAGCCGCTGGAAGAACAACATAGTACTCCCCTAGGACTTGCCTTTCCTTTGGAATGTTTTGGGCCTAGTTCTCGCTAATTCATAAAAAGGGACAATGAATGCTTGATTCACCATTCTATGTCGGTCCAAGAATCAACAAGCTCAGACAAGCCTTTCAACTAAAAACATCCCAACAGTTTTAAATGTATTTAAATTAGTTTTTTTTTAAATAAATTTTTGTTGAAACGTTAATTTTCTTTTTCTTTTTACGTTTTAAATATAAAAAAATTATAAACAATTGGTTCTGATCGTTGGGACGTCATAACCTTTTGAAATGCAACATTTTTTTTCAAAATTGCCATTGTTTAAATAGTAGTTTAATTAATTTAAACAATACATAGTAGTTGAATGTATGAGTGTTGTATCATAGTTTTCTCAAAATAATAAAATATGGAGGATCCTAAAATATAGCCCTGCATATAGTTGGAGATGAAAAAAATTAGACCTACACTATTCTTTAAAAAATTAATATTTTGGAGGGCTAAAATTATAGTCTTGGACTACATATAGCCCTATGACTGAAGATGACCTAAAATGTCCAAAATTTGACAATTTTTTTAAATTTTCCCAATGATGACGTTGTTAGGAGGACTACGACCGTGCTCTAGTCGTTTTGCTTGCTGCGAACTTGAGTTTTGTTTTCCTAACAAAATGGAGAAATATATAGTTTAGTTGAAAAAAAAGGAAAAGAAAAAACTATGAGTCTTGATAACATGATACATAGTTCTAATCTGAATGTTCAATGTGGTGGTTATGGGGAAGGAAAGGATGACCAATTCAACATGTGATTTCAACATAGAGCATTATGGCTCAGTTTGGGTGTAGGGTTTTGGGCCTTCTAAAGTATAACCAATTTTATCCTCTAATTGGGCCTTGTAGTCGAATGAAGGTATCAGTTCACCAACTCCAAGCCTCCACGCCCATCTTCTTATCATTTAATGTATTTTAATCAAAAGGTGGGCCCAGAGACTGAAAGAAAACGACACGTTTTAAGCGTGACATGGCCCATCCGCCGTATATGCCACGGCCTTCCCTTTAAAATTCAATCTGGACCACACACACACTTCGAAAAATGGCCCAACATTCAAACGGGTTTAATTTCCCGCGCAAACCACCGACTCATAGTTGGCGCCGACAATAAAATTCTTTAAAAAAATACAAACGCCACTGGATGAGCCCATGTGGAAAGACACGTGGATATAAAACTCCATTAAGAATCTGACACGTCGTCCCTCTCCCACTCACCGCTTAGCTGTCTCGCACCCCCACCACACGATCGCATATTCCCATTTTTCGGTTTTCAAATTCGAAAAACGTTTATATAAAGCGCGCGCTCCTCTGCTACTGTGAGAGTTTTGTGATCGACCGAGTGACGGAGCTGTTGTGTTGATCGGACGGCGGAGAATGGACGAGGATTGTGCGACGCCGAAGCGGCGGGAGTGCCAGATACCGGAGATGCTTCTGTGTCCGCCGCCTCCGAAGAAGAAGGCGGCTGGGGAAAC
This sequence comes from Prunus avium, assembly GCF_002207925.1. The sequence continues at coordinate 227,600 of NW_018922244.1, read as the reverse complement.
GCAGCGGGACCCACCGAAGAATGGTTACTTCCAGCCCCCTGATCTCGATGCTCTGTTTGCTCTGCCTCCTCGAACTCAAGCCTGTGCCTGAAAAGTTCAAAACCATTTTGTTTCTACACGGAGATTTTATTTGTTGGTTTTTCTTTGTGCATATTATTATTATTATTATTATTTCTTTGTAATTTTCTTCCATTTTCGTATATTGGGTGATGATATCGGAGTGGGTGTGGACTCTGGAGGGAGAATTGTAGGCCTCAAGTGGGTAAAATGCCCAGATGGGGAACTAAAAATAAAAGTTAAAAAATTAATTGCAATATTTTTGCAAAGATGTCATTGTTTTTACAAGTGATGAAGAAGATGAAGCAAAAAATCCAGCTCAATTTGACTTGTGTGTGACTAGGCTGGAATTTATACCGCGGAACCAACCGAACCAAACCGAATGGGAAATTATGTGACAGTCAACAATATTGGGAGAATTAATAATGGTCCTACACTATTATGGGCAATGAGTTTGATGCACTTCCTTCCCAAGCAATTGCTGCACTTGATCTTGTTTTGAATTTGACCAAACAGATTGTTACAAAATCATCAAAGAAGCTTGTGTTGGGTGTTGACCGCATGCAAATTCCAATTTCTAGAAACCACAAATATGAAATATATTTCTGTTATTTTCACACGTGGTGTAGATCGGACATCACTTTCATCGAACGACTTGGAAATTAGGACATGTAGCTGCTATATAAATAAAATTAACGGATGTTTTTCAGAAGAAATGTATGTGGAAGTGGATGATTTGGAGTGAATTTTGTGGACGTGAAGCTCTTCATTTTTATTATTTTGTAAAATGGTCACAACACTTTATTCCTTAGTTCCCAAGACAGAACAGTTGGGGCCAGGCCCACGGGGAGGCCCAAATGAAGATTGCAAACAAAGGGACCCAGCCCAGTCTCCCATTTTACTTATGTGCGTGTTAATATGAACCCTTGATGATATTATTACGTAGGTTCGGGTTTAAACGTGCGACAACATAACATGTCAGATTATTAGAGAGCGTTTCGAGCATAAGTTGAAAACAATCTAAGGAACAAGAGTTATTTTGTTGGGTTGTTTAGATTTGAGGACCAAAGGATAAAAGAAAGATGCCCGCTTCCTAATGTGACATCTAGAGTACTAATTGCTACCAGCATTTCTACGCTAAGCTAGTACAGCATGAATTAATTGACTGTTTAACTACATAATCAGGACAATTTTAACTTTGATTTTGCGCTTAAATTTCCCCCAATCAGCAAAAGGTCATTGTGGTAATCAAAATTAGTGTAGATGGAACAGGTAAGGTATTACTTTATCAGCACTCTAAAATTCAGCTCGACCAACAGCAAAGCGGAGGACACAAGTACATTCCATCTCAATAGTAAATTCAGTGAATAGCTTCATGAAAGCTCCTGCTTCCAACTTAAAACAATTATATAATTGTCTTGCCAACTTTTTCCAACTCCCTATATTAAGGTCAAGCCACCTTGACTCTCTACACATTATCACACCAGAAAGAAAGAGAAAGAGCAATGGGTTCTCCTCATTTTCCTTGTTTCACTTCAATGGCAGCTTTGCTGTTTGGTTTTTTTGTTGCAGCGTCGTGGATGCCGGAGTTTGCTGCAGGCAAAACAAGACACTACACTTTCAATGTACATTCTTTTCCATCACCTTCAGCCTCAACAATTTTACTTTGCTATACATGAATTATAATTCTTTTATAAGTTTCTCAAATTTGTAACCTTGCTGTATAGATTAAGTACCACAATGTGACAAGATTGTGCAACACAAGGAGCATTCTAAGTGTGAATGGAAAGTTCCCAGGGCCTAGGTTGGTGGCAAGAGAAGGTGACCAAGTCCTCATAAAAGTGGTCAACCATGTCTCCAACAACATCACAATTCACTGGTATATATGAAATATATTTACATAATTAGCAAATGTGCATAGTTAAAAATAAAAAATTGCTAATTCAAATTTGTGTTTGTTTTGTGGGAGAGAGCAGGCATGGGATTAGGCAACTTCAAACTGGATGGGCAGATGGTCCAGCTTACATCACACAATGTCCTATACAGACAGGTCAGGCATACACATACAACTTCACCATCACAGGCCAGAGAGGAACTCTGTTATGGCATGCTCACATCTCATGGCTGAGATCTACCCTTTATGGACCGATCATCATTCTCCCGAAGCGCAACGAGTCTTACCCTTTTGTGAAACCCTACAAGGAGGTCCCCATTATTCTTGGTAATCAACTAGCTAGATAGAATTTAGGCTTTGGACCATTTGAAAATTTTGACATTCATGTTGTGGAAATTGTTTTAACTCTTTCCATGGATTTGGGTTTACAGGAGAGTGGTTTAATGTAGACCCTGAGGCTGTGATTAGCCAGGCTCTTCAGACAGGAGGGGGGCCTAATGTTTCAGATGCATACACCATTAATGGTCTTCCAGGCCCCTTGTACAACTGTTCATCTAAAGGTAAAAAGTGTATAAGACATATTGTTATGTCGATCGTGATTAATGATCTAACAACATAACATGAAAAAATAGGACAGGTTTTTATGTGAGCGGGTGGTGTTTGCAGATGTATTCAAGCTAAAGGTGAAACCAGGGAAGACATACCTCCTCAGATTAATCAATGCTGCACTCAACGATGAGCTATTCTTCAGCATAGCCAACCACTCTCTAACAGTGGTTGAAGCTGATGCTGTCTACACCAAACCTTTCGAAACCGACACCCTTCTCATTGCCCCAGGCCAAACCACAAACCTCCTCCTCAAAACCAAGCCCACTTCTCCCAATGCCACCTTCCTCATCCTCGCACGGCCTTACTTCACTGGTGCAGGCACCTTAGACAACACCACCACCGCTGGAATCCTCGAATACAAGCTCCCAAACACCACTCATCACACTTCCATCAAAGCCCTTCCCCTCTTCAGACCAAGTCTTCCACCCATCAATGCCACCAAGTTTGTCAACGTCACCCAATTTGTCGAAAACTTAGCCAAAAAATTCCGTAGCTTGGCCACTAAGCAATTCCCAGCCAACGTCCCGCAAACTGTGGACAGAAGATTTTTCTTCACTATAGGACTTGGAACATCCCCATGTCCCCAAAACTCAACATGCCAAGGACCTAATGGCCTGAAATTTGCAGCCTCAGTCAACAATTTCTCTTTTGCTCTGCCATCAACAGCAATGCTTCAAGCACATTTTTCGGGACAGTCCAATGGAGTTTACACCACAGATTTTCCCACCAAGCCACTTGTGGCATTTAATTATACAGGAACACCACCAAATATCACTAATGTGAGCAATGCCACAAGGGCTGTGGTGTTGCCTTTCAACACAAGTGTGGAGCTGGTGCTTCAGGACACTAGCATTGTGGGTGCTGAGAGCCACCCTCTCCATCTACATGGGTTTAATTTCTTTATTGTTGGACTTGGGTTTGGTAACTATGATCCAACTAAGGACCCTGCTAATTTTAATGTGGTGGATCCTGCTGAGAGGAACACTGCTGGTGTTCCAGCTGGCGGTTGGCTTGCGATTCGTTTCTTCGCAGACAATCCAGGTATAACATGATCAACAGTCTAACAACATAACATAGAAAACTATGCGAGACGAATTATATTAAAATAGTAACAAAATGAGTGAACTATCAATCAAAACTGCTAAACATTTTGTTTAAACAAAAAAAAATTGACATTATCATTAAAGATTTGCTTTTGTTGATATGTTTTCAGGGGTGTGGTTTATGCACTGTCACTTGGACATTCACACAAGCTGGGGGCTAAGGATGGCGTGGATCGTTCAGGATGGGCCCCAACCGAATCAGAAGTTACCACCACCACCGTCCGATCTTCCAAAGTGTTGAGTTTGATTGACCATGTGTCCGGATTTCCCTCTTCTTCTTTTTTTTTTCCCTCTTCTTCAATTTTTTTTTTCCCTCATGTTGAGTGATCTTGTATTGAATTTTCCTCTTTTAAGGCCTTTAACTTATAATTACGTATGATGATTAATGATCATATTCTTTTGCTACATCCATGATCGAGTCATCAAAATAATAACCACGGATTTTCTCTCTCTCTCTCTCTCTCTGTTTATATATCTCATGGTGTAATATTCAATATTTAATGACTTTTTTTTTTCCTTGTTTGTACTTTTTTGATATTTTAAGTCTGCATATTTCTTATAAAGATAGGGAATTGGGTTAGGCTTGTGTTTGTTTGTTCTTGTCGGAGGTGCTGTGATACTCTTTTTTCTTAAACAAATTTTTTCTTCTTTGAGGTTGTTTTATGGCAAGGTTATAATGAGGCCACTCTATTGTATTCATGTTTTTTTATTTGTATTCAATGGTTGTTACTTTATTTTAAAGGTTAATGAAGTTCTACTTTTGCTGAAAAACAAAGTCTGCATAATTTTGCAGAAACATACGAGTTGACTGGCATAGGCATGGTTGATAAATAAATAAAAAATTGGATAGGCATGGAATTTGGCAGGCTCATGATGGTAGAATTTGAATAACAAAATTGATTAAAGAAAGGTCCTGTCGAATTTATTTCATTTAAAGGTCATTTAGTACAAGTATAGAAACCATGGGCCTGTCACATTGCTTGCTAGTAAGTAGTAACATCAGCCACCAGAAAATGGTTTGCTCTCAAACACGCCAAACTTTTAATCTTTCTTCTCAGAAGCATCAATTTGCTCCCACACCAATAGAAGAAGATAATTTGATGTAAATTTAAGATGCAAGGAAGCTAAAATGAGAAAAGGAGAAGCTTTGCAAAACCCATTTCAGATTAAACAGAATATATAACAAAATGCTGGTCAGAACATGAACTGGTTACATGATTCACATACAAAAGTTAAAGAAAAACTATACATGTGCTGCTCACATCCAAGCAATGAGTTCTACAGCATTAGCGTGGAAAAATACTGCTCGAATTCTTGATCAATGGTTGGCTTCCTGTTGCTAGCTGATTGAACGTCTGCATACACAACAATGAAAATGTTATGCCACTCAGTAAATGATAAAACAAAGATACCACATGTAAAGACACATAGCAATAATCATTTTATTCTCAACTCGTCAAATAGAAACTTTGAATAGGACACCTGAATTATCTTGATTCACACTCCATCTTCCAGATGAAAGTATGTATTTATTTGGGTTCGAACCAATGGGGTATATAACATCTTCAAATTCCTTGTCTTTACACTGCTCAATGCAGTCATCTCCATATTCTGAGAAAATGTAATCCACCTGGTTTCCAAATTCTTGGAGGTGCTCGTCATAATTCTCAAATGCTTGTATTTCGCCATCAGGATATGTAGGTTGATGCACTTCATTCGCATATGAAGTGGAAGGCCTGTCATTTAGGCATGCCCTTGCATACACCTGTTCTAGTTTAGCTTCAACATAAATCGATGTTGCAGAATCAGAATCTCCAGCAAAACTGTTGCTACCTTTTCCTGATTCAGATTCAGACCTACCATCCAGGATCACTCCCTCTACTTTTCCCTTTGTTGTGCGTGTCTGCATGTTCTTTACTTCCGGATTTTCATCAAACATGGAGACAGGTTCATCAGAAGGAAAAATTCGTTCCCAGCATTTATGCTTTGGTATTGGCAAGCCCAATTGCTCAGCCTGGAATTTTCTTTTCTTGATCCTCTTCAGAACACTCGTGACATGGGAGCTGTTTAAGATAGTAATAGCAGAACAAGGATGAGAAAAACCAGAAATTACCAATGACTTAGGCAAACAAGAACTGTAAAAAATTTCAGGTTTCCTAGCTTTTTAACCCAAAAAACACCCCAAGATAGCTATAGTCACAGAACTGAAAGGCATAAAAGCAATCAGAAGTAAACTCAATTCATGTCCTTTTCAGAAGAAATCAGGGCATGAAATATGCATCAAGCTTCAAACTGTATGGTCAATGGTCATCCAATCCAAACACCACCCAGCAAGCAAGCAATCAAGTAAAATTACACTGTCTGATGACAATTTCCACACTAGCAATGAGTAAAAAAAAAATCGATCTTGTGTTTGGATCAGTGACCAAGTGAGGCCAAGGATAGGACAGTAGGAGATCCAATTTCTCTCTATCTCAAAATTGCCTCTTTTAAAATCCAAATAACTAAATACTTATATTTGGGGAAAAAACATTTTGCATTAAATTCTATCCTAGATGATAATAACAACTCCAAATTTAGCTACTTTGCAGCTGCAACTCAACAAAACAACTCATTTAAACGCTATGGGATCAAATTCAGCTACTCCATCAAATCAGATAACAGTAACCATTAACAGTTAACAACAAAGAGATGATCTTTAAAATGAGTAAAAAGGCATTAAATTCAGCAGAAAATAGAAACTCAGAAATCAAAACCTGTCGATTTGAGATGGGTTTCCCTTGTAGGTCTCCATCTCGAACCAGAGAGACAAACTCGGTGAGTTCCAGAGAGAACTGAAAAATAATACAAAATGTTTGCTCAGTTGGTGGTGTATACGAACAAATCACGGAAGAAATATAGATATCCTCCTCCCTCTCTTTCTCTCTCATCTCTCTTTAGTTTTTAAGTGGAAACTTTATCTACGGTTTAAAAGTGGCACGTGCATTGCACGATAGATATTTTACCGCATGTCTACTGATGGTCCACCCCTTGGTTTTGGCGCGTTTTAACGTTTGCATGGACGTCTCGCGTGGGTAATGCTTGAGTCGGATAGAGCCATTTTGACACCACGTGGTTTGGCGCGAATTCCCTCCCTTGCTTTTTATTATGGACATTACCACATTAAACTCCTCTTAAGGACTGCGCGAGGAATACAACTTTTTGAAAAGATCTAAATTACTCTATTGTACGAGGATGATCAAAATCTGGTGCAAAAAACACTTACACTGCATTGACTAACTGACCTAACCAACGTAATACGGGCTAGATTTTGGTAAAATAAAGGAGACAGGGTTTATGGAAAATAAATAAAATATATGAAGGAAGAAGAATGGCGTGTCGATAGACTTGGGTTGGGAAGAGTATTTATTCAGAAATAATTGGGGTGGGAAAATATGACATGGGTGGGGAAACAACATCACTTTTCGGAAAAACAAAAAGTAAAGCACCATTTCTCTTATTATTTTCACGTTACAAAAGGATTACAACTCTTCCAAGTTACACAGGCACCCCGCGCTGTGTCCTCTACAAAAGGTGCCTTGGTTGGTAAGCTGGGATGCTGATTCCCTCTCTGTACAAAACCTATCAGTGGAGACCATGCTGTAAGTAAAACTGTAAACTGTAGTTCAAGGTACCTACCACAAGACAAGGAAAAAAAGTAACCCACATATGCTGCATCTAGCTACTCAAACACCGATTAGTTTTGGCTATTGACAAGGACCCTATACTCAACTGCTTCCTCAAAATCGTGTAACAGAAGTGAACAGTTTCAGGAACTCCTAGACCATAATTCCATTAGTAGGAGACAGAGGAAAGGCCTTTTTCTTCTTTTGGAGCGACTCCTAGGAGGACAACGGAAAAGGACTGCTGGACATCATCACAAGATCGGACCATCCAACCCATCACATTGGTAAGTCTTGTTCTCAAACCAATGCAAACTAAGATTATGAACCGAGAAAGCTTCATTCTGACATTGATGCAGCAGAAGCATAATCATAGGCTGTACGAAAGCGGAGTCCAGATCCAATATGTCCCGATGCGGGGAGTGCCCAACTGCAGGGATTTGGACCAAGTACCTACAGCAGTCAAACATTGTTTGAATGTAATGGATGTGTAAAATAGAGTAGAAAAATAACAAATAATACCATAACAGATACATTCCAACCAAAGAGAAACAAGAAATATATAAATGAATGTAAAAGAGTTTGGACTGGAAGGTAACCCTCTCTAAGTGTCCCAAAGCCTTTAAGAGGGTACATACATTTTTCACGGACGAAAGGAGAACAGAAAGGAAAAATACCATTGTCAAATTTTCATAGGCACCAAGATCGTATGGATGGGAATAGATTTGCCCTCCTTTCTCTGCAAGCCACATAGCTCTCACTCCTTCATGGTACTGCCAGAAAGAAGGAAAAAGAAATGGCTATGAAATAGCGGTCCAGATATCAAAATCAGGTTTGCTACCAAAGAGCAGAACAATGATATACAATTTGTTAATTCCTAATAACCTCAATTGTGGTCTTGTTTTGCAAAATGAGGTAGACATGCCAACCTAAAAGAACACTCAGTGCCACACACAATGGAACTAGCAACAGCCCAGAAATGACCTGAAAATGAAAAGAAAAAAAAAAGGTTAAGCATACTGTCTCGCATGCAAGGCTCAAATACAAACCCAGCACATAAGCTTACATATGCAGTTCTAAAAGAGTCTCCAGTTTGTTCCTCATCTTTTTCAGGATCATAAGTTAGGCTACCAATGAGTAAGACCTGAAAATTTTAAGTGTCAATTCAGAATTGAAAATAATGAAACAAATAAAACAAAGGAAAGAAAATTATGTCTTAAACATTCACCATCTTTTCACTCAAATGGATTGCCTTCTAGCGCTCCAAAAATAACATATGGTACTCAAAAGGAAAAAGGCATAGTTCCCCATGTAATAATGGAAAAGAACATCCACGCCAGTCAATGCATGCAATTACAGCACAGTCAGAAAGAAAAAAAAAGAAAATTCAAAGTCCAATAGGATTTAATAAAATAATAACTTACCAGGGAATACACGCACGCCATTACAGCATACACAACGAAGATGAAGAAGACCTTATAGTTTGCATGGCCGACGCAATTATTAATCCATATGCAATGATGGTCCTTTACAACCAAGAGGCAGCACTTTAACACATTATCCAGGACATACAAGGCATCAAAGGTTAACATAGATAAAGCATACCATTCGCAAAACACATCTTTTGCACACACGACAATGATGTGCTCGAGCTGGCTTATAATGAGAACACTTTTGGCAATATCTTAAATCCCCTCCCTGCAAAACCATTCCACCCAACAGTCATCTTGGACGCAGAGACTCACAGTTTTCTACAAACTATCTTGCTGCTAATAAAGATTATACATTCCTAAGAATTGTTCCAAACTACGTTGTTTTTTTAAAGAAAACAACAAAAGTAATAATAACGTTGAAGCAAAGGCTAACACTTCTCTATAATCTGCTGCAAGCAAATATTACATGTTCCTAGGAATGATTCCAATTTCCAGTAATTTTATTTATTTATTTTATTTAAATAACAACACTAATTATGATGGATAAACACTTCACATGAAACCTTTATTGAAAGAAATAAAAAGAAGGTGATATGAGCTACAAACATTATCAGTCTCTTTCCACATGCTACAGAACATAATTTAAAAATCTAAAAGAACGGACACAAGAACGGTAAATTCTTAATACAAGAAAGGCGGTATTATCTTCTTCAAAACAAAAGTATTAACCCAGGGGGTCTATCTCCAGCTCAAACCATCCCATCTGTTCCCACAAGAGCTCAAGTACATGTGGCAACATAACAGAAATCTCGCTTGAGAACAGTATACTATCAAGAACAAAATAACATTTAAGTTTTGATGTTTTCGTTCACTCAGCTGGGGGATCACACAAACCCCCAGATGTTCACTAATGCTATTGCCACCAAAGGAAAAGTTGGCATTTTACGTAACAAGTGACTAGATGCAACAAATTCTGAATGACAAAATGTGAGACTAAAAATTAGAAGTGAACGTTGGAGGATAGAGTTAGTTAGTTTTCCAAATATATATTTTCCATTAATGTACCCTGTGAATATCAGCGCTGGAGCATACTGGCAGACATATGAGCAAAGAAAAGTTGGCATTTTATGCAAAAACTGATTGATTAGGTGGTGCAGCTAAGTCTGAATGAAAAAATCTGAGAGGTTTAAAAATAGAAGTGAATATTTGAGAATAGAGTCGGTTAGTTTTCCCGATATAGATTTGCCATTGATTTCTGTGCATATGTACAAAGATCATACCCCATGAGTATCAGCATTCGAGCATTCCGACAGACACATGAGTTGGCCCCATTCAATTTAAGTGAGGACATTGTTCAGTTGTCAGGGAAACTGGAACATGGGTAAGCCAAGAGGAATGACAGGGGATTCAAGGGTAAGCCAACCATATTGAATTGGTTTTGGTTCCTGTTTAACATTTCAAGACTTGTATAGGAGATTAAAGATCCCGACAAACAACGGTAATCATGTTTCTGAACTTTCCTTTTGAAAATAGAAGCCGACGTAAGACAATGCCATCCAAAGACCGCAAAATATCAAGTATTGGAATTTGGAACCACATGTCCACCATGGCTTAGCAATTATTAAAAACAAAGCCTTCGCAGATATATAGAAAGGAAATATAGTTAATGACACTTAATTATATTTGTAATGAACATTGAAAACCATGAGATGGATGTACTGAAATATTGACACTATCTGACTTCCAAAGGTCTGAAATGCAAAATTCACGCATTCCACCCTCGAGAACAAAGGTTGACTTTTAGAGTGGAGCATGCATCCCAAGTTATCTACTTGCTCATCATCTACAAGTTCCTTGGCAACATTAGGCAGCTTCATTACAAGTTTAAAAGTTCAAATGTTTTTACTGTCTCGGGAAAAACGTTTCACTCATTGTCTATCAAAATTACATCTTTCCTTTTAATTCCATCATAATTGTTGTGATTTTTCAAATATATGTATGTGTGTGTATATATATATATATACATTGTCCATCAAAATTACATCTTTCCTTTTAATTCCATCATAATTGTAGTGATTTTTCAAATATATGTATGTGTGTGTATATATATATATATATATATGTAACCAATGGCTATAAAATTTTACTAAACCAGGATCCAAAGTGACTCAATCACTTACGTGAATTGCCTACTAACACAAACGCAAAAATGTTATTTTGCTGATTCCCCTCGATTCCAAATTAGCTCAGCTAAAGTAATCATCAAAGAACAACATCCCATAAACTCATATAACATATCTAACAAGTCAATCCAAACTAAAGCACCCTGCCTTTATGCATTGGCTATAGAAATAAAACACCCCAATTCACCAAAACACATTATGATTAGTTAAAATTCCAGCCACAATTTTGAAACATATTCAGAAACTGGCCGTGACGAAAAATAAAAAACAATCCAATCGTATAGAAGTGAAAAAAGAAATTAGTTCCCCATAAACACGACACAACGTTAAGAGAGAAACGGCATGAATTTGATACCTTTCGCTTGATCTCGTGGATAGGGTTACCCGAATCTTCGACGTCAGGCATGTACGTGGAGGGGACCCAACCCGGATCCCTGAAGACGGAGACGGTGTAGTTGAAGACGCACATGAGGGCCACGACGGTGAAAACGGCAGCGTTCAATAAGCCCGGCGACGACATGAGACCGAACCAACGGTCTATGAAAATGAAGACTGTGGAGAAGTAAATGTAGGCGATGGCTAAAACGACGACGGTTACTGGTAGAGAGAAGCTGAGGCTTCGCGTCATTGTGTCTGGAATGTTCTCTGGGGTTTGAGGACGTGACGGAGGCACCGGCGTCAAAACGACGGCGTCTCCCGGGAGGGGGGGGTGTGTCGTTTTCAGCTGGCAAAATGCGAGTTTTTGGAGGTTGGTGACTCGGTGACGGGTTTGTAAATCTAGGAAGGTGCCGGTTGTTTCTGGTTTACGAAATTACCCTTTTTCATTTTGTTTTTTTTAATAAACAATATTATAGGTGATTAATGATTTATTTATTATGGTCCTTTTTTGTTTTTGTTTTTATTTTTGGTGAATGAACCCTTATTAAACAAACAAATTCCAAGGGAACAACACTAACAAACCCATTACCAATACCAAACCCCAAATTGGGTAACTAAGCAACAAATAGAAAATTACATCACTAATAATGATCATTGCCATATTGTGGGCTTTACATGGTAGCTAGTCTCAATCACATAGTATCACGTTACACAACTCGTTCAAATAATTAATAGTATTTATATTTACATCCAAGGTTTTGAATTTGATTATACCATCTCTGGTATCGTTTATTTAAAAACTCAAAATTACAATAGATCAAACTAAGATATGCCAATTGCACAAATATTTGCAGGAGATGTTTGACATTCAAAGAAGTAGGTTTGTATGTAATGGTATGAATTATAAACTTGAGCACAGCAGCATTCCAGAGAGAGCAAAATTAGCAAAATTATAAGAGTTCATAAGAGGACAATATTATTTGGGGAAAAAAAAAAGAAAAAAGAGAGGACAATATTACTTAAAAGAAAAAAGATTTTCTATTGCATTTCAATTCAATAATTGAATGGCATTACAAGTCAAAACCCTAACCCAATTCTTTCACGGGGTAGGAAACTTTAGTTGGAACATTCCTGAATCATCACACTAACATAACCTAAATGCCTTATGACCCTTTTTAAGGGGAGCAACAGGGCAAAAAGAATGAAAGCAAAACAAAACAACTCTATGACCAAAATTTGAAATTAACATTTGGGAAGATCGGATGGTGGAGGAAGCAGCTTTTGATTGCGTCTCTTTCCATCCAAAACGACCCATGCCATCTTCAAGCCCCAGCTGGTGTGCACTTCTAGATGGCAATGCATGAACCAAACACCTATTGCATCACCGAGAAAAGATATCAGATTGCATAACCATAATTGACACCCAAAAAAGAGGTAATGAGAATAAGACTTTTAACAGCAAATATTCAACTTTTTATCAATCAGGTGACCAACTTAGTGATGTTTGTTAGAAAAAATAAACCATAGATTATGTTGTCAGACCGTGAATATATATATTATTAAATATATGTTTAGATTCATAGCCTAACAACATAACATGTGAGTTTATCGACACGAGAAAGTTACCTGGATTATCAGCAAGGAAGCGTATAGCAACCCACCCACCAGAGGGCACACCAACGGTGTTCCTCTCAGCAGGGTCAACAAGATTGTACTTTTTGGGGTCATTCTTAGGATCAAAGTTTCCAGAACCGAAGCCCACCACAAAGAAATTAAAGCCATGGAGGTGAAGTGGGTGGCTCTCTGCCCCAATGATGCTAGTGTCTTGCAGAACCAACTCCACACTAGTATTGAAAGGCAGCACCACCACCTTAGTGCCACTGCTCACAGCAATATTGCTTGGTGGAGTGCCTGTGTAATTGAATTTGAATGGTGGGTTGGCTGGGAAATCTGTGGTGTACACACCCCTTGATTGGTTGAAGAAGTGGGCTTGGAGAAGAGCTGTATTTGGTTGCACAAATGTCACATTGTTAATGGCTGCTACTACTCTAGTGTTGTTTGGGCCTTGGCATGTTTGGTTCTTTGAGCATGTGCTTACTCCCAGGCCAACAGTGAAGAAGAAGTTCTTGTTCACAGCTTTTGGGACATTTGCTGGGAATTTGGCATTGGCCAAGCTACGGATTTTCTTGTTGTAGTTCATGGAAAACAATGTGTCATTGAGCTTTGGAAGCACTGGTTTGAGAAGAGGGAGCTTTTTCTTGTTCTTGTTCTTGTTGGCTTTGACAGAAGATGTTTCATATTCTAGTAGGCCTGTGGTTGTTGAGTTGTCGAAAGCCGCCGGGCCGGTGACATAAGGCCTAGCTGCCATGACAAAGGGGGCCTTTGGGGACTTAGATTTGGTCTTCAGAAGAACATTTGTAGTCTGTCCTGGTGTGATGAGAACAATCTGGGTTTTAAAAGGCTTTATATAGACTGCATCAGCTTCAACCACAGTGAGTGTGTGATTGGCAATGCTGAAGAAGAGCTCATTATCGAGTGCAGCGTTGATCAACCGCAGCAGATAGGTCCTCCCTGGCTTCACCTTGAGCTTGTATGTATCTGCTTAAAATATTGCAGATTGTTTATCTTATAATCCAAAAAAAAATTCTTTAATTTTGAATTAGGTGATATTAATTAGTAAATACCTTTGGCTGAGCAGTTATACAAAGGCCCAGGAAGACCATTGATGGTGTAAGCATCAGAGACATTTGGTCCCGACCCTGTTTGCAAGGCTTGGCTGATGACTGCTTCTGTGTCTGCTTTCCACCATTCACCTGCAAATCAATAGAAGTTTCATGCTTAATACTATAATTAATGTCTTAATTGTTTGGATTTTGTAGCAATGATTATGATCTTGATCATTTACCAAAAATGATGGGAACTTCTTGGAAGGGTTGGGGGAATGGGTAAGGGACATGTCTTTTAGGGAGAATGACAATTGGTCCATAGACAGTTGCCCTAAGCCAGGAGATGTGTGCATGCCACCACAAGGTGCCTCTTTGGCCAGTAATGGTGAAGTTGTAGACATAACTCTGGCCTGTCTGAATTGGGCACTGAGTGATATATGCAGGCCCATCTGCCCATCCACTTCTCAATTGCCTGATCCCATGCCTGTAAATTCTCCAAATTTTAGTCAGGATTGATGTTCAATTCAAACTTCGAAAAAATCATGCAAAAAACCAAAGCTAAATCACAAGACAAGAATTGGGTACCAATGGAGGGTGAGGTTGTTCTGAACATGATTGACCACCTTGATCACAAGCCTGTCACCTTCCCTTGCTATGATCCGAGGCCCCGGAAACTGCCCGTTGACAGTCACAATGCTCTTTGTTTGACAAAGCCTTTTCACATTCTGTGACTTGATCTGTGCAAAGCAATAAAAAACCAGACAAAGGTCAATCCCTTAATTAACCAATCTGTTTCAATTTCACATTAAACACTGTACATGAAATGCAATACATACATTAAACTTGTAGTGCCGGGTAACCCTTGCATGCTTTGCAAGTGCTGGCTCAGGAAACACACATAAAAAAGCACAAACTGCAAAGAAGATAGCCATGGAAAAGGCTGGTGATGGGAGAAGGCTAGAACCCATCTCTCTGATCTCTCTGCTTAACCTTTTTCAAGTAAATATTATATCAAAGCTGTGACTTGGAGTTCAATGGATGAAGAAACATCAAATTAATGTGGCTTTTTATATGGCGAGGAAGCTGGCATTGTGCAGCAGGGTTTGTTAATTAGGTGATTGATTGAGATAAGTGAGAGTCCATTGCAGTTGCAGAAAACCTCTGCCTTCAGCAACAAACTACATGTTTGAAATTAAGCTAGAAGTTGCTGGTCATGTTTTACTTTAGAGTGCAGGTCAAGACAGATTATATTTATTATTTTTTTGAAAGTTAGCGATAAACAGATTATATTTATTAATTGTTCCTCTTAACGGTATCACTTGGTGTTCCTGGAATGCCCCTTGCAGATTACATTCTGAAATGAACAGTTTCTCGCTGGTTACATGGGTATTTATGTCAAATTACAATGAAAGCAATTGGTGTCGTTTCTTTCGTGGAAGATAAAATAGCGTTAATCTGAATCAAGAAAAGGGATTGATTTGAGAAAGGGGTTTTATGGGCATGGTTGCCTGGTAGCCTTCAACCTCCTACCGTTGATGATACTTGCTAATCAAGGAAAATGAAGGAAAGTCTTACACCATCTTTGCTAGCTGTCGTTTGTTAACCCTACTGTACAACCCTAACAACTTTGATGCTAATGGACTTTAAATTTGTATTATGCTTTTAGTCCTTTGGAGAAAATCCACATCTGATCTGATTTCCCACCAAGCCAACATTTGAAAAGCATCCATGGCAGATCAAATCACTGCCCCAGTTTGAGAATGTTTGTTGTTTTGATTTAAGGACTCTTTGGTGGTGCTACGTTTAGACAAAGAATGAAACATGTCATAGAGAGCGTTTTCAAAATAATTGGTGACCACCGACTAGTGATCGACTACTAAATGATCTAACACCGATAATTTTTAACTTAATCACATACATAGTCTAATACATGTGACGTTTTATCATAAAACTTCAGTGTTATTAGTAGTAGAACACTGGCATATTTTACCAAGTTTCTACTGTGATATTGTTCAATAGCTTGTTTTATGTTTCAGGAAAAAACTAAGTAGAGAATGCTATCAATAAAAAGCAATGTGACAATGTTGTGGACACATGAACAGACGGCCAAACTATCGAAGTAATGCTTATATGAGATGCTAACAAAGTAATGGTTGACCAAAAAAAAAAAACACAAAGTAATGGGCTCTAATTTGCAATAAAAATAAATAAATGGGCCTTGTAAATAACCTTTACCAAGTTGTAAAGGCTTTCCTCACCTAAAACAAACAAATTACGCACAAATTAGCACTCGGTTTAATGGTTTCTCTCTTCTTGCTATTGAGAGATGTCATCGTAAGTTTGAATCTCCTAAGTATGAAAAAAATTATCGATCGCACATGTTTTACATGAAGGACGACAGTGGTTGCATCGCCTTTAAAAAAGGTCAGATGGTAATGAACCAATCTTGGTCGAAAAACATAGGATGTTATAGGGCAGGGAAAGCAAAGCAAGTACTGTCGTCTTGGATGGTCGTTCACTTCGCATTAAAATGGCGACAAACTTTACACCACAAATTGATTCTTGTTACCAATATGGTCTCTCAAGTAATAACGTTTCTTCAAATATTTGATTTTTTTGGGTATTTTTTAAAAATATTTATTGTAATAACTTTTATATAAAATATAGTTACACATTGCAACAAAAAAAAAACACACACACACATCTATGATCTATTTAATCTACTCTCCTCGCCCAATCAAAATGGTCCGCACATCTGACGGTAGGCCAAAGAGGACGATGATATTGTCGACAGGACCACACCACTGTAAATACCATGGTCCTCAGCTACACACAGTAATCTAACCGTGCAATTAAAAGGCTCTGATGTGTGGGACCCAGACCATCAAGAGCGGGGAACTATACACTGAGACCGAATCTCTGACCCGCCAAATCACACTGCACCTGAGCCAAACCGATCCTAGAGTTTTGGAGATCAAATTCCATCCACACGTTTTGCTGATGGTGATGACCAATCACGTACGCCTCCACGCCCAAAAGGTCAGAGTTCCCAAATGTGAAGCAATGCAGCGTATCATTTCCCCTCACTTGACCCGGTACCCGATACAGCAACTGGCCACCCGATACCTTCATTTCGGCCCCCCGAAACATTAAGCTCACAGAAGGCAATGGCGGCAGTCTCGGTTGACCCGGCGGAACCCAGTAGCACAAATCCATGGCGCCTTGGAAAACAAAGTTTGGATCATCCAAAACGCTGAGAATCTTTGAGGTCTGGTTCAAGAACTCGTCTCTCAAAGCGGTGTAAACCGGGCCGAGAAGGAAAGTGAACTGAGTTCCCGAGTCAACCATGGTTTGACCCGCCCCGGTATGGTCCGGTACGAAAACCGATTTCGGTATCGGAAGCAATTTGTCCGAAACTTTGATGCCTTCAAGCTGGACAGTGTAAGCGACGCGGTCAAAGTACGGCAATGG
This sequence comes from Prunus avium, assembly GCF_002207925.1. The sequence continues at coordinate 210,144 of NW_018922244.1, read as the reverse complement.
GGTCGAGATTTGAACCAATGGGGTGTAATTTAACGGTGCGATCCAAGAGAAGTTAGAGTCTCCGAGCAATAACAGGCCCGAAAAATCGGAACCCGAAATGCAGTATGAAAATTTCGGAAATCCCATTTGGGAAACGAACGAGAGAGACCCGCGGTTCATACCCATTAACCCGGTGGTCTTCGCGTCTTCGTCCGTGTTGGAGCTGAAGGTTGTGTCCATGCACCCGAAAACCAAACCCGAAATTCCGGAGCTTCCGATATAAAACGTATCGGAGGCGAGATTTCCTTCGTTGGACGAGGCGTCAGCGTAGGAAAGAATGGCGTGGCAGAGCTGGTTGGAGTCGCAGGAAGCGGGTATGGTGAGGTCTTGGGTCCGGGTCGTACAGGTGGATGACGAGCACGGGACGGGCGAGTAGGAGGAGGACCGGGTCGGGTCGAAAGTGTTGTTAAAGTTTCGGGTTTTGTTGCAGTGAAGCCAAGAGAGCTCGCTTCCAGTGTCGATGACCATCGAAACGTTCTGTGGAGGCGTTCCCACTGTGATAGAGACTGTGAGGGTGACATTGTGATGAAAGGGAAGCCTGTTTGGGGACTTTGGGAGGGACCCAGATGGAATTTGTTGAGTTTTGAGGGGTAAAACAAGTGTTTGGGTTTGAGGGGAGCAGAGTTTCGGTTCAGTGAAGCAAATGAGGACAGTGACAGAGCAGAAGAAGATGAAAGATTGAAACTTTAGACATGGGTTTTGTAGACGGTTCCAGAAAATGCAGGCTTTCATGGTGATTTAATATAAAGGGAGCTTAAAATGGAATAGTTTAAGAGAGAGAGAGGCAAACTGTGGAAGATGGTGTTTTGGGTTAAGAGAGTGAAGGGTATGTATTAATGAGCAGAATGTGGTTGAATGTGGAGTGTTCTGTGTTTTGGGGACAGAGAGAGAAAAAAAAAAGTCTGAATATGATTCTTCTGATGCAGAACAAAACAAGCTTCACTTTCGCAGTTTTTTCTTGCTGCTTAAAAGATCTTGCTTGCTTGCACACATGGTGAGATCTATAAGGTAGACGAGGATCAAACGACAGTGTCCAACGATGTCGTTCGGTGTGGTTACGTACAATTACACTTACACCGGACCAAGTCACCAAACAGCCTTATTTTGTCAAGTTTGGTGCATGCCAGTCAAGCTTGCACACTTTTTTTTTTCTTCTCTTTTACATTGGTAGATCTTTATGTAGTTTCGAAGAAGCCTTCCATTTGTATAGCTCATTGGCTTCTGCAACAAAATTTTCTGTCCATTTGTCAGTGACTTCCTAAGGCTCTGTTTGATCAAAAAGGGTCTCATGATTCACATTTTTTACTGGAAGTTGACTTGACTATAGGTCCTTGTAGAGTGATTAAGAGCAATTACTCATACACTCGAAGTTCTGTGTTCGGTGACAGTTTCAGGATTCAAAAATCGGCTATGCAAAACTTACATACTAAACTCAATGGTACAAGTGACTTTCATTAATACACTTACAATATAATTTACTCCTAATTAAACCTTAAAATACTCTATTTAAAAAAATTCCAAATCAAAACCCTAGAATAATTCATCCCGAATCACCATTTCTTCATATCTCTGAGTTGTGTTGTGTGCTTCACCATAAGGTTTACTAGGTTTTAATTGTACATAGAGCAAGAATAATTGAATGATATCGATGATGGCATCCTCGTGCTAAAAGCATGGAGCTACCTTTTTCTTGTTGTTGGTTGGAACTTGGAGGACTCTTGAATTTTGAAGTTATTTTAAAGGGCTGCTGCACATGACTGAACTGATGGCTCTCCTCTCCTTTGGCCGGGGATAGGCTCTGTGAGGCTGTGAGTTGGACAGCTAGCACCTGACATCTGCCCTTAAGGCCCCTCCCAATTAAAGAAGAAAAACTTATTTGCAATGGGATTATACTATTTCACCATCTTCAACCAATAATGTCATGCTACCTGAAAGTATTATCATATATGTCATAGTATTATTGACAAGTTATAATGTCTTCCATTAAAGGGTCCTCTCTTTCATTGGTCCTACAAATATAGGCCTCATTTGGTTCATGAGAAAGGAGATTTGGGGATGGGAAATCAATTGCTTTCCCACGTTTGGTAGTCCATGCATAGGAAATCGTTGCTTGGCCCATGGAAAAGTAGGGGGGAAAGTGAAGCCATTCTCCCAACTTGAGTTTTGTTTTCCCTCATCATGGGAAAGTTTGGGAAAATTAGCCAACATTAAATACACATTTTACATGACCATTTTGTCCCCATTAACAATTTAGAATTACAATATATCATTAAATGCATTCTTTTTTTATTTGATTTAATATATGTATAATTGAAAATTTATACAAATTTTGTTTTCCATTACTATTCAAAACAAACATAGGAAAGGAAATAAAGTGGTATCTCCCGGTTACTTTCCCAGCATTATCAAACGTGAGAAAGGAATCTTTCATTTCCCATCCATTGGAAAATAATATGGGAAATGATTTCTCCTCAAATTTGTTCCGTGAACCAAACGGAGCCATAGGGTACTACGCTACTTCATACAACACTGAGCATCGATACAAGATATCTGGGTGAATTCGACAAATACCCTTCACTAATTGAGCGAAATATCTTCCGTATCTTTTGCCAAAACAAATAAATATATCAACTACATTAAGTGTTCATGTACTGCTACTAAAATAGTTAATTGTCAAAACCAAAATCGGTGGTGAGGCAACCAATGCAAATTGTGAATACTATAAACAAAAAGCCTCCGGTCGGTTGCACATGTAATGCTGAATTGTTTGAGGGCAGGAACAGTACTGCTGTTGCTTGCATGATTGAAACATTGCTTGGGCACTAGTTTCCATTTCTCCACAAATGGATTGATGCATGCTAAGTCCTGTTGGGCTCGTGAATTACAAAACTTTGTTGGAACCAAATGAACCCCCTTTATTGAACATATAAAGGACCAAGTTCATTTAATTTTGTGTAATAAGAAAGCTAGCTGAATGTCACATATTGGGTTGTTTGTTCCTATGTGTTGAAAGTCTACAGTACAATGGTTGTATTACATGGTGCAACAAACCAATAACGAAACGACGCGTGATCATTCTCCCTCCTTTACCTTTAGGCTAGAATATCATGTGTTAAATTACATTTGGTCAGCTATTCTTGAAATTGCTGAGTATGTTCCAATAGTAGAACACACCACCCCCACAATTATGATCAGAATGCATGTTGCAATCTGAAAATTAGAGCAGGAAATATTGTGAAAGAGGCATTATTAATATTGCAGAAACTTTCTGATAAATTAATTGCATTGAGTAATAATGACAATAATGGGTTGTGATTCTTACCTGCAGTTTAGTTAATCTACCTCTGTGTAGGACGAGATAGCACACACATGGAAAAACAACAGCCTGTCAAGCAATAATAGAAAAAAATAAATAAATAAAATAAGAAAAAGATTTCAATTCATTAATGAACTGCGTGCAATCTTGTGTATATATATCCTAAGAGCTTTAGTTGCAGAATAGAGCGAGCCGGTAGCTCGATCATGCATGCCGATCGACCGGCTCCCTCTATCCTGGAATTGAATGGGTTGATGAAGAAATTACTCACCACTAGCATTGCTACTAAGGATCCCATCAATGCCATCACAGAGCCTGCAGTCCAGTTGACAAAATGAACAGCTTAGTAGACGCCACACTTTATATCCAAAGAACTTTGCCTTGTCTTTTTATTTTAAGCAAATATGTTCTTTTATCATATGATGTGATATGTTATGTTGTTCGATTGTGAATCAAAAATTGTTCATTAGCTGAATTTTGTTAGTAGTTGATAGCCAGCAGAGTGAAAAACACGTCTTTTATTTTAAGAGTTTGAACTTCTCACACACATATGCTTACCAAAGAATGGAAAACTCATCGCCACGGCCAAAGTTGATGAAACTAGAAGTGTTCTAACGAAAATCGAAACACAGTGAGATCCCGTCCAAGCTTCGGGAAAGAGTTCCTCTACACTCAAAGCCACTGGTGTCATTGTCAAGGCATACTTTGTCATTGGGTTCACAATCTGCATAATCAAGAGACAAAAAAAAGAAAAAGAAGAGATAATCAATATATATATATGCCAATAAAAAAAGAAACTCTGGAAAAAAACAGAACCAATTTTCTTAAATCATACTGTTGTCCAGACTGCAATTTTGGAAGCAACAAACTGTGTGGGCATGTTTAGAGTGAACTGAGAATGGATGGAGTCTCCAAACATTAGAAAGCCGCATACTGCTACCCCAGTGTATATGAAAAAGCAAAATGTAACACTGCAGCAGAGGAACATGTCAAATACTTTGTCACATTTTTAAAACCAGGATTTTTATTTTATTTTAAATAAAGCCAATGTTGGTCACCTCACCTGGTTATTAGAACTGCTGAAAATTGTGATGGTTCTTTCATGGAGGTATAGATATTTGGGAAGACCGAATGGCCGGCGAAGCCAAAGCCATAGATACCAATTGTGACCGATATATCTGAAAGGTTTAAGGCTGTTCCTCTGTGATGAAATCCAACTTGGTTCACCACCCCAACCCACAGCAAGCAAAGGGCCACCAGGATTGATGCAACCACTCCTCCAACTGAAAACATTGGTTCAATTGTACAACTTTTCTAGAGCTTAGATGTTCAACATTGTGAAATTGAAAGCATAAAGATTTACATAGATTAAGATAAGTGATCAGAATATGAAACCTGAGAGGTAAGAGAGCAAACTAAGGTTTTGAAGCCATACAGTTGGAAGAATTACAAGAGTTGCTGTGATGCCAAAGATATGATGGCTATCAAGATGGATTCCACCAAGTGTCATTTGGGTGTTTGGGAACACTGATGCCAAGTTATCACTCATCATGGTCAAAAACTCCACACAAGCACCCTACATCACACAGGCATTGAACTTTTAATGTATATTGGAAAGAGGGAGGCATAGAGGAAACTAAGAGTTCTGTGCACTTACATATAGTTCTAGATACAATATTATCTGCATGACCCAAAACCCAAGTGTCAGTGTTGCTTCAAACATAGAAACATGCATGGCTGATATAATAATTTTGTGATGTGAATCCAAAAATTACAAGACTATGAATCTTGGACCATTGAATTCACAGACAACATAAGCATATATCAAAGTAAGTTAGCCTTACAGATAAGAAAAAACGACCGGTGGAGCCAAAAGCAGCCTGGCCAATATCCGGGTATGTTCGGAGCCCGGGACAGCTTTCTAAGCATCTCTTCAACAAAATTCCAGTATAGCAACAGATAACACCATATAAAGCAAGTAGTATGAGGCTCAACCACCCTCCTTCTTTTATTGCATATGGGGTTGTAAGAAGTCCTATCCCACATAGAACATTGGTTCCTGCATAATAAAATGATTAAATTCTCTGTTAGAAACTGCAGTGTGGAAGCTCATTCTCTGCCAGAAATCTACCATGAAAATTGATTGTTATTACCATTAAGTACAGCTTGGGGAAATGAACAGCAGCGTTCCTTGGGTGGGGGCAATTCCGGGAGGGAGCCTTTTGAGGCGTAGGAAGAGTAGATGGAGAATTTGGCAGCTTGGGAAGGTGAGGGAGGCACTTCTTTGTCCAAACTGGTTTGAGAATTGAGTAGCCTTGTGGTGCTTGAACCAGAATCAGATATTGAGTGCCGCTTGTCAAGTGTAGACAAAGAATTCAAACTCGCCGCCCCTAGGAACCCAAGGGAAGGAGGCGTCACACTTGTGTACATGTCAATCGATTGCCTGCATGCACATATTCAAGAGGAAATAGTCGACATATTAGGATACATTACAAGACATTTGATGTTGGCAACTTATTAATGTTGTTTCTTAGTTGCAAACACCCACTAGTGTAGTGGTTTTGAGCATTTGTTCCCTTCAGAAAAGGTCATGGGTTCGAGCCCTAACATCCGTGTAATGTGTATGAGTTTAGTATACTATTGTCCCTCTCCATAGAAAAGGTCCTCCGAAAAAAAAAAAAAGACGAAGTTGTTTCTTAGTCTTTTCAGTTACCAAATGATACACTGTATAAAGTAAATAGTGGTTCAATCACTAAGAATATATAATATCACATTTAGGCGTAAAAATTATCATGAAACCCCAATGAAGGAAAAACATGTTAGGGTATGGTGAATCTGGACAATTGTTTAGGTTAATTCTTGTTGAGGTATGTGGATTTTGAACTTAGAACTTCTTTTAATATTGCACCCAAAAAAAAAAAAAAAACCACTATACAAAAAGCTAGCTAATATATGTTAATTCTTGTTTGAATGCGTGATACATATTCACAGTTTAGCAATATAAAAATCTTATCTGCATCGACAAACCATGTTACAAGAAGAAAACAAATACTATACACACATATTTATATACGTATAATCTTGTAGCCTGTGAAGAATTTACCGATAGCTTTGAGGCCATGCATTAATATTAACATCAATGGAGTTTTGGGATAGATTTCTTGAGGGAGCTCTAACGATATCGGATTCGGTATCGGCTTCATATTGCTCACAAGACCTGTGTGCTTGGTTTTCTTCATCATCTGTGTGAAAGTTGTCGTCCCCACGATCGGGACCAAGATCCTCGTCGAACCTCATCCCACTCATCATCACTTTCGATCGTCCTTGATTAATACTAATCAAACCCAATTAGGCACGCATGCAAACACTTAATCTTGAGCTCCTAGCATTAAGCGAAAAAACAACCTAGGGCAAATGCAAAACAAAGACAGAGACAACAAGAAGATAGGCACTAACTGGTTCTGTCAGATTTGTATTTGGTTTCACCATCTGCTTGTGCATCCGAGGTTTTTGGAGATGACAGCGTGCATATTGCTGTACGTATGTGGCTGTGAGACCCTTCAAGGATCAAGACGTACACGTGTCAGTTGATTAGCAGGGCTGGTTCTTGCTGCTGGAAGATTTTGGGTGATGCGATCCGAACTTGAGGCTGTGTGTATACTATTACTAATGAAATTTGGTTTCTCATAGACTCCATATGGTTATATGACGACGAAATTGATTTGCTTGTGTAAAGAAAATAATTGATTGATAATTCTGGAAAGGAAATTGAAACAATTTTTGCAACATATTTATTATGGTCAAGGTCGTCCCTTTCCCTTACCAATTTAGCAACTTTCCTTAGACGAAGAAACATTCTACTTTGCAATTGCAGTTGACCTCTTTTATTCTATATAATATTCATTCACGCAATCGAAGTCCTCTGTTGAATTCTTCTACTTTTCAGTATCGTTTCTATAAGAAAAAAAAACTATATTCTAAGAAGAAATAGGTCTCAAAAAGAGAAAAGAAAATAGACAACGTATATGGCAAGTTGCTTTCATCATATGTCAATATTATCGATTCACTTATATTATAATACGTGTATATATTTTTAATGCTATACTCTAGGTCCATGACATATAAACATATTGTTCACCCATATTTAACATGTGAATTGGTAACCCTACGTGACGGTCCGACTGCCAAACCAAAAAATTTCCCAGATGAAGTAGATCCAGTTCAGTTGGTATGGGATCACATGGATGACAGTCGCAGCAATATTGACAAGCCAACTTTAAGTTAAAAGTCTTTAACAACAGTAGTGATAACTAAAGAAAAGGTTTATTCTTTTATGTGACAATGTTAAAAGGGAAACGCTGTTTATAAGCTTTGACAGCACCAGAGCGAGATCAAAGTTACAAAACAGAGAAAGAAAACGAGGGATCTATCTTTTGTCGATTTGGTTGAGCTTGCCAAGGCCATTGCACCGAGCACAGACAATCTGAGCCTCGTCCTTCCGTGCTGCATTAGCCCTCAAGGTCACCCCTGCCTTCCGAACGAAACCCGCTCCATCGCATTCGGGACACCTAAAACGAGCACAGCAAACACAACTCAAAAAAATTTTATGAAAAGAGAAGTCAATGAAATGAGAGAGCAGGGTAGTTAGTTAATTACAGGTCCTTGCGGGAGAAGATAATTGGGAAGGCAGTTCCAAGCAGAGCCACTGCAGCAGCTCCAGCTATCAGGTAGGGGGTGCCATCAGCTGATACATCTCCAATGGCAGCAACCACAGTCAATGCTCTCTTCTTCTCAATCCTAGACTTCCACAACAGAGATTTTGACCCTGCCTGTGTCGTCAAGAGAGAGGGGCTGCTGCGGCCGACCGCAACCGGTTGCATCAGTGGCTCTGCAGAAATGATAGTCAGAGGAGAAGACATTGATCCCATCTCTGTAGAAATCTAGTAATTTCAATTTTCTCAGCTTGGATGTGAAAAAGGGGGTTTTGGTTTGTGTTTTCTTCATTCTAAATGGATAGGTAGGGCCAATAAGAACCCAAGATTTTTGTGGGTTTAAAGATAAGGCTGGGTCCACGCCGACTTCACTTGTTTAATAGAGTGGGGGCAAGAAGGAGCTGGCTGAGACTAACTGGTGGCTTGAAGCAAACGAACGGTGGGGAACGGGTTGTGGGTAATGAGCGAGCTAAGCATGAAGTACCATATTCCAACAGGTTGGGCCGCGTGAAAAGTCCTAACCATGACTCAGAGAGCGAAAGACTTGCATTGCTGTGAATGAGCAACGAGGAGCGCGATGGCACAAGACTTCCATTGCGATGGCTCATCAACAGTTCACATGCAACAAAGGGTAGAATTTACTAGGAATAAAAGGACTTAATTGGCAATGAAGAAATATATACCATCACACAATGATCAAAGACCAGAACTTTTTGCAGTTTCTGAAGCATTTGGTCAGCTGCTTGAGCAGGCCGAAATTCGTTTTAAAAGAGATGATGCGTGTGCTTCCAGCAAATTCCTTTTTATTTCATGAAAATGTGCTTGGAATTATCAAATTAACAACCGCAAATTCATTGGTTAGCAGAAAAAGAAAATCAAACACCCCCATCTATGGCATTAAAACTCAATTCGCGTATGCAGAGTGGGAAGAGAACCTGTGGCAACATCAAAGAAGCAATAAAACAGAAATACCAAAGCAACATTGCATAAATTGACAGGAGCAAACTTAAACAAAATCATCCTTCCTGGCTTTTCATGAAATCATAGTGGTAAATAATGGTTTACTTTAGAAGAAACTGCAAATTCTGAGTGATGAAGATGGCCTAATTCCCAACTGGAACTTACTTCACAAGTTAGGAAATTAATCCCATGATCCAACTGAAATTGAGAGATTGGCATCCCAAATCAAATTTTGCTGAGAATAAATGCAGAACAACAACATCAAAGAAGAGAGCCAGTAATCACTTTGGATTAAAATGAGAACAATCAAAACAATCCTAAGTAAAACAATAGACAACCAAAAAGAACAAAAAACAGCCACCGGCTTCTAGGTCAATTCACTGTAACCCTGCAATTCTGCAACAAGCGAGGCCTTTTAAGTCCTAGCAGTAATACAAACAACAACAGAAAGCCTTGTACCACCTCTCCATTGCTAACTTTCCAATGCTGCCAAGCCACCACTTTAATCCCTTGGCTTTACTTCTCCTCCTCCTCCTCCTTCCAAATGTGCGAAAACTAATTCCCTAGTCTCTCTACCAAATTCAAAATTTCCATCTCTTCCACAGAGCCCCAATTGAGAGACTCTTCAATTCTCTGTCATGTATTGCTATTTACACCAAACAAACGATAAATGTACAAACTTTCCCTTCCTCAACAACAACATCAGCACAACGTAATCAAAATATCAGAACCCAATAACTATAAAACACTAAACCTCAATCAGTTATCTTCCAAAGGCCAACGCTGGCTTCTCCTCCTTGATGATCTACTAAACACATTACCAGACCCGCTTCTCGAGCTTCTGAGCCTCCCGAAAAAGGAGAAGAAATTGCGAAAAGCCTGAGCAAACCCACCAGTCTCCCTCGCTCTTCTTCGAGAAGCCCATGAAATCCTCCTAGGAGCACCAGCCGTATTGAACCCACCATCCATCTCAGTGTAAACAACTGGAAGCTCACGCTCAGCAGCTCTCCTGCCTCCGGTGAACCTGCCCACAGCGAATCCGCCCCCGGGCAATCTCCAGATAGTCAACCCCACCGTCTCTTCTTCTCCAACCATACCATTATTCTCCGGCGACGCTCTGCCACTGCCACGCGGCCCGCGCACGTCAGTAGGGAGTTGGTGGCGGCAAACCGGGCACGAGTTTCGAATCGAAAGCCATGGGAATATACAGTCGGAGTGGTAGATGTGCTTACAGGGCATCTCGCGAGCTTCCGAGTCGAGCTCGAACGCCTCTTTGCAAACAGCGCAGTGCGACTCGGTGGAGACGTGGTCGACGGCGATTTTGATGACGGGCATGGACTCGATGGCGGCTTTCGACGCCGGAGGGTGGTCGAGCCGTGCGACGCCGTTTTCCAATTGGGTCAATTGGTGGAGCAGCCGGTCGAAACCCGATCCCATTAAGAAGTCCGACATGGACGACGGCAGAGGGCGGAGGCCCAAACCGGCTCCGTCATCGTAGTAAAGCTCGAAGCTGCCCGGGTCGGATTCGGTGTCAGGTGGGCCTCGGAGGACAATAACCGGGTTGAACGGTGAGCGATCGCGGCTGCTTCTCTGGCTCCGGCGGAGATTAGGCGGGCTCGGGCTTTGCGAAATTGGAGTGTTATCGAGGAACATCGCGGCGGTGGGGAATGGGTGGTGGAGCGGAGATCGGGTCGGGGTCTGGATCTCTTCGATGAATCCGGCGCCGCAATCGGGGCAGAGGATCGAGTCTTGGGCCCGGATCCGAACCCGAATCGATCGGCTACATGTGTAGCACCAGTATGAGGCGGAGCCCAGGGAAGCCACTTCTATAATGAGGAGACTATGTGAGGAGGTTATTTGAGGAGGCTCATCTCACCATCAAAAGGGGTGTGGACCCCCCAATGCAACCCCCCCCCATGTCATTTGTTTTTAGTTGTTGATGGTGAGATTTCACTTCCTCAAATAACCTCATCACTCAACCTCCTCATTCTAGCCTTTCCGGTAAGGAGTGACCTATAATGGAAATATACTTAATTCTCACAAAGTCCAGTCCAGTGGGAGCAAATACAGGTCGTTTTCATTCAAATGCTTAACCAAGCCTTAATTGAAACTTGAATTGTTCCGGCACCAAGAAGATTGTTATAATGATTAAGAGTAGTTACCTCTAGGGGTGTTTGCGGTTCGGTAACCGCGACTTTTTGCCCAAACCGCAAACCGACCGACTATTTGCGGTATGGTGATTTTTGAAACCGCGAACCGACCGCGTTTTGCGGTTTACCGCATTGCGGTAAACTGCAAAAAGCGGTCGGTTACCGTGAATTAGCGGTTTAAAACCGCAAGTTTATGCGAAAAGACTTAAAATAGTTTTAGTCACTCAATTTTATACGAAATTTTAATTTGATCACTAAGAAATAAATTTAGGCAAATTATAACTCAAAGTTTTTGGTTAAGTAAATACGAAGAGTGGCGGCATTAAAGTATAGGTCACGGTATTCTCAAAATTTCTATTACAAGTGAACTACTCAATGAAAAAATAACGACCGACTATTTGCGGTATGGTGATTTTTGAAACCGCGAACCGACCGCGTTTTGCGGTTTACCGCATTGCGGTAAACTGCAAAAAGCGGTCGGTTACCGTGAATTTGCGGTAAACCGCAAAAAGCGGTCGGTTACCGTGAATTAGCGGTTTAAAACCGCAAGTTCTTTTTGTGTCATAAAAATCCAACTTCTCAAGCATCACAACCTAAAGAAAATTAAAGTTCAATTCCAAGCATTCCAATTAAAGTTAAACTTCTCAAGCATTCCAATTCCAAATTCTTTAAAGTTACAAACGAAAAGGAAAATACAATGCAAAATGAATTAAAGTTTACAACCCCAAAGAAAATCCAATTTAAAGTTAATTAAAGTTACAAACTAAAAGGAAAATGCAATGCACCAATATTGAGTTGAGTGAGCGTGGTGGAGGTTGAGTTGAGAGAGAAGAGACAGAACCTAGATTGGTAGAGAGAGAGAGGAGGAGATGAGTTCGATTTGGGTCTGTGAGAGAGAAGCCGATTTTCAGAGTTGAGAGAGAGAGAGAGAGAGACGAATGAGAATCAGAGAGTTGAGATGAGAGAGTGAGATCGCATAAGGAGAGAAGAGAGGCTTAGGTCTGATCGCATCTAACGGCTACGATTAATGGGTGTGAATACAAAATAAATATTGTATGAAATATACTTGTTTACGTACAATATATTGAATATAACTTATATTAGTCACAGAGCCAAAAGCCAAAATCCTTCATTATATAAGTATATTTATATTATATTCAATATAATATATTTTAGATAATATTATTTAAAATATATTTGCGGTTTGCGGTAACCGCAAGTTTTGAAAATCAAATACCGCAACCGCAACTGCAAATGCGGTTCGGTTTTAAATACCGCAAATGCGGTTCGGTTTACCGCGATTGCGGTAAATTATCGGTCGGTTTTTGCGGTTTTTCGGTAAAAAATGCCACCCCTATATTTTAACCTCAAAAAGCGAAAACCAAATCAATAAATGAAAAATGGAAAATGCGAAAAGACTTAAAATAGTTTTAGTCACTCAATTTTATACGAAATTTTAATTTGATCACTAAGAAATAAATTTAGGCAAATTATAACTCAAAGTTTTTGGTTAAGTAAATACGAAGAGTGGCGGCATTAAAGTATAGGTCACGGTATTCTCAAAATTTCTATCACAAGTGAACTACTCAATGAAAAAATAACGAAATTTCTATAAACCGTAAACGTTGAGTTGTATGCGTATTAATTAACTAAATTATATTCTCATTAATTAAATTACAATTTCGTATAAAATCTAATGACGAAAAAGAAATTTAGTCTTACAAAAATAATTGATACGCGGTATTCAACTGCACACGTACGAGTCACGACGGGCGGACAGACATAAACGCAATGTCGCCGTGGCCCATATTGACGTCTGGGTCTCCGCGAACGTTTTGAAAAGGCGTTTGACTGGCGTGGCAATTGGGCGACCAAAACGACATGTCGTGTCAGTTTTGTTTACATGTTACAGGCTACAGCTCACTGATGAAGGCTTTATGGAGTGAGGGGATGGACCCTACCTAGTGGCTAGTAGGACTAGCAACCACACACGAAAAGACAACATTTGATTATGGAAGACAGAATATTCCACGTTTGCACCACTATTGTATTATTTAATGGTTTCAATTTGCGGAGCCAAATCATTGGTCTAGTGAAGTGGCCATTGCCAAGTTGCCAACGCCATGCGAGGGAGCACGTTGTATTGTATTTACCAACTTCAACTCCGTCCATAAACGCAAAATTAGCAAACAGCGATGAATTTATTAAGCCTGAGGCAAATCTTGCTGACAGCCAACCAGTGAATTAGGTTTTAGAGGTCACTCTCCGCCACTAATTATCCTCCATCACCGATTGCTTTAGTGTACATTAAGTTTGATATACTTTGTTAGTTCATATTCTAACCACTTAGTGTTCAGACCTAAATTTCGCTGTCCTGTCTATACATGATTTATATCTGGATCAAATGTGAATCCAAGATTGATTTACATTCATAAATTATTCATGCATGCGTAAACAACTAACCGTAGTATAATTCGTGTTATTATAATTTCATTTGTTTGCCTCTCCAGCAACACGTTAGGCAAAGCGGAAACTTGATATGCATTACTAGCACCCCCACTGGTATGTAATGCAACATCTTAATAGTGCATTTGGATGAGGAAAATAAACTTGGGAGTTCAACAAAAGTTAGAATTTTTAAATTGACATGAATCAATTCCCGTGTTTGAACAAAAAAATATAGAAATATAGAAATTCTGCGTGGGAAAAAACATGGAATTTGGAGGTCATAAATCCCAACTTTAAATTCTACCTAAAAATTGTCATTTCTAAAATTTCAAGAGAGATTGAGTTTTTAAAAAAGATAACTTTACAAATAAAGCTCAAATTTCGTATTTTAAATCTGTTACCCAAACAAGAAACTTTACAAATTCTAGAACATTAATTTCCGTCATTTATGAATTCCTTTGTACTTTTAAATTTTCTCATCCAAACGCACTGTAAGTCTAAGGCTAGCAGTTGTTTAATATACACAATTGGTGACAAAAAAAAAGGAAAAAAAAAAAAAACAAATCCCATGATTCAACAGAATTGGGCCTTCCACCGAAGACTGAAAGACTAGTACACAAAATTTATTGGGCCTCTAAAAACCTCAGCCCAACCTAATCTAACTTGCTGGCCCATAGGCCGGGCAGCTCGGCGCCCTGCCGCCTGCGTGTCTTCCTTTTAGTTCTAGTGCATAAACTAGAGTTCCAGAACTATCAAGAGGTTTCGAGAACTTGAAGTCTGAGCGGTGTTGTATGTCGACTTATATTCCTATATAACTTTGCTGGTGCTTTAAACCGTTTCCTTTGTAATTTATTGTTTCTTCATCAATTAGCAGAGCAGAGAAAAAGGCAGAGTTTTTAGGGTTTTGGTTTTGTTTAAGACGAAGCAACAATGGCAAAAGACGGACCCAACTGGGATGGATTGCTCAAATGGAGCCTCGCTCACTCTGATGGCACTGGCCCCAATCGCAATTTGAGGTACTTTTCTCTCTGCGCCCCAAAAATCATACTAATTACGCAATTATTTGTAATCAATGTATAGAAATACTCAAAAGCATGTGTGTGAATGTTAGAGACCAAATTGATTGGTTTTTGGTTGTGTTTTTATAGCGAAGAGGATAGGAGATGGTTTATGGAAGCGATGCAATCGCAGAGTATTGACGTTGTGAAGCGCATGAAAGAGATAACACTTGTAATGCAAACTCCTGAGCAGGTTTTGGAAGCTCAAGGAGTTACTCCTGCTGATATTGAAGGTTTGTCTCCTTCTTTTATTTAATAAAATATGAAATTCAGCTCCAAGTCTTGTTTTTTTGTTTTGAATTTATAACATATAATTAATTTTGTCGGTACTTCTTTTGCGTCTGTGGCAGATTTGTTGGATGAGTTGCAAGAGCATGTTGAGTCTATTGACATGGCCAATGGTAAAATTTCTGACCCTTTTCTTTGAACTGGACTTTTGCTATCATCTTATTTGGTGTGTGTTCTTTTGCATATTGATATTTGGGTCTTGTGCAGAGTAACATTGGCTGTTAATTTGTCACAGATCTTCATTCCATTGGCGGTTTGGTCCCTCTTCTTGGTTACCTGAAGAATTCCCATTCTAATATCCGAGCAAAGGCTGCAGAAGTTGTGACCACTATTGTCCAGAACAACCCCAAGAGCCAACAATTGGTCATGGAAGCAAATGGCTTAGAATATCTGTTTTCTAATCTCACATCCGACCCTGATGTGACTGTTCGAACCAAAGCTCTCGGTGCAATTTCCTGTAAGTGCTGGTTTTAGTATTATGATGAACTATGTTTGCTGTTTAGTCATGTAAGTAAATGTGTTTTTCTAGTTATGCCCTGTCGTGAAAGGATATTGATGTAGCTTTTGCTTTCCAAATGAATGACCTTTTCAGCTTTAATCCGGCACAACAAACCTGGTAGCGTTGCATTTCGTCTAGCAAATGGTTATGCAGCCTTGAGAGATGCTTTATCTTCTGACAATGTGAGATTCCAGAGGTAATTGTGTGTTACAAGGATTTTGTTATATCTTCAGTTCACGGTTTGCTTTGGGCCATTTTGTTTATATGTTTTTTTGGGGAATTAAAACATATTAATGAAATTGAATAATTCATATATTTGGAAATCTTCACATGTTTATATGCCTTCATTTTTGCCTCATTTAGTGTCCCAATAATGAATTTCTTCTGAAAATTAACCATTTTTCAGGAAAGCCCTGAACTTGATTCAGTTCCTACTGCACGAGAATAGCTCTGATTGCAATGTAGTAAGTGAGCTAGGATTTCCACGCATAATGTTGCACCTTGCCTCTAGCGAAGATCTAGAAGTACGAGAAGCTGCACTCCGGGGCCTTCTTGAGCTTGCTCGAGACAAAGCTGATGGGTCCACTAGTGGTTTAGCTGATGAAGATGAGAAATTGAAGCAACTTCTTCAAGAGCGAATTAAAGGTATTAGTTCAATGTCTCCTGAAGATCTTGGGGCAGCTAAAGAGGAGAGGCAGCTGGTAGACTCCCTCTGGAATGCCTGCTACAATGAGCCATCTTCTCTTCGTGAGAATGGGCTTCTTGTGCTTCCAGGGGAAGATGCACCACCACCTGATGTTGCAAGCAAGGTTTTTGAACCTCGTCTTAGAGCTTTTGCTCCAAATCCTGCAGATAAAAACCCTGGTACCGAGAAGAAAGAAACTCCTCCTCCTCTGCTGCTAGGTGCAGGCCCTCCACCGGAAGCTGCAAATGTTCAAGGTAGTTCTACTACCAGAGATGATGCCAATGGGAGCTCTGAGACAAATTAGTAATGCAGCTGTGGCTGTTTTTGTTGCCTCTATTTAATCAGCTAATGGAACCAGTTTACTGTATCATACACTCGGTTGTAATTTCGTTCATTCCATTCCCCCATACCCCACCCCTTGTATTTCTCTGTAGATTCAAGAGTTTTTTGCTTTGCATAGTATCACATTTTGTTAGCTGTTGAGCCTGGTATTAATGAAAACAAGGTTTTTGTTGTTTCTTAGCTGAGCAGAACATAATCTGGGTTTGGCAACTTGAACTTGGAAGTGCGGCACAAAGTGCATAAGATTTATTTTATTTATCAAACAAAAGAGATAAGTGCATGGTCTTACAGGTACGGAGAAATGAAATTCAACAAGCTTGATGTTATTTTATTAACAGGCCCACTCAAAGTCATCAAGGAAGACTTGATCTGGCTTTTGGAAATGGAAACAGTTGCTCAATTTCCAGCCTTAGCCGTTTCAATATGCGCCTTCCCCTTAAGTTTACCCTTCAAGGAAGAACTCAGATAATCTCCATATCTAACTTTCTTATACATTCTTGATGTCTCCACCGTATTATCAAATGGTTCGACTTCAGCATCAACATGCGGACAAAGAAATGAAGCATAAGATATCCTCCTTTTGCTTTTGTTTGCGACAGCTCTGTATTCAATACTCTAGTACTTCCCATTGCTCCATATCTGTCATAGCTATAAGAACATGAAGCTTAGAAAAAAAATATTGTACTTCTTTAATAAAGTTCAAGTACCATTTTTACCTCAATACCATCTCCCACATTCACAACGAGAGCGTTCGGAATTGGCTTCACTGGCACCCATTCCCCTTCTTTTTGAATCTGTAATCCGGTTACATCGTCTTCTTGCATGAGTATGGTTATGGTGGTTGTGTCCGAGTGTGGACTTAGACCTAGTACTTTATCAGGCATGGAGCATGGACGAATGTAGTTCATCCGCAAAGCTTCGAGCAACTCTTTGTGTAGGCTAAGAAGAGTATGCTTCTCCAACCCCATAATTATAGATAGAGACCTTAGGAGCTCCTTGTTATAAAAAAAATGTAGTTTTCCTTTTCCGTAAAGCCAAATACAAAAACATTTATATTATAAATAACTTATAAATAAATTGGAAAGCTTTTAAGGTACAATGAAATTTAAGAAAATAAAATAATAGATAAGTAAAAGCAAAATAAATAATAAATAAGAAGGTGAGTTTGGTACGGTGAAGCACGTCAAAGACACTGTTCTAAAGCCTTTGTAGCCTCCCTACGTGCAGGTACTGACGGTCTACAAGACTCCAAGATACGACCCCTAGTACACAAACTCAAGTCACAGAACCATTGCCAAAATAATAATATAAAGTAGAGAATATATATAAAAGTAGAAAATGAGAGAATTAGTTTGTGGTGGTGATTGTGGTATGTGATATTCTGATGGTGTACTGTGTGTGTTTCACATGTGAAGGAGAAGTGACCTTTTATAGGCATCCAGTAACATGTAACCTTCACCAACCAAAAAAGTTCACTAACCAGAAAATTAAGGCATTCAATATAGAAATAAAACCTGAATATTAGATATTTATAACCCCACAATAAATTAAATAAAATAGCCAAAATAATTAAATAAATAAAATGGTTAAAATTTTAAAACCTTTTTAAAATTCCAACACTCCTCTCCAACTCTTTTGACTTCACTTGAATATGCCTCAATACCTCCCTTCATCATGATCAACACAACACTTATCAAGAAATTGCAAGTCAATTAGAGTTTAGCTAGCTTCATTTGCATATGTGAGTGACTTTGACCCGTTGATGGAAGTGATTGATGCTCCTAAGTATTAGAGGTTCACACTCTTAAAGGGTAATTAAAAATACTCTCTATTTTTCCCCGAGTGAAGCTTGTATCCCTCTGGTTCTGTTGGCCAAAACTTAAGATTCCTATTTTCTGGGTAAAGACTGAGAAGCAGTGGGTCAAACCAGTCCATTTTCTGCACTTGGGAAGCACCAAAGAGTTGCCCGTAGCCTTGAAACTCACCCAGTTGCGGATCCAGGATTATATGGCCAAGGGGGCTTAGTGTAAAAGTTCCAAAAATTTTCTACAATGAAAATTTTTCTATAAGATGGTGGTGATCGGCACTGGGCCACCGGCGAAGAGTTGATGGAGGTTGATGGCAGTGGCGAAGCCAGGATTTTATGTGTGTGGGGGCCTCTTACAAATTATAAAGAATCAAAAATTCGAACTCACAATACATACGAAAAATAGTATATATATCACATATGTCAAGAATTATATTGCTTATTGATTGCAATCATAATTGTCCTCAACAAAGGGATGGAAAAATACATTCTGAGCAAGAAAAATTGCAAGAATAGACAAATAGTAGCGATTTAGCAAATATCTTTAAAGCTTTTCTCCCCCCATTAAACCCAATAGAAAGAAAAAAATAAAAATTTCACAAACTAAAAAAACCTTACGTCCCTTCATGCATTCATATCATATATGAAAAAATGTTTTATGTAAAAATATTGACTAAGTATGAAAAATAGTTTTTTGGAATAATCATTTTATCAATATAATTTTTGGCGGATTTTATTCCTTACACATCAAATAAGAAAACTTGATTTTATGGGATTTTAGTATGAATGATATATTGACTTAATGAGCCATCATTTTTAGCCTAAATCGTATTTTGCACTAAAACCGATTTTTCATATTTTGATTTGGTGGGAATTTGATTTTCTAGTATTTTTATTTGAATCCAAATAGGGGGTACTTCCTTATTTACATTGTAAACTTAAGTAAATGGAGTAATATAAAAATAAATGAAAGTAAAAGGACAAATGGAGTAATATAAAAATAAATGAAAGTAAAAGGATTGAAAATGAAAATAAGGGGAGTCTCCACTTTGGCAAACACTTTACCCTTTATGGGCCGACCCGGTGTGAGTGGGGATTAGTCTGGGTTGTGGTTAAGGCTTAAAGGTGCCACTCATAGTTGGGGCCCATCCAGGACCACCTCATGGTTCAGACAAAAAAAAAAAGAAAAAAGAAAATAAGGTAAGTGATGGAGATTGGGAGGTTAGAGTTTGAGAGGGGGTAAGTGATGCTGTTTGTTTTGTTTTGTTTTTTTTTTAAAAAACCTGGCCCAAAACGACGTCGTTTTGAGGCCAGGTCAATTAAAAAAAATTTGACTGAGCCTTGGACCAAATGACGTCGTTTGGCAAGGCTCGTTTTGAAAAAAAATTAGCGCGCAGCAGCAGAGGAGACTTCACCTGGGACTTCCATCGAGCACTTGGTGTGCATACAAGGGGGCTTCTAGCAGCAGTCCAAGGGGGCTCTCATGGAGTCCCTTGCCAAATTTCCAGCCTTCCAAGGGGGCGTCCGACCCCTCTTGTTCCAACGTCGGTTCACCCCTGAACTCACCCGATGCCATACGAATCTTATTCTTCTCTTCTAATGGAAGTTCAAAGAACTTGGCCGTCCCATCCTTCATCTCCTGCAACACTTCTGCTGCCACTCCATGATTCACCACCTGTGCATCATTGCATGCACAGTTTGACTTTATATGTAACTTGAAAAGTGTTCATTTTTTGACCCAAAAAATAAGAAAAAGAAAAGTGTTCATTGATTCAAAGACTATCATCAAACAATCATCATGAAAAATGCCTGAATTTGTGCAGTCAACATTCACAGTTTGACAATATAAACAAAATAATGTAAGTCTAATAAAAAATAATACACCAATTATCTTAATTATTATAGGCCTTGGGCTATTTCAGTATCATTTTTTAGTCACTCCTACGAGGTGAGCATAAATTATAAAATATTCAATTTCTAGTACATGTTAGGATGATCACATGAAAGAATCCCCATTCTTTGCAAGCCTGGTCCAGTTTGTCAAGCTCCTCCTTGTGGCCTCGAGAGAGCAAAGAAAGATCAATGATAGGAATCCTGGAAGAAAGATCATTCTTTGGCTCGTCTTCTTCATTCCTAATGTTGGTAAAATTAAAGATAATTGCTATATTTATAGAATTTTGAAAATAAAACTTCACTATAAATTCGAAATAAGTACAGGAAAATAATGACAAGGAAAATTAAGAATACTTTACAGATGATCGAGTCTAGAACTTGGTTCTATCTCCTTAAGACGAAATTGCCTCCTCACAGGTGCTTTTAGGATTTGCTTGGCAAACGTCTCCCAGGATACAACGATCGGCCTTGTTGAAGTAGCACTACAATCCCCAAGAAAAGCGAACTCAAACTTGTGTATGAACTCTCTCTTACTAACTCACTATATTTCTAAAAATATAATGCTATGAATGCTCTAAATAATACTATTGTTGGATGACAATTGGATGAATCAAATGTTGTAGGATCTTCTCTATTTATAGGCAACAAGGCCTCTATTCAGAAAAGATGTGACTGAAGAATATTAACAAATGTGTCTTTTCATGTTGCAACCATAAGCCAAGAAGTGCAATGTTTCAATTTCTATGAAATAATGCAACCTTTCATATATGAAACAATGCAACTTAACACAAAAAGAATTATTATTTTACAAACAAAATAAATAATATTTTAGGCTTTTTATCACAAATGGTCCTTGACGTTTACGAAATTATCACGAATGGTCCTTGAGGTTTTTTTGTGACACTAATAGTCCTCAACGTTTGGACTTTTTATCACAAATGGTCTTTGCCGTCAAAAATTCTGTTAAGTGTATGATGTGGAAGATAAGTGGAGCCCACATGTACAATCACATCGTGACATGTGGATTAAATAAATAAATAAATATTATTTTTTTTATGAAAATCCATTAAAAAAACCATTTAGAGAGTAGAGAGAGAGAGAGAGAGAGAGAGAGAGGCTAAATGGTTTTTTAATGGATTTTCATAAAAAAAAAATATTTATTTATTTATTTAATCCACATGTCACGATGTGATTGTACATGTGGGCTCCACTTATCTTCCACATCATACACTTAACAGAATTTTTGACGGCAAAGACCATTTGTGATAAAAAGTCCAAACGTTGAGGACTATTAGTGTCACAAAAAAACCTCAAGGACCATTCGTGATAATTTCGTAAACGTCAAGGACCATTTGTGATAAAAAGCCAATATTTTATTTTTCCTTGATTAAGAATATGACTATTCCCAATGAATACATACCATTTCATAAAAGTCATGTATTTAAAGTCACAAGTCCCACAATTTAATTTCCATTCAATTATTAAAAAATTAAATATATAATTTTCTAACACCTAATTATGAGGAATTTTTCAGGGACCTGCGAAGGGTCACTCTTTACCAGTTCTTGAACATTTGGTACATATGCCATATCAGGGTTTGAACTCATGTTTCTTTCTTGTTCTAAATGCTTCAGGTCAATTGTTGCAGATTGGTTACCTTTATTGGAGGAGGAGAATATGATTTGTTTTTTTGCGGGTGCAGATCATGTGCGAGATAAACTATATGTATACATATTGTTATATGTTCTATAATTGCGATAGTGTTAGGTAGAAATATTTGTTTAAACGTTTTATAAGAAAACATTTGATCACCTGCTCTTGTCGGTGTGCATGGCCAATAATATTAAACTCCATAAAGCATAGAGTATAGTGCAAATTTCTTTTTGTGTTGTTATAATTTTTAAATTGTATGTATATTTACATACGAGTTATTAATTTAGTGATACTTTTCTTTCTCGTGAAGATGCTCCAAATTTGAATTTCATATTCCTCATTGATGAAAAAAACTGCATCCATCATATATATATTGGACTAAAAAAAAGCACGAATACAACCAGGTCACGTGAAGGAACGCTTTTATGTGCCTGTGAGCTCCAAATTCATGACAGCCATTGGATTAATCCAACGGTTGATAGTGTTAACACCTAAAAAAATCTAAAGGACCCACAAATGCTTGATGCAATTTCGTATTTGAATAACAAGCCCCACTCAAAGTCATCATGAAAAACTTTATTTAATTTTCTTTTTCTGGCTTTCCCTTTCAAATAGATGCGGATCCTTTGCTTCGTTGACTTCAAATCTTTGTAGTTTCAATGTGTGCCTTCCCCCATAAGTTTCCCCTCAATGAACTCACCAGATAATCTCCATATATTTGACCTTCTTGTACATCCGAGACCTTGGGCACTTTCTACAGTGCACCAGGTGCACCCATGCACCATTTGTCCGAGACGGCACCTTCTACAGTGCACCAGGTGCACCCATGCACCATTTGTCCTTTATGATGCTCCCAGATTTTAAAAAAAATTGGTTACCGGTTATACAAGTTATCAAGTTTCCACTTTTTTAACATGCAATTATGCCCTTCCTGTTTGGCAATTGACATATGATTGGATAGTGATTTACAGTAGTTTGGATATGAGAATACCATAACATTGTAAGAGGATCTTAAAACTTATAAGTTACAAGATTTGGGTAGCAGTTTACAAATTTTTGAACCATGATTACAACATTAGGGTTCACCTAATCCATAATGTTGTAAATACTCATTTACAAGGATATGGATCCACATTACAAGGAATTGATAACTCCGGACCATGAGGATGTAACTTGGGTCCTTATTCTAGTAAAATGAGGGTTTACAAGATTAAGGGCTGATTTTACAATTTTGGGATACGAGGGTACCAAAACATTGTAAAAAGAATCCCTAAACTCGTAACTTATAAGTTTTTGGTAACAATTTACAAGGTTTTGCTCATGGATTACAACGTTAGGGTTC
>NW_018922244.1:172494-185418 GCF_002207925.1 Prunus avium | reverse complement strand
GATTACAACCTTTTGAACATACAATTAATTATAAGGATTTATCATTAGTGAGAGATTCTATGTTTCATAATTGTGCAAAGATAACAATTATTGCAAGACTGAAATGCAAATAGGACTACTTTGATTGTCAATTGCACTACTGGAATGCAAATTACACTACCTGTTTGTCAATTACATTGACAAATCACATATTGTATATACTTTCTCAAAATTGAAAAGACTATCAATAACATGGCAATATACATACACTAATCTGAAAATACAACTTTATGGTACAATGCCCATTCACAATGCTAATGGGATGATTGTTTCAATTGGCACATAAACTATGATATAACAGTCAAATTTACTTTAAAAGCTTATTCTCAATGGTACTATATCCTCATCAAAGCCAACATAAACTTCATTCATGTAATTGAAAGTATTGTTCAATACATTCACTCTACAATCTATCCTCTGTTGTTGAGCATCTCTAAAACTACATAAGCAGCTTTCTCAACTTGTTCTTTGGCTTCCTCTAAGCCTCTCTTCTTCTCAAGACTCTGCTCTTTGCACTTCTCTATCTCTTCGGTTATTCGGCCAGAGTTCTCATCAATTTCGCTAAAAAAAAAAAACAGATTAGATCGCCATCAGAACTTTATAATATGCAGAACGATCAAACAGCTCCTTGATATTAAAATCAAAATTGAAAACTAACTCTCAACCACCTTGATGGCCTTAATTTAACAGAAAAAATCATCTACCTCAACCCCCAATTCAATTTAGAAACCCTAATTCGACAAGCCTAATTTAATAGAAAAAATCCTAAATTTTGAGCAATAAAAATTATATATCCTTGCATTTAGCTCCTAAAACTATAATTGCAGGGTCATGAATCACTTATCCCTCAAATTAAATGGAAATCTCATCATTCACAATTCGAACTTTTAACTGGTTTCGAGCTTATAAATACTTGACCAACTAAAAACAAACCAAATTTATATTCAAAAGAGAAAAAGATGTAATTTCACGCTAAAAACATACCAAAACAGAGAGAGAGAGAGAGAGAGAGAGAGAGAGAGAGAGAGAGAGAGAGAGAGAGAGAGAGAGAGAGAGAGAGAGAGAGAGAGAGAGAGAGAGAGAGAGAGAGAGAGAGAGAGAGAGAGAGAGAGAGAGAGAGAGAGAGAGAGAGAGAGAGAGAGAGAGAGAGAGAGAGAGAGAGAGAGAGAGAGAGAGAGAGAGAGAGAGAGAGAGAGAGAGAGAGAGAGAGAGAGAGAGAGAGAGAGAGAGAGAGAGAGAGAGAGAGAGAGAGAGAGAGAGAGAGAGAGAGAGAGAGAGAGAGAGAGAGAGAGAGAGAGAGAGAGAGAGAGAGAGAGAGAGAGAGAGAGAGAGAGAGAGAGAGAGAGAGAGAGAGAGAGAGAGAGAGAGAGAGAGAGAGAGAGAGAGAGAGAGAGAGAGAGAGAGAGAGAGAGAGAGAGAGAGAGAGAGAGAGAGAGAGAGAGAGAGAGAGAGAGAGAGAGAGAGAGAGAGAGAGAGAGAGAGAGAGAGAGAGAGAGAGAGAGAGAGAGAGAGAGAGAGAGCACGCCAGAGCTATAGAGAAAGAGAATCGAGTGAGACGGAGAGTGAAGGCTGAAACGATTGAGAGAGAGAGAGAGATAGACGGCAGGGATCGAGCAAAATGGGGGTTTAGATTGGGGCTGAGATTTTTGGTATGGGTTTGGTTTAGAAACGAAGCCTGGGAAGGAAATTGAGAGACCATGAGATATAGAGATGAGAGAGACAATTATGGAGAAGAAAGAGAGAGATACCTGAGAGGAGAGGAGTCGCTGTCTCGTCGTCACAGGAGAAGGAGAGGAAAGAGAGAGAAGAGAAACCTTACCCTAACTCGACTTGAAAAGGAGAGTTTTTGCTTTTTTTATTCTTTTTACCTACAACAACCAATTTATCCGGTAATTAACTCAACGGTGTGGATAACTCCACATCACCAACTATTCATCCAATGGCTTATAACAGTGGGCGCATCCATGCGCCACGCCCACCGTAGAATTTTCCGAGACGTTGATGTGGCAAAATAAATGATGCATATTTAAGATATCCCTCGCTTTGTTCAGTTGTGACAGCTCTATGTTCAATGCTCTCTTGTACTTCCTCCATATCTGTCTTAGCATAGAGCTTTTGCTCCAAATCCTGCTGATATAGAAACCCCCATACCGCGAGATGAAAGAAACTCCTCCTTTGCTGCTAGGTGCTGTGCAGGTCCTCCACCAGAAGCTGCAAATGTTCAAGGTAGTTCTAGTGCCATAATGATGCCAATGGGAGCTTGTCTCTTAAATTAGCTCATGGAACCTGTTTACTGCATCGCATATTTTGTTGTCATTTCGTTCATTCCATTCCCCCTTAACCCACCAATTTGTACTTCTCTTTAGGTTCAAGCGTTTTGTTTTGCTTTGCATATTATCACATTATTGTTTCATAGCTGAGCAGAAAACAATTTGGGGTTTGGCAGCTTGAACTTGGAATGGCACAAAGTGCATAAGATTCATTTCATTTAAAAAAAAAAAAAAGAAGAAGGGAGAAGTGCATATTGTAACAGCTACAGAAAAATCAAAATCAACATGCTTGATGACGTTTTATTAACAAGCCACTCAAAGTCATCAATGAAGACTTGATTTAACTTTTGTCTGGCTTTTGAAAATTGAAACATTTGCTCATCTTCCAGTCTTCGCCATTTCAGTGTGTGCCTTTCCCTTAAGTTTATTCTTCAAGGCAGTCGTCAGATAATCTCCATATTTGACTTTCTTGTACATTCTTGACGACTCCACCATATGATCAAATGGTCCAACTTCCACGTCAACATGCGGGAAAAGAAATGAAGCATAAGATATCCTGAGTTTGCCTTCGTTTGCCACAGCTCTATGTTCAATGCTCTTGTACTTCCCATTGCTCCATATCTGTCATAACAATAAGAACAATGAAGCTTAAACAAATTAATGCACTTCTTTTATATAGTTCAATTAGCATTCGTACCTCAATAGCATCTCCCACATTCACAACGAGAGCGTTTGGAATTGGCTTCACCGGCACCCATTCACCTTCTTTTCGAATCTGTAACCCAGTTACATTGTCTTCTTGCATCAGTATGGTTATGGTGCTTGTGTCCGAGTGTGGACTTAGACCTAGTACTTTATCAGGCATGGAGCATGGAGGAATGTAGTTCACACGCAGAGTTTGGAGCAACTCTTTATGTAGTTCAAGAAGAGTATGCTTCTCCATCCCCATAATTAAAGATAGAGACCTTAGGAGCTCCTCTCCAACTCTTTTAACTTCACTTGAATATGCCTCAATAGCCTCCCTTCATCATGATCCACACAACACAACATTTATCAAAGAATTGCAAGTTAATTAGAGTTTATCACTAGCACGTGTGCGGGTGACTTTGAATTGTTGATTGATGTGATGCTCACAAGTATTTGAGTTTCACACCCATATAAACTGTGATTAGTCAACCATATCTTCAAAAAATATTTTCCAAAAATAATCAAGTAGAATGTAGTACATGAACATACATGCCACTAGCTACTGTTTTCAAATTTCAAGAAATTAACAAAACTTTCCACTTTTTTCTGAGTTAAGTTTAGAAACATTACTTGTATCCCTCTGGCTCTGTTGGCCAAGAGTTAAGCATCCTGAATTGGGCTGGATAAAGAGTGAGAACCAGTTGGTCAGACCAGTCCATTGTCTCCCCTCGGGCAACACCATCGACTTGCCCGTAGCCTTCAAACCCACCGGATGCCATACGAATCTTGTTCTTCTCTTCCAACGGAAGTTGAAAGAACTTGGCCGTCGCATCCTTCATCTCCTGCAACACTTCTGCTGCCACTCCATGATTCACCACCTGTGCATGCAAAGTTTGACTTATATGTAACTTGAAAAATGCCCATTGACTCAAAGACTAACACACAAAGCATCAAGAGAAATGCCTGAATTTGTGTGGTCATAATTTGACAAATATAAACATTTCTCTAGCAACATAAGTTTGATGAATACTAATATGATAGAGTTATTTTAGTTCAGATATACACCGCACTTCTTCTATGCGGTCATAAAAATTATAAAATATTCAGTTTGCAGTACATAACGCTACCAATTAGGATATGATCACCTGAAAGAATCCCCATTCTTTGCAAGCCTGGTCCAGTTTGTCAAGCTCCTCTTTCTGCTCTCTAGAGAGCAGAGAAAGATCAATGATAGGGATCTTCGAAGAAAGATCACTCTTTGGCTCGTCTTCTTCATTCCTATTTACGAGGAATTTTTCAGGGACCTGCGAAGGTTCACTCTTGACCAGTTCTTGAACACTTGCCATATCAGGGTTTGAACTCATATGTTTCTTTCTTGCTCAAAATGCTCCAGGTCAATTGGTTGCAGATGGGTTACCTTTAATGGAGGAGGAGAAAGTGAGGGTTGAGCTACGTTACTTTATTTAGTATATTTTTGTTAGGGTGCAGATCATGTGGGAGATAAACTGTACATAATGTTCTCTATATAATTGTGAGTGTTAGGTAGAAATGTTCGTTTAAAGGTGTGTTTTTTTGTTATAAGAAAACATTGCTTTATACCTGCTCTGTTGGGTGATGCATACTGGCAATAAATTCTACTGGCAATAAGTACAAGTGAAGCGATTAGGGGAGAGGGTTTATAAACAAATATTCATTGGGCCTACATGGGTAGAGGTGGAAGAATTCAAGGTGTCTGTGAGCACGAAATTCATGACAGCCATTGAATTTAATCCAACCATTGCTAGTGTACCCGTTTGGTATTGCTTATTTGAGGCCAAAATCACTTATCAATTTAAACAAATTACATCAAATATCCTTCATCTTCTTTCTCACATACGTGCACGATTTACCTCTCCCAGCAAGCTCTTTGTAAGAATTTCAAGGAGAAAACTATCCAATTTGATTACTTATTAAATTTTCTCAAACCCTCGAATAATAATTTGGTAAAGAGATTCTATTTAAACTCCTACATCTTTCCATTTGCAAAATAGACTGCCCACAAAAACAAAAACAAAAACAAAAACAAAAACAAAAACAAAAACAGAAAAATATGATTCGGATGATGAGAGGAACTCAACTGTTTTTGGCAAACTCAGAAAAAGCTCTGTATAGTAGAGGAACCTGGACGAAGAATGATATGTCATCTGGAAGAATAACAAAGCTGAGGATTGTTCAGCCCAATCTTGATCCAAAGAATTTTAGGCATTTTCTGTTCTTTATTTATTTATTTATTAAGGGAGAGAGGAAGGAAGATCAGAGACGTTGCCAATGATGAATACATTTGAGAAACAGAAACTTAAAGACATTTGAGGCTGGACAACAGATAATAGAAGCTTCAAGAATATTTGAGGTGGCAAACATGCAGTACACAAGTTCACAACTTGTTATTTGTTTACCTTTATTATTTTATAGTTGAAATATTTTTGGGGTGTGTAATCTTTTGGTACAAGCTTTGCATAAATGAAAGTGAAAATCTCTTCTTTACTAAATAGTTAAATAAAAAGTTATTTTCAGTATCATGTCTATTTTAGTTATTATACATAACTATAACGTTTTTACATCATAGTTTATCAAACACTCAGAAAACTGATTTTTGTACCCACATCACTTTTAGCATATAGTTTACCAAATGCTTAATTGTTTTCATTCACAGCTGATTTCTATCACAACAAATTTGAAAGTGATTATTTTTACAGCAGTACAACTATGTCAAACTTGCTCTTAAAAACAAAAACAACAAGAAGAGGGAGTATATATATATTGTTGATATATCATATGGGATGCTCGATGCAATTTCTTATTTTAATATAACAAGCCCACTCAAAGTCATCATGAAGAACCTTACTTAATTTCTTTTTTCTGGCTTTTGAAAATCAAAGCATCTGCTTAATTAACTTCGATCTTGGCAGTTTCAATGTGTGCCTTCCCCTTAAGTTTCCCCTTCAAGGAACTCCCCAGATAATCTCCATATTTGACCTTCTTGTACCTCCGAGACCCCAATGCCTCCACAATATGATCAAATGGCTCAACTTCCACATCTAGATGTGGCAAAAGAAAAGATGCATAAGATAACCTCGCTTTGGTTTCAGTTGTGACGGCTCTATGTTCAATGCTCTTGTACTTCCCATTACTCAAAATCTGTCATAAAGCTTAAATTATAGTACAGGGAGAAACTTTTGGTTGGGTTCATAACACCGCGATCAGAATATTAATAAATATATAAATATTATAACATGAATAAGTTGATAATTCCATGCCACGGTGTTATGATCACATTGAGAAAAAAATAAATTGGAAGTTATATATTGAGTTTAGCATCCCTTCATCAACACAACATGTATCAATAAATTGGAAGTTATATATTGAGTTTAGCTAGCTTCACTTGCACCCGCGTGTGGGTAATTTTCAATTCTTGAAAGTTAGTAAACATTAATTTCAAAGAAATTAAACTCAATTCCATTAAGATTCGAAGCATCATTAGATCTCATTTCTATTACAAATACATCATCAACATGGACTAGTGTTTTCAAATTAGAAGAAATTGACAATGTGCCTACTTTTTCCTAAGTTGAGTTTAGAAACATCACTTGAATCCCTCTGGTGAGGTGGGCCAAAACTTGAGCTTTCTATGGTGGGATGGATAAACATTGAGAAACAGTGCGTCAGACCAGTCCAGTGTCTGCCCTTGGGAAGCTGCATAGGCTTGGCCGTAGCCTTGAAAGTCATCCGACAGCATACGAATTTTGTTCTTTTCTTCTAACGGAAGTTCAAAGAACTTGGCCGTAGCATCCTTCATTTCCTGCAACACTTCGGTTGCCACTCCATGATTTACCACCTACAATTAATATATAATATTCTAATATTATAACTTGAAAAAAAAGAAATCCAATAGTTCGGAAAGTTGGGACTCCGATATCATACAATAAATGTTCTTTTACCAAACTGTTTGACAATATAAATTGTCTATATTGCGAGACTTTAAATTTGGGTTACAGATAATATGACTACATAGATCTATTTGTCTGACAAAAAAAAAATTGCGCAGTTATTTTTAGGATACGATCACCTGAAAGAATCCCCATTCTTTGCAAGCCTGGTCTAGTTTGTTAAGCTCTTCCTTGTGTCCTCTTGAGAGCAAAGAAAGATCAACAATAGGATAGGAATCTCAGAAGAAAGATGACATGTATCCGCAGTATTATTTGACTTGCCTTCTTCTTCATTCCTAATTATGAGGAAATTTTCAGGGATCTGCGAAGGGTCACTCCTCACAATTTCTTGAACATTTGGTGCAAATGCCATATAAGGGGTTGAACTCATGTTTCTCTCGGTTCTAAAAAAAATTAGTGCTCCAACTAGGGTTTCAGATGAGTTGTCTTCAATGGAGGAGGAGTGTTGGCCTTCTAGTAATGTAGCATTTCTATTGATTTAGGTAGGCTAATTGGTCTTCTATTTTTCATCGCTTGGTAGGTTAGCTATTTGCTACCCACTCTTTGGTTAATTGTTACAAAGCCAAAGTCAGTGGACTTGGCTGTGCATTTCCAGTCACTAATCTCATGGACTTTTCTAGATTACACTGTAACCTTCATTCATATTTGTGGCCATGGAAAAACAA
Organism: Prunus avium; assembly: GCF_002207925.1. The sequence continues at coordinate 177,771 of NW_018922244.1, read as the reverse complement.
ACATTGCATCTTCTACCAAGTTCAATCGACATCTTGGTGAGTATTAGGTAGAAATTTTATTATGCTTTATCACTGTGTTAGTGTTAGGTAAAAATCTTTGAATGATCTTGCTTTTTTCTTACTTTTGTTGGCCATGAAATATATTAATTAAGTCCACAAATTTCCAAATTTCTTCCAATGATTTCATGATTTTGAGCTGCAAATTATCAATGCTAATAGGACCCTTAGCTAGAAAAAGTAAAGAAGGAATTTCAGGAATTAAAAGAAGGACATTTTCATTCATAAGAAAACCTCTGTACTCGATTACTGAGTACTTATACAAATCCACTAGCCTAGACACGTGGCTAGCCAGCTGGAAGGAGGATAATGGCCTTCCTAACTTTACGAAAAGGGAATCTAAGCTATTACAAGGAAATGGGATAGTATTCTGTGATCTTGAGGGGTGAAGGTCCTCTCAAATGCATATGCATGTATAGTTACAAAAACGTTTTTAGTGTACAAAATATAAGAAACTTATAACTCAATTATGATGGAAGGCTTGGTTTTAATTTTTCTTTCTCCTTTTCTCTCTGGCTTTTGAAAATTAAAACTTCTGCTAATCAACTTTCAATCTTCACCGTCTGAATGTGTGCCTTCCCATCGATTTTCTTCTTAAACGCTTGCCTCAGATAATCTCCAAATCTGACTTTCTTGTACATCCGAACGGACCCTGTCGACTCCACCATGTAATCAAATGGTTCAACTTTCACATCGTCATTTGGCAAAAGAAATGACGCATATGACAATCTCGCCTTACTTTCGGTTGTCACAACTTTGTGTTCGATGCTCTTGTACTTCCCATTACTCCATATCTGTCATCAAAAGAATAAATGTGAAGCTTAGAAAACCTTGTTCTCTTTTGTAGTGTTTTTTTTTTCTGCCCAATAAAACTTTTTGTAACCTCTTTCTTTACCTCAATAGCATCTCCAACATTCACAACGAGAGCGTTTGGAATTGGCTTCACCGGAACCCATTCTCCAGCTTGTCGAATCTGTAACCCGGCCGCATTGTCTTCTTGCATAAGTATTGTTATTGAGCTTTTGTCCGAGTGAGGACTTAGACCTAGTACTTTATCAGGCATGCAACATTGAGGATAGTAGTTCACCCGCAAAGCTTGGAGCAACTCTTTATGAAGTCCAAGAAGAGTGTCCCTCTCCATCCCCATAATTATAGATAGAGACCTTAGGAGCTCCTCTCCTACTTTTTTAACTTCACTAGAATACACCTCAATAACCTCCCTTCACAAATACAATTATTGAAAACATAGACATTAGAATTCAGTTCAGTCTTTCATGCAAGTAAGTGACTATAAACCGTGGATCATGTGTGAATCCCATGCCGGGGAATTAAAGTCTTGCATAATAGTTTAAAGAAACTTGTGCCTCTTCACCTATGCCCAATGGATTTTGGGTTGAATGCTCACATTCTAATATATTTCATTGGAGTCAATTAGTATTAACAAATTTGAAGAAACAATACCCTGTTTTTCCCCTGATTTTTAGAAACTTACTTGAATTCCTTTGGTGTGGTTGGCCAAAACTTGAGCTTTCTATACCGGGACGGGTAAACAAAGAGACTCAGTGAGTCAGACCAGTCCAGTATTTGCTCTTCTGAGACCACATGGGTATGCCCGTAGCCTTGTATGTCATCTGGTGGCATAGCAATCTTATTCTTCTCTTCCAACTCAAGCTCAAAGAACTCTGCCGCAGCATCCTTCATGGCCTGCAACACTTCTGTTGCCACTCCATGATTTACCATCTGAAGAAAAGTTTATTTAACTTAGATATGATATAATATTATATATATATATATATATATGTATGTATTCAATATGATAAATTACCTGAAAAAATCCCCATTCTTTGCAAGCCAGGTCAAGTTTCTTAAGCTCCTCCTTGTGCCCTTTTGAGAGCAGAGAGAAATCAATGATAGGAACCTCAGAAGAAAGATGACTTTGACTCATATGATCTCCACACTTTGGCAAGTCTTCTTCATTCCTAATAAGGTATCTTTCAGGGACCAGCAAAGGGTCACTCCTTACTATTTCTTGAACATTTGGTGCTGGAAGAGATGAGCCATAAGTCCGTGCATCGGGGTTTGAACCCATCTCCGTAAATCTAACTCTTAATTGCTAAACACCCAGGATCTGATAGAACAGATATGCAAGCTCTAAATGGTCTCTGATTAGTTTTTGTTTGTAAGCTAAAGGGATCTTCATCTACCCTGATTTTAATATTTCTACATATTTTGACTTTAGTTAGAAACTTGGATTTCTTTTTTATTATTTATTTTTGGAGGTTTATGTGTTTATGTGTACACATTTCACTGGAAATTGAATATTAATATTCATCTCATGATTTTGAAGGTTTAATTAATGTTCACATGAGTTTGTGCAGCATTAATTAAGGCTAAAAATATGCTTTAATTAAGATGATGAACACTTGATTCTTTTGCCTTAGAGACCTCTCTTGGGCTTTTGGAAATTGAAATAGCACTTTTCTTTTAACTCTCAGTCTTGGCCATTTGAATGAATTGCTTCCCCTCGATTTTCTTCTCAAAGGGTTGCCTCCGGTAATCTCCATATCTGACTTTCTTGTAAGCCTGAAGAGATCGTGCTGCTGCCTCCACCAGAATGTGATCAAACACGGTTCTACTTCCACATCCTCATGTGGAGAAAGACTTGTTACATAAGATAACCTTGCCTTACTTTGGGATGTCACAGCTCTGTGTTCAACGCTCTTGTACATCCCATTACTCCATATCTGTCACAAAAATAACTACTAATATGAAGCTTAATAAGAAACTATTATTCTCTTCTACATTTCAATTAACATTATTACTGTTTTCTACTTCAACCAAATTTACTGTACCTCAATAACATCTCCAACATTCACGACGAGAGCGTTTGGAATTGGATTCACAGGCACCCATTCTCTTCCTTGTCAAACCTGTAATCCGGGAATGTTGTCTTCTTGCATGAGTATGGTTATGGTGGTTGGGTCCGAGGAGTCATACCTAGTACTTTATCAGGCATGGAGCATGGAGGTAGTAGTTCACACGCAAAGTTTGGAGCAGCTCTTGATGCAGTCCAAGATGAGCATCCTTCTCCATCTCTTAACTTCACTAGAATATGCCTCAATCACCTCCCTTCACCAATGTAAGATTAATTTATCAACAAATTGCAAGTTAGAATTTGGCTAGCTTTACTCGCCCACAAGACAAATCATAGTTTGACATGTGTATAAAAACTGTAATCTTAACGAGTTTTACTATATGTGTCAGACTACAGGTAATTAAGAAAGAATTAATGACTCCTTGCCAGGAAACGAGTCAAGCAAATGTTCTTAAACTTTTGACGGGTGCAAGGTTCATTTAAAAGTCCGCACCCATCAACCAATCGCCCATCCACATGTGAACGATTGGCACTAACATTTCTTTGGATAGTCAACTATTAATGTTTTTCATGAATATTAGAAGCATACTTAAATCCCTTTGGTGTGGTTGGCCAACACTTAAGCTTTCTATACCTGGATGGGTAAACCATGAGAACCAATGCATCAGACTATTCCAGTATCTCCTCTTCTGAGAGCGCATCGGATTGCCCGTAGCCCTGTGCATCATCTGGCGGCCTAGAAATTTTGTCCTTCTCTTCTAAAGAAAGTTCAAAGAACTTTGCCGCAACATGCCCTGCTACACTTCTGTTGCTACTCCATCATTTACAATCTGCATTATTTATTTGACTCGATAAGTGCTTTAAAAACCTCGACGGTACGTACAAGGGAAACTTACTAAGAATGTATATGAATAAAGTAAAGAAAGAAAAGTTCCATTAAGTATGATGGAGTTGTAGTATGATGAATTACCTGAATTACTCCCCATTGTTTGCAAGCTAGGTGCAGTTTGTTAAGCTCTTCCTTGTGCCTTCTTCTGAGCAGAGAAAAATCAATGGTAGGTATCTGATGATCAGTGTTTGGTTCATTTTTACACATGATTTATCATATTATTCACCCATTATTTTGAGTTAGTTCTTGACATTTTATAGCTTTTTACTTCCTTTTTGTGTTTTCATAGGTTTTACCTTAGTTAGAAGGAAAATGAGCTAAAAGTGCATCATTGGTTATAAATTCTGTTTTTGTTCATTTTTGTAGGTCAACTTCTTGGTCTTGGATCAGCATGCTCTAGTGCTCGGATGAGGTGAAATATTCATGAAACTTGTTCCAATGGATGTTGACTATAACATATCCGAATTTGAGCTCAATTGGACAAGTGTAGCCTATCCAACTGATCCAACAATTGATGCTAGCTATGGAAATCTGTTTTGGGCAAGTTTTACTTTCACTTGGTGTTACCTCATTTCTACTTGTTACCATGCCATTTGGTAACAATAAATTACCTTATTGAAGTGGAATTTTCTAAGGCAATTAGCATCTTTGTCAAGACAAAACACATCATGGCAAGGGGACAAGGAAGAGACAAATGTTAGAGTGCCATGATGGAAAGGAGGAGAGAGAGGGATGAAGAACGATGAGAGGAATCTTGGATCAGCCTTTGAACATGGGAATTGAATTGGCAGATCACTTTGGAGCTGGAGATCAGGTTTTGAGTTAGAGGAGGAGACAAGGCAAAATGATTTGGCAAAAGAATGAGTTTTATATTAAAGGATAAGCTGGAAAGTAAGGGAAATGATGGGCAAAGGAGCAAAGGGAGTGCAATCTATATTCTATTCTATCATTCTACAATTTGCAGAGATTTTTGGGGGAGCTAGAGAGTAAGAAGGAGGAGAGCAAGGAGCAACCAAGGGGAGGGGAGAATGACATAACAATTGGAGAGAACCTTGGGGAGCCTTGAGGCAAGGATCCAAAGGGTTGAAGATGCATTCTCTTTCTCTTCTATGTTCTTAGTTTCTTTCATTTTATTTGTTTCTTGTAATTTCTTAGTTTCAATGTAACTTCTTATTTTTCTAGGGCTTTGGTTGAAGCCCTAAACATGAATACTCCATTGTTTTAATGCTTTGAGTTTATGAAATTTTAGATGTTGTTGATGGATCCATTTCACTAATTGAATCCTATGATATGTGTTGCTTCCTTTGATTGATCACCTTAGGTTGTATGCATGTAGCTAAAGTTGAGAAGTTGTGTAAGATCAAGAACATAATTTTTAATTAGCAACAAATGATAGAACTTGTAGGAAAAGTGAACATCATGTGAATTGGTTTCTTGACAACAATTGATGAATTCC
>NW_018922244.1:158725-171980 GCF_002207925.1 Prunus avium | reverse complement strand
CCCCCCCCCCCCCCCCCCCCCCAAAAATGTGTGTGTGTGTGTGTGTTTGAAACATTGTGTGTCTTCTTCACTGAATTTTGTTTGTTTCTGTAATTGTTTTTGACTTTTGGTCCGCGGTGTGTTCTTCCATTTTCTGTGCTGAATCCAGCCGTATAAAGAACTTGAAATTTAGACAAATGGTTGGAAAGTTATAGGTCAAAAACTGAACAAAAGTCGAAATTGAAAAACAGAGAAAACGAATCTGCCAAAAAACGACCGGTCGTTACTGTTCCTGTGACCAGTTGCCAGCCAATCTGCCAGAAAACGACCGGTCGTCACTGTTCACGGCCCGTCGCCAGCACTATTCACAGGTGATAAACAGGTGATACAGTGGTGAGAAAAGGGTGATAGAAAGTGATGTTTGTGTTTTTCTTTGGTTTCTTTGGTTTCTTTTCTTTTACCTTTCTTTACTCATTTTTAGTTTCCAATTTGTTTTGTGCATGTGTGGTGTGTTAAATAAGTGTTCTTTATGTACTCAAATTAGAACTTGTAGGAAGCCGACAGTTCTTCGTGGGATCGACCCCGTACTTACATAATCTATACCTCAATAGATTCGTGCACTTGCGGGTATTTTTAATTGGTTGTTTGCACATTAATTTGTGTCAATTAACAAATACAACAATCTTGCTATTGCCTTACCTACTCCCGTGCTCACAGGATTTCTGTGTTCTGCCTTATCTACTGCCGTGCTCGCAGGGTTTCTGTGTTCTTCCTTATCTATTGTTTTGCTCACAGGGTTTCTGTGTTCTGCCTTATCTACTGCCGTGTTCACAGGGTTTCTGTGTTCTAACTTATCTACTGTCGTGCTCACAAGGTTTCTATATTTTGTTTTTATGTGTTCTTCTATGTGCCTTATTTGTTAGGGTTTGTCAGTCACTTGTGGTTTATGACAAGGTCTTCTCTACAGTTGTTCGATTGGTCAATGTCGAGTATGGTGTTCTATGACTCACTTGTCAAGTTGGGCGTGCGAAATATCTTTGCCCCATGAGGGGGAGTGTTGGCGAGTCCTTACTTAGTTAGGATTTTGGTTCCCTATTTAGTTAGAATTTTGGTTACTTACCAGTTATTATTTAGTCCTATTGTAATAGAGATTTATTTCCTATTGTAATTTAGATATATTTCCTATTTTATTTAGGGTTCACACATCTTTGTACTTGTATAAATACCTCCATATTGGAGAAGAATGAGCATATATGAAGATTTGCCATACTTTGTTTGACTGTGAATAGTATAATAGTTGTTCATACCACTTACTAGAAGTTAACAACTATTCATACCACTTACAAATAACAAATTGTATACTACAAATCAACTTACCAGCTTGTTGCAATTTACAAGAGTCATATATTAGACCCACAACCACCCAAAAAGCCAAAATTGGCTTGTAGCAAATGCCACATCGAAGCATAGAGAAATGAATAAATTCAGTTACACAGCACACTTAGAATGAGTTCAAAATGATAATTTCTCTTTTCACCAAAATGAAATCAAAGCCTGGCCATTAAACACTTTTTCAATCAAATTAATTCAAATTCCCCATTTGCAATGAGTCATTTATTCATCGCAAATCTTTGAACTACGAGTGGCTTGATTCCCATGAGGGATACGTAGGCACTCTGAGGTTGGACTTGGGAGCAGTTACAAAACCAAACACACACGTTCTGTTTCTTTATGATGGAATCAAAGGGTGTTCCCTTGAATCAAGGAATTGTAATTAAGAGACTTGCGTCTCGAATGGGTTGAACCTAAAATAATAAAACCCCATTATTTAATTAGTGGTGTTGAAATTATGTTGGAAGGTTCACATTTTTCTTCAACAGAAATTAAACTCAATTCCATTAAGATTCGAAGCATCATTAGATCTCATTTCTATTACAAATACATCATCAACATGGACTAGTGTTTTCAAATTATAAGAAATTGACAATGTGCCTACTTTGTACTTCCTAAGTTGAGTTTAGAAACATCACTTGAGTCCCTCTGGTGAGGTTGGCCAAAACTTGAGCTTTCTATGGTGGGATGGATAAACATTGAGAAACAGTGCGTCAGACCAGTCCAGTGTCTGCCCTTGGGAAGCTGCATAGGCTTGGCCGTAGCCTTGAAAGTCACCCGACGGCATACGAATTTTGTTCTTTTCTTCTAACGGAAGTTCAAAGAACTTGGCCATAGCATCCTTCATTTCCTGCAACACTTCGGTTGCCAATCCATGATTTACCACCTACAATTAATATATAATATTCTAATATCATAACTTGAAAAAAAGAAATCCAATAATTTAGAAAGTTGGGACTCCGATATCATACAATAAATGTTCTCTTACCAGACTGTCTGACAATATAAAGTGTTTATATTGCGAGACTTTAAATTTGGGTTACAGATAATATGACTACATAGATCTATTTATCTGACCCAAAAAAAAGAAAAATGTCCATTGACTCAAACACTATCACACACAAAGCATCATGAGAAATGCCTGAATTTGTGCGGTCATAATTTGACAAATATAAACATTTCTCCAGCAACATATATAAGTTTGATGAATACTAATATGATAGAAGTTATTTTAGTTCAGATATACACCGCATTTCTTCTACGCGGTCATAAAAAATTATAAAATATTCAGTTTGGAGTACATAACGCTACCAATTAGGATATGATCACCTGAAAGAATCCCCATTCTTCAAGCCTGGTCTAGTTTGTCAAGCTCCTCTTTATGCCCTCTAGAGAGCAGAGAAAGATCAATGATAGGGATCTTCGAAGAAATATCACTCTTTGGCTCGTCTTCTTCATTAATTCCTATTTACAAGGAATTTTTCAGGGACCTGCAAAGGGTCACTCTTGACCAGTTCTTGAACACTTGCCATATTAGGGTTTGAACTCATATGTTTCTTTCTTGTTCTAAATGCTCCAGGTCAATTGGTTGCAGATGGGTTACCTTTAATGGAGGAGGAGAAAGAGAGGAATATAGAAACAAATTTTAATTGGATTGTAACTAATGACACACGTTAAATTGGGAAAGATCTCCAAATGGATGTACAAATTAATTTGAAAACTTTTTTTAATTTAACAATAAATTCATATTTAACATACCTAATCAGTTTATTTAGTAAGAAAATATTGTTATTATTTTATTATTTTATAAATATAATAGCATACATACATTTTTATGTTGAAAAAATAACATACTTATTACTTCTTTTACCAAAAATAATGTACCTAGTATACCTATTATTCAAATAATATACTCAACTTTTATAAACGCATTTTGCATATAATTTACCTAATAATTTACTATTATGCAATAATATAACTTGTATTTTACCTATTATGAATATATGGTAGGTATATTAAAGCCATCACATTTATAAGGGATATAACCGATCCAAATCGAACCGATTTGCAATTTCAATTCAGGTTTCATTTTTTAGAGAAAACCGGTCCAAACCGGACCGTGCCCACGCCTAAAAAACACAGCTTTACACAGGGAGAAAGAGAGAGAGAAATAAAGAATGAGTGAATATAAAAAGAGATTTTCTATTTAAACCCCACACTTCTCTTAGTTCACCCCATGTTCTAAGTTTATCCCAACTTTTAATTTAAATTTTCACAATTTCTAAGAAAACCCCCCTATCTTCCCAAACTCCCCTTAAATACCCCCCAAGCTGAAAAAAAAAAAAAAAAAAATTTCTATTTAAACCCCACAAGCTACCCTCAGAGGAGGAAGTACGTTCTGTGCATGAGAACTTTTGTAATGCCTTCAAGAATGTGTATTAACCTAATACACAATAATAAAGAAATCCTTCATCACTCACATAATGCAATTTCAGAAGAAAGGTAAGTTTGTACTTCTTAATTGGGTTTCAAGAAAATGCTTTTTGGCTGTGGGATAGCTTTACTGCTACGTGTTAGCAAAACTATGCCAACTTCCCTACTTTATATCCTATTTGTATATACATTTTTGTTGGTCAGAATGTGCATGGTATACAATCAGAATGGACTTCCTTTCGTTTGTTAGGTGGACAGCAAACTCATGTTCCATCGACTCTTTGTATGATATAGACCTCATATCAGGCACTGTACCAGTAATTTTGGACAATTCAAAAATGTGGTATCGAGTGGTGGCAACAAGTATGAAGTTGGGAGGTAGAGGAGCTGCCCATGTGGAAGGAGGAAATCGTGTTGATCTTAGGGAGAACAGTAATCTGGCAATACGATGTAGAGAAGTTTGTATTTTTCTAAAACTTAATATAAGAGTAGTGGTGGGGTGTGTGTATAGATGTACTAGGATTAAGTATTAAGTTGGATGACCTTTTTTGTCTTTTTACACAATAATAAAACTTACAGCTTAATGATTTAAATATTGGGGTGAACAAAGAGAAGTGCGGGGTTTAAATAGAAAATCTCAAAACAAAAAGAACAATATATATATGCTATTTCTTATTTTTAATATAACAAGCCCACTCAAAGTCATCATGAAAAACCTTAATTTATTTTTTCTGGCTTTTGAAAATCAAAGCATCTGCTTACTTAACTTCCGATCTTGGCTGTTTCAATGTGCTCCTTCCCCTTAAGTTTCCCCTTAAAGGAACTCCCCAAATAATCTCCATATTTGACCTTCTTGTACCTCCGAGACCCCAATGCCTCCACAATATGATCAAACGGCTCAACTTCCACATCTAGATGTGGCAAAAGAAATGACGCATAAGATATCCTCGCCTTGGTTTCAGTTGTGACAGCTCTATGTTCAATGCTCTTGTACTTCCCATTACTCAAAATCTGCCATAGCCACATAATAAATATCAAGCTTAAAGTATACTATAGTGAGAAACTTTTGGTTGGGTTCGTAACACCGCGATCATAGTATTAATAAATCTATAAATATTATAACATGAACAAGCTAATAATTCCATGCCACGGTGTTACGATCACATTGAGAAAAAAGTACTGTAATTACCTCAATAACATCTCCAACATTGACAACGAGAGCGTTTGGAATTGGCTTCACCGGAACCCATTCTCCTCCTTTTCTAATCTGCAATCCGGTTACGTTGTCTTCTTGCATGAGTATGGTTATGGTGCCTGTGTCCGAGTGTGGACTTAGACCTAGCACGTTATCAGGCATATGGCATGTAGGATAGTAGTTCACGCGCAAAACTTGGACCACTTCTTGATGTAGTTTAAGAAGAGCATCCTTCTCCATCCCCAAAGTTAAAGATAGAGACCTTAGGAGCTCATCTCCAACTCTTTTTACTCCACTTGAATATGCCCCAATAGCATCCCTTCATCAACACAACAGCTTCAATTGCATGCGTGTGTGGGTAATTTTCAACTCTTGAAAGTTAGTAAACATTAATTTCAATGAAATTAAACTCAATTCCATTAAGATTCGAAGCATCATTAGATCTCATTTCTATTACAAATACATCATCAACATGGACTAGTGTTTTCAAATTAGAAGAAATTGACAATGTGCCTACTTTGTATTCCCTAAGTTGAGTTTAGAAACATTACGTGAATCCCTCTGGTGAGGTTGGCCAAAACTTGAGCTTTCTATGGTGGGATGGATAAACATTGAGAAACAGTGCGTCAGACCAGTCCAGTGTCTGCCCTTGGGAAGCTGCATAGGCTTGGCCGTAGCCTTGAAAGTCATCCGACAGCATACGAATTTTGTTCTTTTCTTCTAACGGAAGTTCAAAGAACTTGGCCGTAGCATCCTTCATTTCCTGCAACACTTCGGTTGCCACTCCATGATTTACCACCTACAATTAATATATAATATTATAATACAATAACTTGAAAAATAGAAATCCAATAATTTAGAAAATTGGGACTCCGATATCGTACAATAATGTGTTCTTACCAGACTGTCTGACAATATAAAATGTCTATATTGCGAGACTTTAAATTTGGGTTACGGATAATATGACTACATAGATCTATTTGTTTGATCCCCAGAAAAAAAAATGGCGCAGTTTTTTTTAGGATACAATCACCTGAAAGAATCCCCATTCTTTGCAAGCCTGGTCTAGTTTGTTAAGCTCCTCCTTGTGTCCTCTTGAGAGCAGAGAAAGATCAACAATAGGAATCTCTGAAGAAAGATGACATGTATCCGCAGTATTATTTGACTTGCCTTTTTCTTCATTCCTAATTACGAGGAAATTTTCAGGGATCTGCGAAGGGTCACTCCTCACAAGTTCTTGAACATTTGGTGCAAATGCCATATCAGGGGTTGAACTCATGTTTCTCTCGGTTCTAAAAAAAAAAATTAGTGCTCCAACTAGGGTTTCAGATGAGTTGTCTTCATTGGAGGAGGAGTACGCCTTCTAGTAATGTAGCATTTCTATTGATTTAGGTAGGCTAATTGGTCTTCTATTTTTCATCGCTTGGTAGGTTAGCTATTTGCTACCCACTCTTTGGTTAATTGTTACATAGCCAAAGTCAGTGGACTTGGCTGTGCATTTCCAGTCACTAATCTCATGGACTTTTCTAGATTACACTGTAACCTTCATTCATATTTGTGGCCATGGAAAATCAAACATTGCCTCTTCTACCAAGTTCAATCGACATCTTGGTGAGTATTAGGTAGAAACAGGGGGATTGGGTTGCTTTATTATGCTTTATCACTGTGTTAGTGTTAGGTAAAAATCTTTGAATGATCTTGCCTTTTTCTTACTTTTGTTGGCCATGAAATATATTAAGTCCACAAAGTTCCAAATTTCTTCCAATGATTTCATGATTTTGAGCTGCAATTATCAATGCTAATAGGACCCTTAGATAGAAAAAGTAAAGAAGGAATTTCAGGAATTAAAAGAAGGACATTTTCATTCATAAGAAAACCTCTGTACTCGACTACTGAGTACTTATACAATTCCACTAGCCTAGACATGTGGCTAGCCAGCTGGAAGGAGGATAACGGCCTTCCTAACTTTACGGAAAATGAATCTAAGCTATTACAAGGAAATGGGATAGTATTCTGTGATCTTGAGGGGTGAAGGTCCTATCAAATGCATATGCATGTATAGTTACATAAACGTTTTTAGTGTAGAAAATATAAGAAACTTATAACTCAATTATGATGGAAGGCTTGGTTTTAATTTTTCAATCTTTACCATCTGAATGTGTGCCTTCCCATCGTTTTTCTTCTTAAACGCTTGCCTCAGATAATCTCCAAATCTGACTTTCTTGTACATCCGAACGGACCCTGTCGACTCCACCATGTAATCAAATGGTTCAACTTCCACATCGTCATTTGGCAAAAAAAATGACGCATATGACAATCTCGCCTTACTTTCGGTTGTCACAACTCTGTGTTCAATGCTCTTGTACTTCCCATTACTCCATATCTGTCATCAAAAGAATAAATGTGAAGCTTAGAAAACCTTGTTCTCTTTTGTAGTTTTCTTTTTCTGCCCAATAAAACTTTTTGTAACCTCTTTCTTTACCTCAATAGCATCTCCAACATTCACAACGAGAGCGTTTGGAATTGGTTTCACCGGAACCCATTCTCCTGCTTGTCGAATTTGTAACCCGGTCGCATTGTCTTCTTGCATAAGTATTGTTATTGAGGTTTTGTCCGAGTGAGGACTTAGACCTAGTACTTTATCAGGCATGCAACATTGAGGATAGTAGTTCACCCGCAAAGCTTGGAGCAACTCTTTATGAAGTCCAAGAAGAGTGTCCCTCTCCATCCCCATAATTATAGATAGAGACCTTAGGAGCTCCTCTCCAACTTTTTTAACTTCGCTAGAATACACCTCAATTAACCTCCCTTCACAAATACAACAATTGAAAACATAGACATTAGAATTTAGTTCAGCCTTTCATGCAAGTAAGTGACTATAAACCATGGATCGTGTGTGAATTCCATGTCGGGGAATTAAAGTCTTGCATAATAGTTTAAAGGAACTTGCTCCTCTTCACTTACGCCGAATTGATTTTGGGTTGAATACTCACATTCTAATATATTTCATTAGAGTGAATTAGTATTAACAAATTTGAAGAAACAATACCCTGTTTTTCCCCTGATTTTTAGAAACTTACTTGAATTCCTTTGGTGTGGTTGGCCAAAACTTGAGCATTCTATACCGGGACGGGTAAACAAAGAGACTCAGTGAGTCAGACCAGTCCAGTATTTGCTCTTCTGAGACCACATGGGTATGCCCGTAGCCTTGTATGTCCTCTGGTGCCGTAGCAATCTTATTCTTCTCTTCCAACTCAAGCTCAAAGAACTCAGCCGCAGCATCCTTCATGGCCTGCAACACTTCTGTTGCCACTCCATGATTTACCATCTGCAGAAAAGTTTATTTAACTTAGATATGATATAATATATTTTATATATATGTATATGTATATGTATATGTATGTATTCAATATGATAAATTACCTGAAAAAATCCCCATTCTTTGCAAGCCAGGTCAAGTTTCTTAAGCTCCTCCTTGTGCCCTTTTGAGAGCAGAGAGAAATCAATGATAGGAACCTCAGAAGAAAGATGACTTTGACTCATATGATCTCCACACTTTGGCAAGTCTTCTTCATTCCTAATAAGGTATCTTTCAGGGACCAGCAAAGGGTCACTCCTTACTATTTCTTGAACATTTGGTGCTGGAAGAGATGAGCCATAAGTCCGTGCATCGGGGTTTGAACCCATCTCCGTAAATCTAACTCTTAATTGCTAAACACCCAGGATCTGATAGAACAGATATGCAAGCTCTAAATGGTCTCTGATTAGTTTTTGTTTGTAAGCTAAAGGGATCTTCATCTACCCTGATTTTAATATTTCTACATATTTTGACTTTAGTTAGAAACTTGGATTTCTTTTTTATTATTTATTTTTGGAGGTTTATGTGTTTATGTGTACACATTTCACTGGAAATTGAATATTAATATTCATCTCATGATTTTGAAGGTTTAATTAATGTTCACATGAGTTTGTGCAGCATTAATTGAGGCTAAAAATATGCTTTAATTAATATGATGAACACTTTATTTTTTTGCCTTAGAGACCTCTCTTGGGCTTTTGGAAATTGAAATAGCACTTTTCTTTCAACTCTCAATCTTGGCCATTTGAATGAATTGCTTCCCCTCGATTTTCTTCTCCAAGGGTTGCCTCCGGTAATCTCCATATCTGACTTTCTTGTAAGCCTGAAGAGATCCTGCTGTTGCCTCCACCAGAATGTGATCAAACGGTTCTACTTCCACATCCTCATGTGGAGAAAGACCTGTTACATAAGATAACCTTGCCTTACTGTGGGATGTCACAGCTCTGTGTTCAACGCTCTTGTACATCCCAGTACTCCATGTCTGTCACAAAAATAACTACTAATATGAAGCTTAATAAGAAACTATTATTCTCTTCTACATTTCAATTAACATTATTACTGTTTTCTACTTCAACCAAATTTACTGTACCTAAATAACATCTCCAACATTCACAACGAGAGTGTTTGGAATTGGATTCACAGGCACCCATTCTCTTCCTTGTCGAACCTGTAATCCGGGAATGTTGTCTTCTTGCATGAGTATGGTTATGGTGGTTGGGTCCTTGTGTGGAGTCATACCTAGTACTTTATCAGGCATGGACTAAGGAATGATTGGGCCTTAGGTATGGGCACGTTCTTCCTTGAGATGCCAAATCTGAATCATGGAGAGAGAGATGACAGGTGAGGTCTAGAGCACCGGTTGTTAGGATTATCAGGCATGGACTAAGGAATGATTGGGCCTTAGGTATGGGCACGTTCTTCCTTGAGATGCCAAATCTGAATCATGGAGAGAGAGATGACAGGTGAGGTCTAGAGCACCGGTCTGGTACCAGCCGAAGACCCTCCGATGCCGAAGTAAGTTCTAGAGCTTTGCTATTGACAATGTGCAAGTTTAAAAGTCAAGTTGAAAGTCTTACCTTTGTCTAGGGTTAGGGAGGCCCTATTTATAGAGAGTGTATGGTATGCTCTTAGTACTTAATTTCGATGTGGGACTCGTGGGAGTGCCTTCTGAGATTGACACGAGTCTGCAAATATCTAAGCGGGGTACTTGTGGGAAAGATGGATATGCCGCTATAACAATAATAGGGGCGCACAATAAATGTCTCTATTAGTTTTATTTTCTTTAGGGGCGGTAAACACTGTCCCTCTAAAGTTCAATTATTAGAGGCAAATAAGATTGGCCCCTAATGACTTCTATTATGGGCGGATGTTTGCGCCTGTAATAAAGACCTATAATGTAATCTGCCAACGTGGCAACACAAATAGTAAGGGCGGATCCTTGAGATTTTCTGCCCCTAATAACAATAGAGGCGCGTGTAATAAGGACCCATTCTCTTTCCACCCCTCCTTCATATTAGGGGCGGTTTTGCAAGATATCTGCCTCTACAAGTGCTTTTAGAGGCGAATATTAAATGCCCCAAATATCTTTTTTTTTTGTAGTGACTTTTATAGAAAAATGCAATGTCTCTGATTAGCATGCTCATCATTTTGCCTTAATTAGTATTATATTAATGCAATAATTGGTGCTTCCTTGTGTTTTTAGTTTTGGCACTAAATTAATGCACCAAACAGACCAGCTTGCTTTTGTATTTGTTATTTGATGTTTTGTGACTTTGATGGAAATCATAATTTTTAGACAACGTCAATTGATGCTGTCGTTTCTAGTTTCTCGTTTTCATATTATTAGATTGAGAAGTTTTTGTTTGCTTTGTAAAGTTGTTTAGCTTGGTGTTATAAAAAACGCTTAATTACGTAATTTGTCAAACTCTAGGCTCTTCCATCCTTTATTATATGAGTTTTTCTATTTAAACTCCACACTTTTCTTTGTTACTCCAATACTTAAATCATTAAGCTCTTAAGTTTTATTATTGTGTAAAATGACAAAAAAAGTCATCCAACTTAATACTTGACTCTAGTACACATACCCCACCCACCCAACCCACCCCACCCACTCTTCATATTAAGTTTTAGAAAAACACAAACTCTTCTACACCCTATTGCCAGATTACTCTTCTCTTTCAATCCAAGAAACTTACTACACTCTCATCTCCTCTTCACAAACCCTAAATACGGTATGCAAATAGTGGCTTGTGGGTCGTCAATTGAGGTATGTAATGTGAGATTATTTCTTGGTTTGGGACTCCTCCCAGAATTATTGAGGATATTGTGATCAAAGACTGTTGACGTGAGTCTCCTAATTAATCAATGAGATTTATTTCCTTGATTAATTAAGGGATTTACTTTCCCATTCTATTTAGTTGACGAATCTTTGTATAAGTAAGAGATACTTTCCTAATTCTTTACTGTATCTCATTCCTTGTAAAGCACTCTGTAAACTCATATATATACCTCCTTATGGAGAAGAATAAAGTTAACCTAATACATTCAAACCTATATTCATATTTTAGCATGATATCAGAGCAATCGATCCTCGGTTGTCTCTCAATCTTCATATCAAAGTTCTTCAAACACAAACCCTAAATCCTCATATCAAATTTCTTCAAACACAAACCCTAAATCAAATTCCTCATATTTACAGATTTAGATTCAGATCTTCGTACCCAAATCCTCATATACTCTTATCACAAGACCCTAAACATTTTTTTTTTTGTCTCTTATTCTTAAATCCTTCCGCTGCCATGGATATCGTCTCATCCTCCAAACTTGCCACCACTGGTTCCCCAGGTTATGTTTTGCATAGTTCTTCAAAGACACACACACATGGGTCATTAACACCGGAGCCACTGATCACATGACCTTTGATCCTGGACAAATTTACTCTCATACACCGTCTTCTCAATTGGTGGTGTCTAATGCCAATGGTACCCCCTCCCCCGTAATTGGGAAGGGTTCCCTCTCTCTCTCTCTGACTCCCTCACTTTGGATTCTGTGTTGATTGTTCCATCCTTAGATCATAATCTCTTGTATGTTGCCCAAATTACTACGGCTTTGAATTGTACTGTAACCTTTTGGCCTACTCATTGTGTTTTTCAGGACATTCTCAGCAGCAAGACGATTGGTTGTGGTACTAGGAGGGGCAAACTCTACTATCTGGACTTGGCATCTAACAGTGAAGCTAGCCTCAGTCAAGCTTACAAAATTGGGGGTGCGAGTGTTGAGAAGCACAATTCCGAAGTATGGTTATGGCATCACCCTCTTGGACATGCTTCGTTTGGATACTTACAGAAGCTATTTCCTTCCTTATTTTCCAAGTTAGATATTTCCAATTTTCAATGCGACATCTGTGAACTGGCCAAGAGCCATCGTGTTCCTTTTCCCTTAAGCTCAGCTAAAAGTCTGGTTTCCTTTTCTCTTGTTCATTCTGATGTTTGGGGCCCGGCTAGAATTCCCACTCCAGGGGGTGCTCGATGGTTTGTCACGTTTATCGATGATTGCACACATATGACCTGGGTTTCCCTTCTCCAAACCAAAGGGGAAGTCAGTTCCAAATATCAACAGTTCTATCACATGGTAGAGACTCAATTTCATACTCGAATTCAGATTCTTCGTTCCGATAATGGCGGAGAATTTCTCAACCATGATCTGAATCAGTTCTTTCAAGATCATGGCATCATACATCAACGCTCATGTCCTTACACTCCCCAACAGAATGGTGTGGCTGAACGAAAGAATAGACACTTATTGGAAGTAGTTCGTGCCTCTCTATTTGGTGCCAATATGCCTTGATCCTTTTGGGGGGAAGCCATTCTCTCTGTAGTGTACCTTATTAATCGAATCCCCTCCAGTATCCTCAATTTCCAAACCCCTCTTCAAACACTATACCACCATCTCCAAATACCTCATACCTCAAACCTGGAACCCCGGATTTTTGGCTGTGTGGTCTTTATCCACTTACATGATCACCAACGTAGCAAATTGGATCCCCGCGCTGAAAAGTGTGTTTTCATTGGTTATGCGCCTCATCAGAAAGGTTACCGATGTTATCATTCTCCTAGTCAGAAGGTCTATACTTCGATGGATGTTGTGTTCCGGGAACACGAGATCTATTTTTCAGATGCACAGGAGGGCACTTCTCAAAATTCAGAATTTTTTCCAGATTTGTTCCAGACTCAAAACGATCGGTCGCCGGCCTCTAGTGACCGGTCGCCCGACGCAAACGACCGGTCGCCAGACGCACACGACCGGTCGCCAAAGACTCTGCCTAAAAGTGACCGGTCGCCAATGACTCTGCCTGAAAGCAACCGGTCACCTGCACCCAACGACCGGTCGCCCCCCCC
>NW_018922244.1:49097-154866 GCF_002207925.1 Prunus avium | reverse complement strand
AAAAGGGTATGTTGGTTTGGAGGACCAATTGGAAGAAACCATGCCCGGTGAAGAAATCGATCGATCTCTGCTATGGAAGAAGGCAAGAGTGTTGACGTGAGTCTCCTAATTAATCAAGGAGATTTATTTCCTTGATTAATTAAGGGATTTACTTTCCCATTCTATTTAGTTGACGAATCTTTGTATAATTAGGAGATACTTTCCTAATTCTTTACTGTATCTCATTCCTTGTGAAGCACTCTGTAAACTCATATATATACCTCCTTATGGAGAAGAATAAAGTTAACCTAATACATTCAAACCCATATTCATATTTTAGCAAAGACTTGTTGTAATTTTGTTTGTTATCAATACATCGTTTCTCTTCAACAAAAAAAAACAAAAACAAAAAAACTGAAGAACATTGCATATGACACCATTGACTAATATTATATTGTTTGATCATTCTCAAATATTTTTAATAATAATAATAATAAAATAATGCTGCTACACATTTGACAACAGTGTTTTTATCTCTTTAAGTAATGTGAGGTTGAGGTGAACTTAGAGTGGTGAGGGGCAAGATAGCTGGGTGTGGGGTGTGGGGTGTGAGATTGATGAGTTTTTTTTTTCTTTGTTGCTCGGTGTGTATTTAGGGGTAGTTTGGGAAAATAGTGGGGTTTTCTTAGAAATTGTGAAAATTTGAATTAGAAGTTGAGGTGAACTTAGAATATGGGATGAGCAAATAGAAGTGCAGGGTTTAAATAGAAAAACTCTTATTATAATTCCTTGTAATTTGGCTTTGGCGACTTGAATTAGAAAGTTTTCTATTAAAATTTTATAGGGTTTCTTTCTTGCATATACAAGAAACCAAAAACTGCATCCTTGATGCTATATGCTATTTTTGTATTACAAAAGCCACATAAACTGATTTTATCATTAGAGACTTGACTTAAGTCTTCTTATTTTTCTCTGGTTTTCTAAAATAGAAACACCATCTTTCTTAACTTGCAGTCTTTGCCGCGTTAGTGTGTGTCTTCCCCTCCATTTTCCTCTTCAAGGATTGCCTCAGATAATCTCCATATCTAACTTTCTTGTACATCCGAAGGGACCCTGGAGACTCCACCATATGATCAAATGGTTCCACTTCAACATCATCATGTGGAAAAAGAAATGTTGCATAAGATAGCCTCGCCTTGCTTTCGGTTGTCACAGCTCTGTGCTCAATGCTCTTGTACTTTCCATTGCTCCATATCTGTCACAGCAAGAACAAGTATGAAGCCCAAAGGAGAAAAATATTATTCTTCTCTTTTATAGTTCAATTAGGATCACTTTTCTGTTTAAACTAAATGCAAAGTTTTACCTCAACAACATCTCCCACATTCACAATGAGAGCGTTTGGAATTGGCTTCACCGGCACCCATTCTCCTTCTTTTCGAATCTGTAATCCGGTTACATTGTCTTCTTGCATGAGTATGGTTATGGTGCTTGTGTCAGAGTGTGGACTTTTGCCTAGTACTTTATCAGGCATGCAGCATGGTGGATAGTAGTTCACAAGCACACCTTGGACCAACTCTTGATGTAGTGCAAGAAGAGCATCCTTTTCCATCCCCATAATTAGAGATATATGCCTTATGAGCTCCTCTCCAACTCCTTTGACTTCAATAGAATATGCCTCAATAGCCTCCCTTCACCAATACAATATTTATTAACAAAATTGGAAGTTAGATTTTATGGGCTCAGTCATCCACGTGTGTGTAAATGATTCTAGAACGTCGACAGTTATAAAACCCCACGCTTATTAACGGCTTTCAATCAGCTACTTATGAGTGGACTACTGAGACTACCATTTCTCTTCAAATTCATCTAATGTTTTCAAATTAAACATTACTCTATTTTTCCCCTGAGTTTTAGAAACATACTTGTATTCCTCTGGTGTGGTTGGCCAAAACTTAAGCTTTCTGTACTGAGATGGGTAAACGATAAGAAAAAGTAAATCAGACCAGTCCAGTATCTGCTCTTCTGAAACCACATACGCATGCCCATAGCCTTGTATGTCGTCTGATGTCATAGCAACTTTATTCTTCTCTTCTACAGGAAGTTCAAAGAACTTTGCTGCAGCATCCTTCATGCCCTGCAACACTTCTGTTGCCACTCCATGATTTACCATCTGCAGGAAAGCTGATTTAACTTGAAATGTTGCATTGAGAGAGTTTCTACTTGTAGGCCACTCTTTTGTGTGGAACTGTTATGATTTGGATTATAAATTATAATATCAATTTGTTCACCAAATTTTCTTCCAAAATAATGTGTCATTAGTATCATACTGGACTCAGATATGAAGAAATGAAACATTGTCGCATAACAAAATATGATAGATGATTTCAATATTTATTACCTGGAAAAAGCCCCATTCTTTGCAAGCCAGATCAAGTTTGGTTAGCTCCTCCTTATGTCCTCTTGAGAGCAGAGAGAAATCAATTGTAGGAATTTCAGAAGAAAGCTTACATGTATTATCTGCACCCTTTGGCATGTCCTCTTGATTTTTTATAAGGTATCTTTCAGGGACATGCAAAGAGTCACACTTTACTATTTCTTGAACATTTGGTACCGGCAGAGACGATCCAAAAGCCGGTGCAACTGCAACCTCCTCATGAATCAATGCTACATCTGTGTATGAACCCATGTTCTCTTTCTTGGATGGTTCAGTTTAGAAGTTCATCTCTAACTCTTAGAGCCCAGAGTTTTATAGAGCAGTGCTCCTAATGGTGTCTGATTAGTTTTGTTTGTAAGCTGAAGTGCATCTTCATCTTGCCTGATTTTAAGATTCCTTTGTTGTGTAACTTGTACAATTTGGAGCTTTCCTTCTGTTTTGTTTGAACATCAAATGCAGCTTAGTTGTGTTTATCTTATCGTACTGGATGTTATGCAAATCGGCTTTGAACACTCGGTAAATGTAGTCTGATTAGGTACAAACAATTATCCTTAAAATTCTAACAGCTACAAGACAGACTTTCTCAAAGTTAATGGATTTAAACTAGGACACCAAATTGGCATTAAGGCCCCTCACCAACAGGAAACTGCCATTTAATTTCTGTAGAGTAATTTCTAATGGATCACATCATTTGGTCATATTATGTGATAGTTGATGTGTGACTTAAGAGTTGGCTTCTAACAGATCATAAAAAGAAAGTAGATCCAATCTTCTAATGAATAAAAAAAAACAGAAGAACCATACTTTTAAGTATAGAATAGTGCTAAAAAAAGCCACTGGCTTCGTTGCACAGACCAATATATTTGACAATGTCTAAAATCTCCTTCAGCCATTGCTCATTGGGCAGGGCAGAAAGTGATGACGTACCGCGAAGCCCTGCATTTGTTGAGGCTGGAAGAGTCATCAAAAGCATAGCTATAGGCCTTGGGGCATATGGCCTTAAACAGATGCGCAAAAAGGGTTGGCTTGCAAGTGTTTGGATTTGCATAGCTTCCTGTGCAGCAATACTTAGCAGATTGCATAGCCAAGCAGGCACTCTTACACCCCACAACCCTGCCTCCTCTCCTCACTTCCAATGCTGATGGGCAGCAAACGTTCAAATCAACCTCACATGAGGCAACACCACAGCCTATTCCACCCCCAACCGGTTTCATTGACACGGGCAGATTAAATCCATCAACCAAGCTCACATCATAGAAATGCAGGGGTGAAGTTGATGATCCGAGTGTCATTTCAACCACGGTTGCTGGAGGCACACCCCCTTTCCCCTGGCAATGCAATTGGCCAAAACAATCGCCAGTCTCACAATTGCCTTTTCCATCATTGTCAAATTGACAGCCCTGCCTGCCCCATATCCTTCCTGACCACTTCTCAGGCACATCAAGAACTAGTTCTTGGCCACTGCCGAGGTGGAAACCTCCACTTTGAGGAGTGGCTAGGCCTGCAGTGCCAAGTATACCAGGCCATATACTTTCATTGCAGTTGTTTACTAGAATGAGTTGAGCTCCATCTGCAACAAGAAAAACCCAATTAGAAACACAAAAAAGAAAACACAGTGCATGAATCAATAGAGTACAAGAAGTACATAGAAGAAGAAGATGAAGAATTACTTGTAATTGAGATTGAGGCTAAAAGGAAGAGTAGGGGGAAGAGAAAAGAGGAAGTTGGCATTGATGTCTATATGGTGAGAAGGGGACTGAGAATTGGAGAACTACTTAATCTGAAAACACTTCACCACCACAACCATATATATATATAAATTGAGACAACATCAAGCTTTTTAACATCCTCTCTAAACGGCTGTATAAGTCTCTTTTGCTTTCTTTTTCAACCCTCTTTCCACTTTTACTTTCATGATGATAAAAGGGCATATATTCATTGCTTCCCATTGAGGGCTTTCTTTTCTCCACTACTATCTATAAACAAATTTAAACTAAAATTTCTAAATTAAAAAGAATTAACAAAAATACAGGACCTCTTTTCTGGTATTGGTGAAGTTGAATGATGAAACTTTTATTTGGATTACTTGATCCTCAATTTATTCCTGTGAATCAAATGCTTATGAAAGCAGAAAAATTTATGAACTATTTTAAATTACAAGTAGCAGCAGCTATATTGCAAAAGTAATATCATGTTAAGATACTACAAGTAATCTTCATCATTGTTTAAGATAAAGTGATTTCTAAAACACAATTATGCTTCTTCCTTTACCAAATCACATCAAAGGATCTTTCTTTTGTGTCTCGGAAGCAGGTTTCAACAGAAATTGGCATGCATGCTTCTGATTGAAAAAGTTTGATTTGGGAATATAGAAGAAGATAGAAGATTATGGACTGGCTAGGAAAAGATAGCCTCCTGATGCCCTGCATCTTAATACATGCAAAAAAACAGTCCTTTCCAATTGATAAGAACAAAAACAAGGATTTGGAAAAGTGCAGGACACATGATAATGCAGGTAAAACAATTGTACTTAGAGGCCTCAAAACTTTTTCCAAAATTTAGTTACCAAGTGAGTTAATTAATCTTGACCAAAAAAAAGTGAGTTAATTAATTATATGAGTGTATAAACATGTACTAAGATATCAATGAAGTGTACATATACACATGTTAAATTTAAAATAACCCAAAATTACCCTCGTTCACGAAAAAAATTCAATACACAAATACTTCATTTTAAAGGGACAAATACGCAAAACAATAGTCTATGAAAATCCAAGTAATTGAAAAACTAAAATGAAATAAGAGTTCATGCCCAACAACAAAAAATTCTTTATAGATAAGCTTGTCAATTTATGAAAAAGGGTGACTTGATTTATTTATTTTTTGTGGGTGAAAGGGTAAATTGAATTTGATTGAGTTTTTTCCTTACAAATATAATTAAATTCGAAAATAAAATATTAAGAAATATCAAAATTTTGATTTTCCAATTTCCCCTTCTTCTTTTTTGGACAACAAACAAAAACCGCTCGCATTCCAATTTAGGGTTTTGGATATTCCTATTCAGGAAGAGAAACCAGCAACCGCGATGATTCACACCGCAGTTAAGCTATCACGAGCTGGGGCTACCGTTACTCGAACCGCAAAGCTCGGGCCCTCCCTCCTTCAACGATCACCACCGTCCAGACTAGTTCACGATGGGATCAACGGCTCAAACGCCAACCCTGTTGCTCTTCAGATGATCAACTACGCTCTCTCTCATGCCAGGTCCCAGAAATCAGGTACCTTTTACTCTCGTATTCTCAATTTCCCATTTTTTTTCAACTTTGAAATTGAATTCTGGAATTGAAGTGTTGTTTTAATTTTGGATATTTGGGCAATGTAGATGAATCGTATGCACAAGGTCTGCTTGTATTGGAACAGTGCCTTTCGACTCAGCCAAGTGAAGGGCAGGACCCTGCTGGTGATAATTCAAGGGGAATGGTTTTATTGGCCATGTCCACTTTATCATCTGAAAGGTTTTTTCTTTTTTCTTTTCTTTTGGGTCGTTGCAAAACCCAATTAAGTTCTATGCTTGATGGATTAAGAAACTCATATTTAATTTTTCAGAGGAAATTTTGATGAAGCAATGGATAAACTGCAAAAAGTTCAAGACTTGACCAGCTCTTCAATTGGTGTCAGGGGTAAGATTTTTTTATATTTTTATATTTTAAATTTCCTTAATAGAATGACCTATTGACTAATAAATCATTCTGGCTTTTGTTAAAGTTGCCGCCTTGGAGGCTCTTGTTGGACTTCACTTAGAGTTGGAGCAGGTAATCACCATGAGAACGATTAGAAATGTTTTCTTGTATTTTTGTATGCTTTAAGTATATGTAAATGGTTCTCCCTATATAGGATGATACCTCATCAGTGCTCGCAGATAAATGCTTAGAACTGTTGGTGAAGAACAAGCCTGGATCAAATGGTGGAGATTCTGAGGTTATACATGCTCGTGCTAGAGCAGTAAAAGGGCTTGTTGAGCTTGTCCATGGTAATACTGTGTCAGGTACAGCTAAAGGCTAACTTAGCATTTGTCTAAATTTACACTCACATTTGCCCCAGCTAGTACATTTCTGAGTATCAGGAAAAGCAAATTCTGAATTTGGGTTCTTTGCAGCTGAGTCTTTCTTTCGAGGACTTGAGGACAACCTGGAAATCACCGGTGAGGTTCATTTTATATGTCATCGTGGCTTAGACAAGACATTGGTCGACATGAGATGATAAATTTAAAGTTATGCAGGTAGTACTGCTTTATCCTATGGAGAATTCTTGCATGCGTCACAGAAATTTTCGTTGGCGAAGGATGTCTACCAGAATGTTATTCAAGGGGGATCCAAGAATAAAGAGTTCAGTAACTCAAATGCATTGGCAGCCTGTAATATGTCACCAGAGGAAGTTTCCCTTGCTGCCACATGTGCTTTGGGACAGCTTGAGGCTCACTTGGGGTAAGTTCTTGACTACTGTTGAGCCTTTCTTTTTTCATTTTTTAGCTAGATTGACCATGAGATTAACCTGTGTTCTTTTAGGAACTTTGCTGATGCCGAGGAGATATTGACTAGGGCTTTAACCATAGCAGAGGAACATTTTGGTGTGTTGCTTTGTTATTACTTTTGTTATGAGTGGTGCAAAAGTTCTCAGAATTTTTATTAAACGATGAGTTGATATCCTTGTGGTTTCCTTGATTTTTGTGTAGGCTCTCACCATCCCAAGGTTGGTGTTGTTTTAACCTGCATAGCTCTCATGTTTCGGCGTAAAGCAATGCTAGAGCATTCTAGTGCTCTTTTGATTCAAGAGGTTAGAATTTGTATATTATCCTCTCTACTTCTTTTTATCAACTTTCGAATCTCGTGTTTTCTTGCTATACTTTATTTCTATGGCCTTATTCTTCCCCCTCCCCCTACAATTGACAGGGCCTTTATAGAAGGGCAATAGAGTTGCTGAAAGCTCCACCATTTGAGACCGAAGGTATGTGTTAAGTGTGCCATAATTTTCTTCACATTTGAGAGTAGGTAATAATTGTTCATTGCTCTTTATTGGGTTGTGTAGGTGCTGAAGCAAAGGTAGATAGAAGTGATATAGTGGCCCTTGCAAGAGGTAATGGCTAAGCATCCAAATGGTTTCTCAGCATGCACTTTGAGTATAATCTTAACTAGATATTATAACTGAACAATGACCATTTTTGCAAAATCAGCTTTGTATATTCTCACAAGAGATTTGGTCTTATTGCATACATGTTAAACCAGTTTTAAGAAAAGAACAAATGCACCTAAGGAGTTGTGATAAACTTCCAGGGCTCCAATTCAAGTAGAATAGGTCTCTGTCTGGATGGAAACCTGCTATGACCTTTATCATTGCAGCTATTTGACATGATGACTTTTCAATTTAAAGATTCTAAACAGGTTGTCTGGACTGATATAGTTAATTGATTGTGTAGGCGGGTATGCAGAAGTACTTTGTGTCCAAAAGAACCGAAAGGATCAAGGAGAAAAAGTGAAGAGTTGGGCAGAGGCTATATGGAGAAACCGCCGGCTGTCATTGGCCCAAGCACTGGATGTATCTAATACCAATTCAGAAGTTCCAATTATAGATGCTCGAATCGGCAGGGTCCTGTAATGTCTTCATTCCCAGTATCTGCAGTGGCAGTTAGAGGTTCTTTTCTTTGGTGATATATATCACAAGGAATGTGTAGATTTGCTCCAATCCCTCATATGCCCTTTGCACTCTATAATGATATACAACTAGATGAGAAGATGCACCAAACACCTTCATGCGGTATCTTTACGCCATGTGACATCATGACATGTATGTGTACCTATATCCAGATAATGTTGAGGAATCTTTGGTGGCAGCTACATATAAGTTTGATGTACAATCCCTTGGAAAGAAATTTTGTTATCGGAGTGGTTAGTGGTCATCCGAGACTTCGTGGGACTAGGGTCTGAATTGTTGAACTAAATTTTGATTATTAATAGATCAACCCTGGTGATTTTGTTGCGTATAGACTGTAATTATCAAGCTCCATTTTAATGTGCATCAAATCTGAGTTCCGATTGACCTTAAACCAGGAGCATTGAAGATTGTACGGCATGTGAATTGGCCGAGCTCATGAAGAAAACAGAATCAAGGGTCGTCATGGACATAAGAAGATAGGAAAGATCAGAAGAGCTCATTTTAGATGCTATACCGTTTAGCCTACAAAAGAATGACAGCAATCGAAAACGAAGCATGGGGTTCCTTGCAGCATAAGTTCTATATATTACAAAGTCTGATCTGCACACAAATTAATGAGGTGCAAAACAGAGCAACCCACTTAAGATGAATTACAAAATGCAGTTTTGAACCAGTGCTTGTTACAAATAAAGTTCCCCCTTTATACAATGGTCACAGAGGAATATCAAGACCTTTTCCAATTTCCACTCCAATCAACTGTAATATTCCTTTGTTCAATATCTGAAAATCATGAAACCAATATAAAACAGGTCAGCCAGAAAAACCTCAGAAACTTCCTCAGTTTTCAAAAACCAGACCATAAAAACCAAGAAGAAGAATAAGAATTTTACCAATTCTACAATGAAAGTTCCAATAAGTCCAATCATGCAAGCTCTAGAGTTCCATATTTCTGCAGTCCTGGTGAACCCAAGGAAGGGGGGCTCAAATTTTGGCTCTACTTTTGGCACCACCACCTGAAATTTTAGATGCACATTTTATGTTTTCAAAACACAAAATTATATTTCTCTCATAAGGGTAAAATATGCATACAAATACAATATAATTGAAGAAAGAAGTAAACTTTTATGACAGAATAACAGAGAGACGGAAGGAACAAATTAAAAACACACCCCAGCAGGAAGCTTGGCAGCTTGAACTCTGAAGGCAGCACTTCTTTTGGAGGCTGTGCCAGGCAGAGTCCCATTACGTAAAAGGCAGAGTTTCTGGTTTTGAGAATTTGCTGTTAAAACTCTGGTGGGAAGGAGAGAAGACGATATTATGGTAGATGAAGTTGCCATGGTTTCTTCTTTTTTCTGGTTTTTTGGGTTTTGTTCTATGCTATGCTATGTTTTCTTTACCTTCCTTATCCGCACTCAACACACACAACACTTGGCAAAGAACTTTCCACGTCATATGCTGTAATATTGTGGTGGGACCCTCTTCCTTATGGACGGAGATTATGGATATCGTTTACCTTGTGTCTTGTGGGGTCTATTTTTTTTTTTTTTTAATTTATAAATTTATTAACAAAAAAATTTCTTATGATTAATTAGTTTGTGTTGTGAACTTTAATTCTTATGTGTCACATTTCATGAACTAGAAGTTCTTTTAAGATAATAAATTTTTCTTTTTTATACCAATGATATTGAAAGAAAGGATAATTAACTTAGACATCGGGTGCATAAGTAAATATTCTTAATTACTTAAACTATAAGTCTTATATCAACAACAAACATGAGAAAAGAAAAAAATACACCAGAAATGTATAGTCCCATTTACCATTAACGTTTATAATTTCGTGATCCCAACTCTCCCAGTCTCATCAAAATAAATTGGCAAGCTTGATGTAGGTAGCAGTCCAGCAATAGCATATATAAGAAAAGGCAACCACAATTAATGTGTAGACGTGTGGAAATAATATGCATGCAGGAGAGAGCTATATATGTAGAAGAAAGAACATAGCTTTGCTCATTTCTTGTCTCATAGAATCTGTTAAATTCTGTGTCAAGATTTTCTTGAGAATCTTAATGTTTTGGTACAGTTGAGGGAAATTTATTAAATAAAAAAACATATTTTTACTGATCATCTTCTTCTCTCTTTCTCTTGTTGATCCTCCTCCCTGGTTCCGCATTGATCATGTTTCGGCCTCTCATATTAAAGAGAGAGAAATCAACATGGTTATCATAAGAGTTAATACGCTCCTTCAACAACACTGTTGTGGGACTTGAAGGGCAGAAATGGAAAATCCCGTGACCTATTAAGTTGTACAAGCCATCAACCGATTGCTCTTCCATGATCTTATGGCATTTCACCAACTCAGCCTACATTATATGTTCATCACAAACCAATCAATAAAACAGTAAAATATCACATATTAATTACGAAAAACCAAAGGAAAAAAAAACAAAAAAGGGATTTTGATGCTTAACCTTTCGATCATGATCCAAGAGACTTGTAAGACAAGTGTGGCAGGCATCAGATGTTGCTGTTGAAGTTTGTAACTTGTCCAGACTGCACCTTAGGGCAGACATGGCAATCACACTTGGCCTAAAACCCAGCAGCTTCGAATCTGGACCGTTCACATACATTGGTTGGTTTCATTTTTTTTCTATATCAGTATAATTGATATAATTAGTATATCTGTACCTGAAATAGCTCCAAGAAGCAACTTGTTGACTCGGGCAATGAACTCTTGATGAAGTTGAGGTTTCAATGAGTCCATAATCCGTGTCAACAATTCTAGGTAAGAATAAGATGTTGTAGAAGCAAGGCGCCATCCTAATGCCTTTAGCAGCATCATTTCCATTCGTTGGATTGTGCTTGGCTCAAATAGATGGTCAACATCTTCCATCTTCAACATATATATAGGACACCACAGTCAACAATGATAGAAGATGATGGCATTTCCTAGAAGTTAAACAAATTACATCAACTGTAGTAACCTGAATTTCGAGCAGCGTCGGAGTGCAGGTATCGTTGAATTTGGTGGCAACGGATAAGCAGGCAACAGATAACAATTCCACCATCCAATATTCCCATCCCTTAAAATACATAGATAATGCACATTTGCATTCAACTTTTTATCCCCAAAAAAAAAAACTAAAGAAATTGGAAAATTAGAAAAGTTAAAGAAAATGATGCATCGTGTTATATTTCTTACATTACAATGGTTCATAGATATGAATCGATCAAGGTAATTTGCAGCATAGAAAACAGTTCCAAGGGAGAGGTTCAACCGACTTCTACACTGGAAACACAAATAAACAAATAAACAAACTAATGTACATATATATATATATATATATATATATATATAGAGAGAGAGAGAGAGAGAGAGAGAGAGAGAGAGAGAGAGAGAGACATTATTTCCATGATTATTCAAGAAGAAATAACTTTGAACATAAGATATATGGTAGTTCTTGCTCTGCTAGGAAAGGGGTAGTCTCTCACAGTTCAACTTTATATATATACTGACCTTGATAAACCAGTGAATGCTTTTAAACCTAGCAATGATCAAATTATTTGAACACAATTTCTCTGCATAGTTAGGTCCAGGCATGTAACTCATCTCCTTCCCCAAGCATATGGCAAGAGCCTGCTCAAAGTCTTCCTTAGTTGTGTACATTGATGATCCACAATGATCCATTTGACTCATAGGATCATTCACAGCAGGACTTGAAGGCCACACCTCATCACAAAGCAAGCTTTCCATATATATCACCAAGTTCTGAAAAACTAGAAGCTACCCCACTCTAGAAATTGTACAATTGTTTCAAACTTTGCTACTTGTACCATCAAATTGTGAATTCAATAATAAGGGGAGGTATCTTTTTTGTACTTTGAGTGATGAGGAAGAGAAAACGAAAGCAAACATGGTTGGAGGGTGAAATGAGGGAAGTTATATAAGAGCTGGTGGGTGGTTAGAGAGAGAGAGAGAGAAATAAAAAGAGGGCCACGTCCCTCATGAAATGGGGTAAATGCAGTGCGAGTGGGTATAGATTTTGGCTGTATTTTATTATTATTATTATTTTTTTTATTATTTTTCAAATATATATATTTTTTACTGTGGTTACGAATTGCGTGAGCTCATGCACGAGGATGTCTCTGTGGACTGCATTGAGGAATAAATGTCCTCATCATCATCGCATCAATGTAGTAAAAGGAGGTAAAAAGCTAAGGTTGTGTTATGTGGGGTTTGGTTGGCACTGGAACTTGAAAATGATAGACTCTCAAAGTGGGCCCTGCTTTTGGCTGATAAAGCTGTACAAGTTGAGTGTTGTGGGTCCCACGGCCGTGATCGTCTTCAACGCCTGATCATGAGGGCTTGGTGATTGCCCAATTTTCATCAGTTCTGTTGGGACAAATTGTTCTAGTTTGTGTTGAATCTCCACCAAGAAAAACTGTCATTGAATGGCTTGGATGTTCATCCTTGAAGCTTGGACAGTTGGATTGGGGACCACAACTTCTATTTCATGGGTTTGGTTGGTATTTACCCAATTGGGCCTTCGTTGAAATTATGAAACTACAGGCATGTTTACGTATCAGTAATGGGTATGAGAGGAAAGGGAATGATTTCCATTCCTAACTTCCCCTGCGTTTACTTGCAATCAAAAATGAAAAAATAAGTGGGCTCCACCTCAAAATCCGTAATCACATCCCCTCAAAACTAGGTATCAGATCAACTAGGGGGTAGTAGTCGATACAATTCTCATTCCTGTTTTCTCTTAGTAACTTCCAAAAATACCCTTACCACTTTACCATAATTCCAAAACACCCACACAAAAAAAAAAAAAAAACTCACGGCAAGAAGTTCCAACTTCTTTTTCACGTTAGCGTCACAAACACAACCTCCCAGAAGCTCCAACAACGCCTTGTGCTATGTAAGTCATTCTATCTATCTATCTTCTTCTATCTTCTGTCTTCACATTCATCACAAAACAAAGTACAGTCCTGGATAAAGACTTTTGTGGAGATTAAATATGTTTTTTTTTTGGTAGTATGAAGATTATGCAGGTTATTATTATTTTATTGTTTACTAGTTACGTAGGTGAAAGATATATATTTATTGGAGTTTATTTTTTCGTTTGAAATTGGCTCTGGACAAAGGTGTTATTAACATTATCATTGAATTGGGCTCTTGTTGTTTATCCTGTTTAGCATATTAATTCCTCATGTTATACACCGCCTTACTGGTTTGCTGCAGGATTAGTTTGGTCTCCTTTGCCAATTTGAGAATTATATATGTGCTATGGTGAAAATATACAGGGCATTTTAGTAATCAAATTAATTTGGATTCTGATTTATGAAAATTAGTAAACAATAACAATGGGAATCACCCTCATTCCTTTGCTAATTCCATATGTTTAGTAAACAGCTTAATGAGAATGATTCTTCCCATATCGATTCAATAGTTCCCCAATTCCTGAATTCTCTTATTCCTTACTTTCTCCATTACTGATACGTAAACATGCCCTACATGTATATGTAATTGAAAATCTAGGGTAAGAGTTAGAATACAAGAATCATATAGAACCAAAGTTTGGATCTTTTTGCTAGTGATCACAATAATAAATTCAACTTCTGAATTGAAAGTTTGGCTAAACATGCGTTGATTTCATATCACCCCCAAGTCAATAAGAAACGGTAATTACCAGATAAAAGTAGCTAAGGGATATTCTACAATGCTTGTACAACAAATTTCCCAAGTTGTCCAATTTCTGGTAGTATACATAGGTACATTCAACTCTATCGCAGCTCGTATGATGAAAAGCTGAAACCTTGTCTTCCCTCGTTAGTGGATTTCAGCTCAAGCTTCTGAAATGGGCTGCAGGTTGGTTCAAGTAATCTTTTATCAATCACTTTGTTGCAATGTAAGTGAAAAAAATAAAACACAAGACAATGCATGATAAGGAAGTAAGTATACGATGGAAAAAATAAGGGAAACAGCGAGTATACCTGCTGTTAGGATCATAATAGAAACCATTGATGGAGCCATCACTACAAGAGAAACAGACATAGTAAAAGCCAGCTATAGTCAGCCCACAGTCTGTGCCAACATTCACAAAGTATTGCTCTTTCCATCTCTGCACCAGGAAGTCAAAAAACTTATCAACGTTTCATTTGACATTTAAGAAGTAATTTTACCAATGAATAATAAAGCAATTAGGTCAGTTACCATGAATATGTATTGACAGTTACTCAGATCTAATGATTTTCCGCCATCAACTTCCACATGGCTCTGTAAATAATGGAATTAAATAGGATATAATACAAGTCTCCCATATGACAGAAGATTAAGACTCATTACCTGTAGAGCCGAAAAAGAAGGAAACTTGGTCCAGTGCCTTATATCATCCTCTGGTCTGTAAAGAGTCACACACATTAGCATTAACTAATTAGGCTCCATGCTTAAGTATAGGTTAAAAGAACAAAAGAAACATACGTTGCTTCCCATTTTCCAGTGAAGAAAGTATAATTCTTGGTGTCAACGATCTCTCCTTCCCAAAAGGTAACTACCTAACATACATTTAAGAAAAACAAAGTAAATACTCAGTGAAGGTTACCAAAATATCCAAATAAGGGGGTGTCAGCTGTCTGCAATGAAATACGATCAATATGCAAGGGTAATCTTTTTGCATCCTAATCATGCTATTAAACCCCTAATTCGTGTATCGTATGAGAGACATGATAATCCGTGAATATCACACTGATATTGACTACGGACTATAGACTATCACAGCAGTATGAAAATCGGAAATGCCGAAATGTGATATGAAAATGGTTAAAATAAATGCCTTTCCAGACCACTATGTCAATAAATGTTGTAAAAGAACAGTTCCGAAAAGACTCAGTTGTTCCTTCACTCTTTTATTTGTTAATACATTTAAGAGAAATTCTTAACCTTAATGCCAATCCTCACATGGTGACAGATGACCAACCGAAGAAAAGCAGAAACTTCTTACCGGTGTGTCTGCCATAGGAACATTAAGGGCTTCCATGGTTCCACATAGATAACCATGTTCAAGGTCACAGCCCTGTATACGAACATTAACTCTCCAAGCTTCGTCCTTTTGCATGCTAGACACATTCTGAGTGCCGGAGAAGGCCTGCCACAGAATTATGACCTTAATGCGACAATGTCATACCAGTGGTACACATTTATACTTCCAAATGTCATTTCTTATGCTCAATATGTCATACCAGTGGTACACATTTATACTTCCAAATGTCATTTCTTATGCTCAATATGTCATACCAGTGGTACACATTTATACTTCCAAATGTCATTTCTTATGCTCAATATGTCATACCAGTGGTACACATTTATACTTCCAAATGTCATTTCTTATGCTCAATATGTCATACCAGTGGTACACATTTATACTTCCAAATGTCATTTCTTATGCTCAATATGTCATACCAGTGGTACACATTTATACTTCCAAATGTCATTTCTTATGCTCAATATGTCATACCAGTGGTACACATTTATACTTCCAAATGTCATTTCTTATGCTCAATATGTCATACCAGTGGTACACATTTATACTTCCAAATGTCATTTCTTATGCTCAATATGTCATACCAGTGGTACACATTTATACTTACAGAATTATGACCTTAATGCGACAATGTCATACCAGTGGTACACATTTATACTTCCAAATGTCATTTCTTATGCTCAATATGTCATACCAGTGGTACACATTTATACTTCCAAATGTCATTTTTTATGCTCAATAAGTCAATACAGATAGGCAATTCTTAAATTTCAATTCCAGAAATATATTAACCAGCAAAACAATCACAAAAGGGACAGGGGCAAAGAGAAACCTGTCCAACGCTTAAAAGTGAGCAAGCTGAGGGAGAGGTCTGTCCACAATTTGAACCTTCACAGTAATATGTAAAATAGAATTCAAAAATCATATTTTTATGATAAAAATGGTGAGTCAAAATAATTGGAAGCAAAAAAACACAGAAAAGCTAGCGTCTTTGAGAGAATTCAATCCTACAACATATACCAAACAATCCAGATTTCGGCCAAAACCCTAACCCTAGGAAATGGGCAAAGCGATGTTCAGAAAGATAGAAGGAGCGATAGAGAAGTACCTGAAGGTTGAGAAGGGGCGGAGCTCTCTGCCACTCTCACCGGCATTTCCAAATTTCACTCAATCGAAAACGGAGTAAGCGACTCAGATCAGATGCTACGCCAAATCCAAGACACAATCCAGAGTCCGAACCAGTCTGAATGAACCCGACCCGTTACCGCCTCTTAAAATGGTTCCTTTCTTTTCTCTTTTCTTTTTTTCCTCCAGAATCTTTTCAACTAAAATTCATTTCTCTACTTACTAATGCATATTAGAAGTCAACGTACTTTAACTTTGGTTTTTTTTTTTTTTTTTGTTGGGGTTGAGAAATACTTAACTTTGGTTTTTGAGGTTCCATCTAAATTTGTTTATATAAAAACTTAACATATAAATATTAAGTTATTTGTAAACATGGCTTAGGGGAGTTTGCTAGAGCAGATATATTCCCTACTCTACACTCGAGTTCGAATCCCCCTCCCGTAGTTTAGATTAGTTTAAAATAGAATATAACTTGTATAAAAAAAAAATTAATTAATGTCAAAAGCAAAGATAATAAAAACACATTTCATACAAATTTTGAACATGGTCACTACTTGAACCAAAATTCAATAATTGTAAACATTTCATTGAAAAGGACTTACTTTTTACCTTTGGTTACCACTTGAAAAGTTTTATTGGTTATTTCCGTTCTAGATTCAAATACAAGTTGTTGACATGTGCACTGGACTGTGGTGGCTTGCAGCTTTCTCGCTCAAGAATGTGATGGACGCACAAACATAGACAGCTCAAGTATACGGAAAAAAAAAAAAAGTATACTTATAAGCTAACACTTTCTCCATTTTTTGTTTTCCTGATTCTGTTGTGAAAAGGTTTCACTCGTTTGGCAGTGGCACAACGATTTTGAGTACAATATAATGATTTTTTTCATAATTTCATTTTTGACAGAGACCTTACATACAAACTGTTTTCCACTTCACATCGCTTTTCTATGGGAAAAGAAAACTACAAAGAGGTGACATTCAAAGCTGCATATGCATGCGTTGCGTTTGAATCCCAGTTTTCCAAAGAATCCTACTTGCTTGGTGTCAGCGACCACCAGAGAGGAGCGTCGGCTCTGGAACATATAATGACTGTGTGTATCCCCCGCCATTTGCAAAATCATCAAAACCTTCTTTGTGAGAAAATGCTAAGCCAGTGGCAGAAGCACCAAGTGACAACTCTGGCAAAAGAGTATGATCACCCTCCAAATACTGCACAACTTGGCGCATCCTTGGCCTAGCTGTTGGCTCTGTATGGGAGCACAACAGCCCAAGCTTCTGTTGTGCGCAGCGGAAGCGGATTGCACTGTGGTGGTTGATATGAAACCATTGAAACAACAAGAGCAAACTATGAAATACAGAAATCCAAACGACACAAGGATTTATACTGGTTCGGCCCGTGTGTAGCCTACATCCAGTTCGAAGACAGCGAGAAATTCCACTAGTATCCCAAAAGAGATTACAAACAAATGAGATTAAACACTCTCACCTATCCTAGGAATTATAGAGTTTAACTCTCACAACCCAAATCCCAAATACACCCAAGTCACACTCTCACAATAATTGAAAAGAAAGAACAATTTTTCTCTTCTTCTCACACTTGGTTGTGATGCTACAAATGAAACCATTTGCTTCCAATTTATAGCCAAAGATGCAAGAGTGTGAATGCAAGCTTCAACTATTCATATGTTGGCTACCAAACTCAACAATGGATGGCTACCAAACTAGCCACACATTTTGACCTCATAGCAAGCCAACATTTACTCACATGGGCAACTCCAATGGCAAACCAATATTGACCCACATGCCAAATTTGAGCCAATTTCAACAGCTTCAACACCAACTCCACCTCCTCAGCTATAAATTCTTTGCCCAACTTTCGATCTGTTGCCACAAGAATATTACCTCTATTCCAACAAGAAAAAACCCAATCAACCAAAATTGAAACGTCTGAACCCTGTGCCTCTATTGGCCTTCTTCCACAAGCAACTTCAAGCAGAAATACCCCAAAAGCAAACACATCAGTGCTCGTTGTGGCGCGGCCTGATCTTGTATGCTCAGGAGCTAGATACCCAAGTGTTCCTGCTATATGAGTAGTTTGAGGGTCTCCGCCGTGGTCATAAAGTCTTGCAAGCCCAAAATCCCCCAGTCTTCCATTCCATTCCCCATCTAGTAATACATTACTGGCCTTCACATCTCTGTGAACCACAACTTGATCCCATTCTTCATGCAGATAAAGCAATCCTGAAGCAACACCTTTGATGACTCTGAACCTCTGGCTCCAATCAAGAGTAATAGCCGGCTGGCCATATAGGTACTTGTCCAGGCTTCCGTTAGGCATGTACTCATAGACCAAAAGTAGCTCCCCCTTTCTTCTGCAGTAGCCCAAGAGTGGGACTAAATTTCTGTGACGAAGCCGGCCATTGCTGACAATTTCTGCAACAAACTCCTTCATCCCTTGTCTTGAGTCATGTGAGATCCTCTTCACGGCAATTTCAATTTTTGAGGAGGGTAATATACCTCTGTAAACCTTACCAAATCCACCCTTTCCCAAAAGCTCTTTTTCCCTAAACCCTTTTGTGGCAATATACAACTCTTTGTATTTAAACCTTTGAGGCCCATACTCTAGCTCCCAGTCTTCAAGGAGTTCTGCAAACTTCTTTTTTCTGATGGCATAGTTTACACCGGTAAGAAATAATACCAGAACAATACTCACAAATATCACAGGCAGGGCAATAGTCAAAAGTTTATATATTTTG
The DNA here is from genome assembly GCF_002207925.1 of Prunus avium. The sequence continues at coordinate 135,821 of NW_018922244.1, read as the reverse complement.
TCAGCTCCTATTCGAGGCAGCTTGGGAAGTTGTGAGAGCTCTTGAGCCTTGCCATTCATCTTAAAGCTCCAGCCCAAAACATAATGAGATGTTAAGATTGAGCCGGTGGACGAGGAGAAGCCCACATACATGGCTTCGTTAAGGATCGGAGAAAGGTCTCGCATATAAGAAATAAGTGGAATATTGGGTTTACCTTCACTAATTGGAGCCAAACTGACCTTGATTTGCTTCTCGGTACCATTATAGTCCACCCAAACTTTCATTGCCTGACCGTTGACAAGCATTGTCTTGTTCGAAGCAAAATATCCTGCTGGAGCAGATATCTCAGAGTTCAAACCATTAATATCGATTCCGACATGGTCGTCATTCATGTCATGGAACTCTCTGCTCTGGACGGTGTCGATCTCTACAGCAAAAACATGATTGGTGGCATTGCCGTTGTTGGTCTCATTGAAAAGGCCAAGGTACTGACTTGAAAGAGCTCCGGGAAGGCCTCTTGTTGGAGCAACAACAAAAGCCATGCCATGGGCACTCAGAACTGCATATTCTGATCTAATAGCGCAGACAAAAGTGGTAGAGAAGGAGAAAACTGTGCCATTAGATGAGTTCTTGAAGGTTACTGGGTGGGGATAGAAGGCATGACCCTGGTTCTGTTTAGTGTCGTTTGTAAGCCTCAAAAGACCATTGGGTGTGACTCCTGCTATGCCGTCTAGGCTAAGATCATCAGAGCGGAAACCATTGTAGGTGAAACTGAGATCTTCTGCTGCTGCTAAGCTTACCAGTATGAATATTACAAGCTTGGAAAACATGGCTAATCTTGATTCTCAGCCAAGGCCTTTCTGAACTTTTAACATATCCTTCATTGCAAGTCTTTGCATCAATTCAACAAATAATAGTCACCAAAGAAAAGTCAATGTAGCGGACATTGTCACAAATTTACAATAAAAAAATAGAGAGTAACAGAATCATATGGGTGGAAAATTCTTCCATACTAGTCCAAAATCTGCATTCAATTTCCCTTCTAGAAATACATTACTGACCTTTGACATCTCTGTGAACCACATCTTTGTCAATTTCCCTTTTTCATGCATAATGCAGATAAAACAACCCTGAAGCCACCCCTCTGCGGCTTGGTGATTGTCAACATCTCAACTGATACATCTATTACAATTTTATACCTACAAAATATTCTTATTTAAAGATAAGATAATCTCGAAGATTCTTTTTCATGGCCTTGGTTGGTGCTTACCCAATTGGGCCTTTGTTGAAATTATGAAACTACATGTATATGTAATTGAAAATCTAGGGAAAAAGTTGGAATCCAAGAATCATATAGAACTAAAGTTTGGATCTTTTTGCTAGTGATCACAATAATAAATTCAACTTCTGAACGGAAAGTTTGGCTAAACATCCCCCAAGTCAATAAGAAATGGTAATTACCAGATAAAAGTAGCTAAGGGATATTCTACAATCCTTGTACAACAAATTGACCCAAGTTGTCCAAATTCCTAGTCGGATACAGAGGCATAATCTATTCTATCACAGCTCGTATGATGAAAAGCTGAAACCTTGTCCTCCCTCATTAGTGGATTTCAACTCAAGCTTCTGAAATGGGCTGCAGAACCTTTTTTTTTTAAGATAACCTTGACGGTACGAGCGAGAGGGGACATAACAAAGACAAACAGTAAAAAATGGAGATCCCGGAAGACGAAGGAAATCCCAACAAAAAGGCTGGTGATCCACATCAATATTTATCTAAACTCTTCTTTTCTTATAAAAATGATTGGCCACTCATCAGATGAGGGTAAATAGGAAATTACAGCGGTTTACTTGGCTAATGGTACTTTATTAATGTACTTGTTACATATACCAATCAGTAGACAAACCACAAACATATATTACATGAACAACCTTATAAGCACTGCAGTACAGATTCTTTTGCCCCCTTAATTCATATCAAAGTTAACAACAATAATAAATACTAGAGTGCATTGGCTATGAGTTCTAAGATAATCCTAATTCTTGGAGTCAACGACCACCTGAGAGAACTGCCGACTTAACATATGAAAGCCCCTTGACTGAAGATGAGGGATATGATTGCCCAAAATCATCAAAACCTTCTTGGGGCGCAAAAGTCAAGCCACTGTAAGAGAGCCCAAGAAGTGAGAGCTCTGGCAAGGCAATGTCACTCTCCAAATACTGAACAACTTGGCGCATGCTTGGCCTAGCTGAAGGCTCTGAATGAGAGCACAACAGCCCAAGCTTCAACACCAATTCCACTTCCTCAGATATAATTTCTGGGCCCAACTTTCGATCTCTTGCCTCAAGAATATTACCTTTCTTCCAACAAGAAAACACCCAATCAACCAATATCACACCCTGAAGTGGACCTTGTGTCTCTATTGGCCTTCTTCCACAGACAACTTCAAGCAAAAATGCCCCAAAAGAAAACACATCAGTGTTCGTTGTGGCCTTGCCGGATCTTGCCAGCTCGGGATCAAGGTACCCGAGTGTTCCAACTATATGAGTAGTTTGAGGGTCTGTGCCATGGTCGTATAATCTTGCAAGGCCAAAGTCTCCTAGTCTTCCATTCAACTCCCTATCTAGTAATACATTACTTGCCTTGACATCCCTGTGAACCACAACTTGTTCCCATTCTTCATGAAGATAAAACAACCCTGAAGCGACACCTCTAATGACTTTAAACCTCTGGCCCCAATTGAGAGTGGCTGTTGGTTGGTTATAGAGGTACTTATCCAGGCTTCCATTAGGCATGTAGTCATAGACCAAGAGCAGCTCTCCTTTTCTTCTGCAATAGCCCAAGAGTGGTACTAAATTCCTATGACGAAGCCTGCCGATGCTGACAATTTCTGCCACAAATTCCTTCATCCCCTGTCTTGATTCATGTGAGATCCTCTTCACAGCAATCTCAGTTTTAGAGGTGGGTAATATGCCTTTATAGACCTTACCAAATCCCCCTCTTCCCAGAAGTTCCTTTTCCCTAAACCCTATGGTGGCAATATATAATTCTTTGTACCTAAACCTCTGAGGCCCATACTCAAGCTCCCAATCTTCAAGCAGCTCTGCAAACTTCCTCTTCCTTCTTATGGCATAAATTACACCAGAAATTGCTAGCAAAACCAAACTCACAAATATCACAGGAACACCAATGGTTAAGAGTTTAGATATTTTTTTACCTCCTACCCGGGGCAGCTTGGGAAGTTGTGAGAGAACAAGTTCTTGAGCCTGGCCATTCATCTTAAAGCTCCAGCCCAAAATATAATGAGATGTGGGAACTGTGGCAGTGGAGGAGGAGAAGCCAACGTACATGGTTTTGTTAAGGATTGGGGCAAGGTCATAGTTTAAAGAAATAAGTGGAGCAAGAGGTTTATCAACATTGATTGGAGCCAAAGTGACATTGATTTGTTTATTGGTACCATCATATTCCACCCAAAGTTGCATTGGTTTACCACTGTTGAGGGTCAAGTTCCGTAACCCGCCATTCTTTTTAGCATAGTATGCTGCACTAGCAGAGTCCGTCGAGTTCAAACTATTAATATCAATCCCAACATGGTTGTTATCGATGTCATTGAACGCGGTGGACTGTGCAGTGTCAAGCTCTACAGCAAAAACATGATTGGTGGGATTGCCATTGTTGGTCAAGTTGAAAAGGCCTAGGAAAGGGCTGTGAAAACCTCCAGGAAGCCCTCTTTTCGGAGCAATGACAAAGGCGATTCCATGGCCACCCTGAGTTGCAGATACTGACCTGATAGCAAATACAAAAGTGGTAGAAAAGGAGATAACATTGGAATTGGAATATGAGTTCTTGAAGGTAACTGGGTTGGGGTAGAAGGCATGGCCCATTTGCTCTTCAGTGTCATTCGTCACCCTCAAAAGACCATTCGGTGTGAATTGGGCACCGCCGTCAAGGCTAAGATTAGCAGACTGGAAACCATTGTAGGTGAAGTTAACATCTTCAGCTGCTGCAAGGCTTGCAAGTGCGAGTATTAGAAGCTTGAAAAACATGGCTATCATTCTTAACTCTAAGTTGTGAGAGAGCAAGTTCTTGAGCCTGGCCATTCATCTTAAAACTCCAGCCCAAAACATAATGAGACGTGGGAAGTGAGCCAGTGGAGGAGGAGAAGCCAACGTACATGGTTTTGTTAAGGATTGAGGAAAGGTCATAGTTTAAAGAAATAAGCGGAGCATGGGGTTTATCAACATTGATTGGAGCCAAAGTGACATTGATTTGCTTCTTGGTACCATCATAGTCTACCCAAACTTGCATTGGTTGACCACTGACGAGGGTCAAGTTCCGTAACCCGCCATTCTTTTTAGCATAGTATGCTGCACTAGCAGAGTCCTCCGAGTTCAAACCATTAATATCAATCCCAACATGGTTGTTATCGATGTCATTGAACCCTTCGGTCCATACAGTGTCAAGCTCTACAGCAAAAACATGATTGGTGGTATTCCCATTGTTAGCCAGGTTGAAAAGGCCTAGGAAACGGCCGTTTAGAGCTCCAGGAAGCCCTCTTTGCGGAGCAATGACAAAGGCGAGTCCATGGCCACCCCGAGCTCCAAGTGGGGACCTAATAGCAAAGACAAAAGTGGTAGAAAATGAGAAAGCATTGGAATTGGAATATGAGTTCTTGAAGGTTACCGGGTTGGGGTAGAAGGCATGGCCAATTTGCCATTCAGTATCATTCGTTAGCACTAAAATACCATTGGGTGTGAATTGGGCAATGCCGTCTACGCTAAGATCAGCAGATCGGAAACCATTGTAGGTGAAACTGACATCTTCAGCTGCTGCTAGGCTTACAAGTGTGAGTATCATCAGAAGCTTGAAAAACAAGGCTATCATTCTTAATTCTCTCTAACGCCTCTGGAAACTTTATTTTCACATACTTCAGTTGAAGTCTTATAACGAATACCATATGCATCAAGTCATCACCTGTAACCACCAAATTAAAGCCAAAACCAATGCAAGTGAGGTGACCCTTCATTGTCACACTAATTAAATATGTTGTCACCGTGTACCAATAAAAAACAGCAATCCAGACTGTCAAGTGCCTGCCGCCATACGCAACTTTTCAGCCCATACTGATTCAGACTGTATAGTGCTTGGATGGTCCAACCTCCAGCCCTGAGAAAATTTATTCTTCCATGCAATGAACGCACAAGACAAGACCCTACTTTTACAATCACTCACACTCGTCTCCCACTAGTGTTATGATCAATTCTATAGATACAATGGTACAAGACTCTCCGACCCCATATCTTAATCACTCACTGTTATGACCAAAAAGGAGTAAACAAGTGTCCCGAGATCAATTCCATGCCAGCTAAATGTGGGGTTACCATGGCACGTTTGCTTCACTTATTAAAGTAAAAAGAACAAAAAAAACAAAAACCCTTCTCTCAAATTCTTCATGCCGCAAAATGCCAAATTTATTTTTATAAAGTGATTATATACCGAAACAAAAGCAAACAAGTTTGCAATTTCCATGCAGATTGCCACAATCATCAACTAGTGCTACAATATTGGCAGTCGATATATATAATGTAAATTCAAATTTCAAAAAGACAATAAAGAAAACTTGACAATTACAAACGCACAAAGGGCACAGGGACAGAGAGAAACCTCTGGCCAGTCCAATGCTTCAAAGTGTACTTAGCTTGGGGAGAGATCTGTCGTTTCCACGACTAAATTTTGAACCTTCGCAGTGATGTACATGTACTTGGTTTAAGGCGACGGAGCCAAAATAGTTGGAGGCAAAAACACAGAAAAGCTAGCGTCTAGAAGGTTCAAGAATTCAATCCTGCTCCTACAACAACGTCATGTACCAAATAGAAATGGAGGTTTCTGCCAAAACCCATTCTCTAGAAAATGGAATTGCAAACGCACACAGGTTACAGGGACAGAGAGAAACTGTGGCCAGTCCAATGCTTATATATCTATGACAATTTTATACCAACAATATTGAACGTTTTTATGAAAGAAATATGGAAATTTATTCAATATTGGAAAAAGAGGTATACCAAGCCAGAGGGACATAAAAAAGACAGACATTAAGAAACCAAAAGCCGGGAAGACCAGAAAAATACAGTGAAAAGGCTGGTGATCCACATGAATAACTGTTGTTTTCATATAAAATTGATAAACCAATCATCAGATGAGGGTAAATAGGATATTACAGTGTTGGCAAATGGCACTTTATTAATGCACCATAAACATAAATTACAAGCTAACAAGTAACAAGCACTGCGGTACAGATTGTTTTGCCCCCTTAATTTATATTAAAGTAAACAAAAATAAAAAAGTACTAGAGCTAACAATCAAAGCGCATTAGCTATGAATTCCAGTTTCCAAGAGAATCCTAATTCTTGTTGTCAACGACCACCTGAGAGAACTGCCGACTCAACATTTGAAACCCCCTTGACTGAAGAAGAGGGATATGACTGCGCAAAATCATCAAAACCTTCATGGGGCGCAAAAGTCAAGCCACTGGAAGAGAGCCCAAGAAGTGAGAGCTCTGGCAAAGCAATGTCACTCTCCAAATACTGAACAATTTGGCGCATGCTTGGCCTACCTGAAGGCTCTGAATGAGAGCACAACAGCCCAAGCTTCAACACCAATTCCACTTCCTCAGATATAATTTCTGTGCCCAACTTTCGATCTCTTGCCTCAAGAATATTACCTCTCTTCCAACAAGAAAACACCCAATCAACCAATACAACATCCTGAAGTGGACCTTTTATCTCTATTGGCCTTCTTCCACAGGCAACTTCAAGCACAAATGCCCCGAAAGAAAACACATCAGTGCTCGTTGTGGCCCTGCCGAATCTTGTATGCTCCGGAGCAAGGTACCCGAGTGTTCCAACTATATGAGTAGTTTGAGGGTCTGTGCCATGGTCGTATAATCTTGCAAGGCCAAAGTCTCCTAGTCTTCCATTCAACTCCCTATCTAGTAATACATTACTTGCCTTGACATCCCTGTGAACCACAACTTGTTCCCATTCTTCATGAAGATAAAACAACCCTGAAGCTACACCTCGAATGACTTTAAACCTCTGGCTCCAATTGAGAGTGGCCATTGGTTGGTCATAGAGGTACTTGTCTAGGCTTCCATTAGGCATGTAGTCATAGACCAAGAATAGCTCCCTTTTTCTTCTGCAATAGCCCAAGAGTGGTACCAAATTCCGGTGACGAAGCCTGCCAATGCTGACAATTTCTGCCACAAATTCCCTCATCCCCTGTCTTGATTCATGTGAGATCCTCTTCACAGCAATCTCAGTTTTAGAGGTGGGCAATATGCCCTTATAGACCTTACCAAATCCCCCACGTCCCAGAAGTTCTTTTTCCCTAAACCCTTTGGTGGCAATATATAATTCTTTGTATTTAAATCTCTGAGGCCCATACTCAAGCTCCCAATCTTCAAGCAGCTCTGCAAACTTCTTCTTTCTTATGGCATAGATAGCACCCAAAATTGCTGGAAAAACCAAACTCACAAATATCACAGGCACACCAATGGTTAAGAGTTTAGATATTTTTTTACCTCCTATCCGAGGCAGCTTGGGAAGTTGTGAGAGAGCAAGTTCTTGAGCCTGGCCATTCATCTTAAAACTCCAGCCCAAAACATAATGAGACGTGGGAAGTGAGCCAGTGGAGGAGGAGAAGCCAACGTACATGGTTTTGTTAAGGATTGAGGAAAGGTCATAGTTTAAAGAAATAAGCGGAGCATGGGGTTTATCAACATTGATTGGAGCCAAAGTGACATTGATTTGCTTCTTGGTACCATCATAGTCTACCCAAACTTGCATTGGTTGACCACTGACGAGGGTCAAGTTCCGTAACCCGCCATTCTTTTTAGCATAGTATGCTGCACTAGCAGAGTCCTCCGAGTTCAAACCATTAATATCAATCCCAACATGGTTGTTATCGATGTCATTGAACCCTTCGGTTCATACAGTGTCAAGCTCTACAGCAAAAACATGATTGGTGGTATTCCCATTGTTAGCCAGGTTGAAAAGGCCTAGGAAACGGCCGTTTAGAGCTCCAGGAAGCCCTCTTTGCGGAGCAATGACAAAGGCGAGTCCATGGCCACCCCGAGTTCCAAGTGGGGACCTAATAGCAAAGACAAAAGTGGTAGAAAATGAGAAAGCATTGGAATTGGAATATGAGTTCTTGAAGGTTACTGGGTTGGGGTAGAAGGCATGGCCAATTTGCCATTCAGTATCATTCGTTAGCACTAAAATACCTTTGGGTGTGAATTGGGCAATGCCGTCTACGCTAAGATCAGCAGATCGGAAACCATTGTAGGTGAAACTGACATCTTCAGCTGCTGCTAGGCTTACAAGTGTGAGTATCATCAGAAGCTTGAAAAACAAGGCTATCATTCTTAATTCTCTCTAACGCCTCTGGAAACTTTATTTTCACATACTTCAGTTGAAGTCTTATAACGAATACCATATGCATCAAGTCATCACCTGTAACCACCAAAATAAAGCAAAAACCAATGCAGGTGAGGTGACCCTTCATTGTCACACTAATTAAATATGTTGTCACCGTGTACCAATAAAAAACAGCAATCCAGACTGTCAAGTGCCTGCCGCCATACGCAACTTTTCAGCTCATACTGATTCAGACTGTATAGTGCTTGGATGGTCCAACCTCCAGCCCTGAGAAAATTTATTCTTCCATGCAATGTACGCACAAGACAAGACCCTACTTTTACAATCACTCACACTCGTCTCCCACTAGTGTCATGATCAATTCTATAGATACAAAGGTACAAGACTCTCCGACCCCATATCTTATCACTCACTGTTATGACCAAAAAGGAGTAAACAAGTGTCCCGAGATCAATTCCATGCCAGCTAAATGTGGGGTTACCATGGCACGTTTGCTTCACTTATTAAAGTAAAAAGAACAAAAAAAACAAAAACCCTTCTCTCAAATTCTTCATGCCGCAAAATGCCAAATTTATTTTTATAAAGTGATTATATACCGAAACAAAAGCAAACAAGTTTGCAATTTCCATGCAGATTGCCACAATCATCAACTAGTGCTACAATATTGGCACACCAGTAAGTCGATATATATAATGTAAATTCAAATTTCACAAAGACATTAAAGAAAAATTGACAATTACAAACGCACAAAGGGCACAGGGACGGAGAGAAACCTGTGGCCAGTCCAATGCTTCAAAGTGTACTTAGCTGGGGGAGAGGTCTGTCGTTTCCACGAATAAATTTTGAACCTTCACAGTGATGCAAATGTACTTGGTTTAAGGCGACGGAGCCAAAATAGTTGGAGCCAAAAACACAGAAAAGCTTGCGTCTAGAAGGTTCAAGAATTCAATCCTGCTCCTACAACAACGCGATGTACCAAATAGAAATGGAGGTTTCTGCCAAAACCCATTCTCTAGAAAATGGCCAGAGATCTGTTTTGACATCGGACGACGGTGAAGGACCTGAAAGTTGAGAACTTGAGGAGGTCTGCGGAGCTCTCCGCCACACTCATCCAGTAATTACTAGTCCAAGATTCGGCCCGCATTCCGGACCCAACCGACTGCCGCCTCTTAAAATTGCTCCTTTTTCCCGTTCTAATTTTTTACTATTTATTAAGATTNNNNGCTTCCATTAGGCATGTAGTCATAGACCAAGAGCAGCTCCCCTTTTCTTCTGCAATATCCCAACAGTGGTACTAAATTTCGGTGACGAAGTCTGCCAATGCTAATAATTTCTGCAACAAACTCCTTCATCCCCTGTCTTGATTCATGTGAGACCCTCTTCACTGCAATCTCAGTTTTGGAGGAAGGTAATATGCCTTTATAGACCTTACCAAATCCCCCACTTCCCAAAAGCTCCTTCTCCCTAAACCCTTTTGTTGCCATATATAACTCTTTGTATTTAAACCTTTGAGGCCCATACTCAAGCTCCCAATCTTCAAGCAGCTCTGCAAACTTCTTCTTCCTTCTTATGGCATAAATTAAACTTGAAATTGCTAGCAAAACCAAACTCACAGACATCACAGGCACACCAACGGTCAAAAAATTAGATATTTTTTTACGTCCTATCCGGGGCAGCTTAGGAAGTTGTGAGAGAACAAGTTCTAGAGCCTGGCCATTCATCTCAAAGCTCCATCCTAGAACATAATGAGATGTGACGAGTGCACCAGCAGTAGAGGAGAAGCCAACATACATGGTCGTGTTAAGGACCGTGGACAGGTCATACTTCAAAGACAAGAGTGGAATATGGGGTTTATCAACATTGATTGGACCCAAAGTGACATTGATTTGCTTCTGGATACCATCATACTCCACCCAAACTTGCATTGGTTGACCACTGTTGAGGGTCAAGTTTCGGAAACCGCCATTGTATAGAGCATGATATCCCGCTGGAGTTGAGTTCACTGAGTCCAAATCATTGATATCGATCCCAACATGGTTGTCGTTGATGTCGCCAAACTCGGGGTTCTGTACGGCATCAAGCTCTACAGCAAAAATATGGTTGGTGGGTTTGCCGTTGTTGGTTTCATTGAAAACGCCCAGGTACTGGTTTATAAAACCTCCGGGGAGTCCTCTTGTCGGAGCAATGACAAAGGCAATTCCATGGCCACCCAAAAATGGTCCCAATCTGGATCTGATTGCGAACACAAAAGTGGTAGAGAAGGAGAAAGCGGTAGCATTGGATGAGTTCTTGAAGGTTACTGGGTTGGGGTAGAAGGCATGGCCGAGTCCAGTGTCATTTGTAAGCTTCAGAAGGCCATTGGATGTGACTTGGGCTACACCATCTAGGCTAAGATTAGCAGACAGGAAACCATTGTAGGTGAAATTGAGATCTTCAGCTGCTGCTAGGCTTACTAGTATGACTATAACAAGCTTGAAAAACATGGCTATTAATTTCAATTCTCTACCAAAGACTCTGTGAACTTTCAATACATAATTCAGTTTAAGTCTTACCGCAGATATAAATGCATTAAGTCATGGACTATACACACAAAAAACAAAGCAGAAAAATCAATGCAACTGAGATGACATTAGATGCAAAGCACTTCATTGTCGCTCTAACTAAACATGTTGTCTGTTTGTACAAACAACAGCAATCCAGACTGTACATGTCTTCTGCCATAGGTAACTGGTTCAGCTCATATCTATATAGTGACTGGCATGTCCAGCTCGAGGAAAATTAATTGTTCCGTAGAACATACGCACAAGAGACAAGACACTCCTTTTTGCAGTGACTCCATCATCTCTTACTAGTAGTAGGACCAATTCCATGGCTCGGATAAGGCCAGACTACCACACGTTTGCTTCATTTTCAGTGCTAAAAATCCTACTGGTTCGTTGCCTAATTTACCAACTTCTTGTAATGCCTTTATATATTTATTATTAAATTAAACTAAAAGTCTGTCTATGTAAAATTCCCTTCTCTGAATTTCTTCATATAGCAAAATTGAGAATTCAAATTTGTTTTAATGATTATCCACCAAACAAAAGCAAACAAGTTTGAAATTTCCAAGCAGATTGAAAATTCATCAACTTGATGGTACGATGTTGGCATACCAGTGGTACACATATATACTTGTAACTTTGTAAGTCAATATAAATCACATAGATTCCAATTTCACAAATATATGAACAAAATATAACAATTACGGAGAGACAAAGAGCATAGGGACAGAGAGAAACCTGAGTAGCCTGCGTAAAGCTTTAAAGTTTGCAAGCTGGAGGAGAGCTGTGTCGTTTCCGCCAATGATTTGGACCTTCACAATTCATAATTATGCATATTTTTAGTAGGAATTTAAGGCAATGGAGGCAGAAAGAAACACAGAAAAGTTAGCGTCTTGAAGACTGAAGAATTCAATCCTAGTCTTACAATAACATGATGTACCGAATAGAAGTGGAGGCTTCGGCCAAAACCCTAATTCTAGAAAATAGCCAAATCGGTGTTCCTGTGACATTGGCGATGCTGAAGTATCTGAAAGTCGAGAAAGAAAGACAGATCTCCCTGCCACACTCACCCCAAATGGATTCAAATGCTACGCCAAATTGTCAATTCAAGATTCGATTCGATCAAGAGTCCGGACCCGTCTAAATTAATCCGACCCGTTCTCACTTTGTATATTTTTTACTTTTTATTTTGGCTTTTTATCACAAATGGTCCTTGACGTTTACAAAATTATCGCGAATGGTCCTTGAGGTGACACTAATAGTCCTTAACGTTAGGGTTTTTTTTATCACAAATGGTCCATGCCGTTAGAAATTCTGTTAAGTTTATGATGTGGAAGATAAGTGGAGCCCTCATGTCCAATCACATCGTGACATATGGATTGAATAAATAATGAAATATTTTTTTGATGAAAATCCATTAAAAATCCATTTAGCCTCTCTCTCTCCCTTTCCCTCTGCCCTCTCTCCTCCCTGTGCTCTCCCTCTCCCTTTGTTATTTGCTTGCCTCTACAACCCGACCACCCCAAGCCCACTCGCAACCCACCCCTCTCCCTCTGTATATTTTGCAAAATAATCACTTGCACAAGGCAGTTTCACATTTCCTTTTACACAAACATTTATTCAAACAACTTAAAATAATTAAAAACAGAGGGGGAGAGTAGAGGAGGAGAGAAAATACAGAGGGAGAGGGTAGGGGAGTTGGGTGTGAGTTGCGGCTTGCGGGTGGCAGTGTTAAAAAAAAGAAGACCATTAAAAGATCCCAGAGACCATTTTTTCTTGCGGGTGACAGTGGGCAAGAAAAAAACAAAAGGGAATTCCCAGGTTGTGGGTTATGACATATATACAACTATACAAAGATGGAGAAAGATATATGAGTTATATTATTATTTTTACAGAGGGAGAAGTAGAGGACAGGGAGGAGAGAGGGGGCAGAGCGGGAGAGAGATGGAGTAGAGGAAGGGGATGAAAAGTTGCATAAAAAAAAATGGAATTTTCAGTAAAAAAAAATTATTTAATTATTTTTTTTCATCCACATGTCACAATGTGATTGGATATGTGGGCTCTACTTATCTTTCACGTCACACTTAACAGAATTTCTAACGGCAGGGACTATTTGTGATAAAAAAATCCTAATGTTAAGGACTATTAGTGTCACAAAAAAACCTCGAGGACCATTCACGATAATTTCGTAAAAGTCAAGGACCATTTGTGATAAAAAGCCTTTTATTTTTTTGGTGATTAAGGTTAAACGAAGAGTGGAGAAATAACCACAAGGTGTGGTGCAATTGGCAAACTGTCACCTCCTCCAGCTGGCAAGCTACCTAGTGCCTCAATGGCAAGGCTTCAAAACTCGTTAGAAGCACTTTGTAGCCATGAGCAAGCTGAATGAATTAATCCCACCTTAAAGTTTGGGGAAACCTCATGCTATTTATCAAAAAAAAGGAAAAAAACATTTCAATTTATTGAATATGTTTTACTTAAAATCATTAATTCTTTTGATTCTTTTATTTTTCTCTCATTTTCTCCAAGTCATAAAAAATAAAAAATCTAGTCCTAGTCCAAGCGTACACCAAACGCAGGATAAGTGTTATCCAACTTAGACCAAGCCAAGCTAAGACAGTCCCTAAGCATAGTCCATGCCAAGACAGTTCTGTGTACCAAACGAGCCCCTAATGTACAGATTACTTATTTATTTAATTTTCGTTCAAATATTGCTAACGTATTATGGCAAAGTTCAAGCTAGCAGACACGGATGTGGTGCAATACCTTCTCACTATACTCAAAGCTGTATAATTTTTTTTTTTATCTGAACCATGAGGTGGTCCTGGATGGGCCCCAACTATAGGTGGCACCTTTAAGCCTTAACCACAACCCAGACTAATCCTCACTCACACCGGGTCGGCCCGTAAGGGGTAAAGTGTTGGCCAAAGTGGTGACTCCGTACGAGAGCAGGGATCGAACCCCTGACCTCTCTTAAGGAATGAGAGTGCCGAACCACTTACACCAACCACCTTGGTTAAAACTGTATAATTTTTCATAACAGAAAACACATGATTTATAACTCTCAAGATAAAAATATTTCAAAATTCATTTATCATATATACACACATCACAGTAAGCATGGCTCTTGCACCAACGAATTGGCCAAAACATGAACTCATATATAACTATCATGTTATAATCATAAGAAAAACGCAAAATCGTATAAGCATATATATTCCTTCATTAATTCTTTTGATTCTTTTATTTTTCTCTCTTTTTCTCCAAGTCTTTGGAACATATGGACCTCATATTTTGGGACATAATTGTTTTAATCAGACAGAATTTCTATCCAAAGGGTATTGTGAGAATAATTTGAATACGTTACTATCACGAGTATTACCTAACAAAGTTTCAGCTTCTGGGTACCGAAGTGAAGTCATCAGTGCTACATCAAAGTCTAAAGTAGAAAAAGAAAATACTACTATATATGGGTTAGGGCAATGTTGGAATTCCCTTATGAGGAGCGTGTGCTATGCATCATGCAAAACATGTATCACCACAGCAAGCTTCGAAATTCGCAGTCTTTGTCCTTTCGGTCGAGGAGCTATTACATGGATCAAGGTTGCCTTGTAAAATACTCCGATACAAGTTTTCTGGTGTGAGTGACACAAATAACTCGTTTCATGAGATAAATTCTAAATTTGTTGATGATCCCATGTTGATTCAACATAAAGTTCATAATTTGTTAACCTATTTATGTTCTAAAGTTCAACATGAAATGCTTTATATTAATAAGAAGCTACAGATATAACAAAAGATTTCACTTTATGGTGCAATAAATGAACTTTTAAATTATAGTTATAGAAGGAGAGATGAGCGAGTTATTTATGAGAGTTGTTATGTCCGATTTGAATTTCATCACTTTTTCAATGATGTAGTTGTTCCATAAAATGGACTCTTTGAGAATGTTATTTTAAGGGAATGAGTATAAATGACTCGTGTTATGGTATTTGTGGAGTGAGCCAGCAAAAGAGGAGAAGCCAACATACAAGAGTGACATTGATTTGCTTCTGGATACCATCATACTCCACCCAAACTTGCCATTAGAATAGTAATTCAATCATCACAAAGTTAGAATATGAGTCAAGTTGGTATAGTTGTAATGTATTCAAAGACCAATGTATTCATTTTGTTAATTAATAAAATATCTGAGATCAGTAGTTCTAGAACTTTCTTTCTCAGTTGTTTCGACTTTCATCATTTCCAATACCCTATGCATCAAATCATCGAGTATACCCACAAAAAATAAAGCAAAACCCAATGAAGCTGAGCTGACCCTGCATTCTCACACTAATTAAATATGTTGTCTTTGTGTAGAACAAAGAGCGATCCAGACTCTGCGGTGCCTGCTACCTTACGCAACAAGTTCGAAATTTCTATGCAAATTGCATATTAAATTCATGAAATTTCTAAAACAAGCAAGTTTTTCCCTTTCTTTTTCATGATATTGTTGTGCACTTCAATATTCACTCCCTTGGCACGAGTTTGTGTGTATGGAATTAGTACTTTTTGCAGAATTTTATTCTCACCCAACTTACATAAAGATTGTTACAGTATTGATTTTTATATAACAAGTTACAAAACTAATAAGCAGAGTCAACATTCTAGTGTTCTAGACAATCGTAATTGCTTCGAATCAGCGACCACCCGAGAGGAGTGTGGACTCTGCAGCATATGATGAATGTGAAAACCCCTTGCCCAGAGAAGATGAATATGACATTGCAAAATCATCAAAACCTTCATGGTGAGCAAAAGTCAAGCCATTTGAAGAGAGCCCAAGAAGAGAGAGCTCTGGCAAAGCAATGTCACCTTCCAAATACTGCACAACCTGGCGCATGCTTGGCCTGGCTGTAGGCTCTGAATGAGAGCACAACAGCCCAAGCTTCAACACCAACTCCACCTCTTCTGCTACAAATTCGGAACTCAAGTTTTGATCTCTTGCCTCAAGAATGGCACCTCTGTTCCAAAAAGAAAACACCCAATCAACCAAAATCAAATCCTGGTCTGGACCATGTGCCTCTATTGGCCTTCTTCCACAAGCTACTTCAAGCACAAATGCCCCGAAAGCAAACACATCGGTGCTCGTTGTGGCCCGGCCTGATCTTGTATGCTCTGGAGCTAGATACCCAAGTGTTCCGACTATATGAGTAGTTTGAGGGTCTGTTCCATGGTCATATAATCTGGCAAGGCCAAAATCTCCTAGTCTTGCGTTCAATTCAGCATCGAGTAAAACATTGCTGGCCTTCACATCTCTATGAATCACAACTTGTTCCCATCCTTCATGAAGATAGAACAACCCTGAAGCCACACCTCTGATCACTCTAAACCTCTGGCTCCAGTTGAGAGTGACCACAGGCTGGTCATACAGGTACTTGTCCAAGCTTCCATTAGACATGTAGTCATAGACCAAGAGCAGCTCCCCTTTTCTTCTGCAATAGCCCAAGAGTGGGACTAAATTTCGATGGCGAAGCCTGCCAATACTCACAACTTCTGCAATAAATTCCTTCATCCCCTGTCGCGATTCGTGCGATACTCTCTTCACAGCAATCTCAATTTTTGAGGACGGTAATATGCCTCTATAGACTTTACCAAAACCCCCAGCGCCCAAAAGCTCCTTCTCCTTGAACCCTTTTGTGGCAATATATAACTCTTTGTATTTAAACCTTTGAGGCCCATACTCAAGCTCCCAATCTTCAAGTAATTCTGCAAACTTCCTCTTCCTTCTTATGAAATAAATTAAACCTGAAACTACTAGCAAAACCAAACTCACAGATAAAATAGGCACACCAATTGTTAAAAGTTTAGACCTTTTTTTACCTCCCATCCGAGGCAATTTGGGAAGTTTTGACATAACAATTTCTTGAGCCTGCCCGTTCATCTTAAAGCTCCAACCCAAAACATAATGAGATGTGAAGATTGAGCCAGTGGACGAGGAGAAGCCCACATACATGGTTTCGTTAAGGATCGGGGAAAGGTCAAGATTCAAGGATAAAAGTGGAGCTTGGGGTTTTTCAACTTTGATTGGAGCCAAAGTGACACTGATTTGCTTGTTGGTACCATCATAGTCCACCCAAACTTGCATTGGTTGGCCGCTGCTAAGTTTCAAGTTCTGAAACCCGCCATTGTTTTGAGCATAGTATCCAGCTGTAGTAGAGTTTGCAGAGTGCAAACCATTAATATCGATCCCAACATGGTTGTCATTGATGTCATTGAACTCCTTGCTCTGAATGGTATCAAGCTCCACAGCAAAAACATGGTTGGTGGCATTTCCGTTGTTGCCCTCATTGAAAAGGCCAAGGTACTGGCTCGGAAGAGCCCCGGGAAGCCCTCTCGTTGGAGCAACGACGAAAACGATCCCATGGCCACTGAGGTCTGCATATTCTGATCTAATGGCAAAGACAAAAGTGGAAGAGAAGGAGAAAACTGTGCCATTAGGTGAGCTCTTGAAGTTTACTGGGTTGGGATAGAAGGCATGACCCTGGTCCTGTCTTGTGTCGTTTGTAAGCCTCAAAAGACCATTTGGTGTCACTCCTGCGACGCCGTCTAGGCTAAGATTAACAGACTGAAAACCATTGTAGGTGAAACTGAGATCTTCAGCTGCTGCTAGGCTTACTAGCAAGAATGCTACAAGCTTGAAAAACATGTCTATTGCCTCTCTGATTTTTTATGAACTTTCACATAAATTTCATCGACTATAGATAGCCACCAGGAATTACTATAGCAAACTCAATATATTCCAAGCTGACATTCGAGAAGAAATATAGATAAAATCATTACAACTTGGACCGGCATTATCACACAGATTAAAACAAGTCGTTTTCATGTAGAAAAAAAATACAGTAATTGACAGAGTCTATGGCCTACCCCAGAACGCGACTGGTTCATCTTCTATGGCAATTGCTTTGTCCATAGAAAACACATGGTTGTTATGGACTTATGGTCAAATCCTAGATAGGCCTACCATGGCTCACATTGGCTTCATGTTTGAAATTCTTTTTTTTTTCTTTTTCTTTTTGGGTTTTTCAATGATTATCTAGAGCATGTTTGAAGTTTTTCATGCATGATTGGGAACGCTACTGCTTTGTTTTTTGATTTCTTTTGTTTTTGTCCAACTAGGTAGAGTTGAATTTATAAACACGTCACTTGATTTATGGCCACTTGGGTGCATTTGATTGAATAGACAAGAATCTTTGAACAAATACAAATATGAGATACCCGTGACTTACACCAGAAACATGGCCTGGCCTCTGAGTTTTGTAGGGCGAAATTGCATTTAATTTCCAAATCCAAAATGTCTGCTCTAATTTCATTTTCGATTTCGACAGATTGCATTGCTTGCCTTGCACCACTTCATCACTATCTCCTTTTGAAGGAAGGATGGCTTATTGAAATTTCTTCCTAGATTCTTATTTATCAGCCACTTTATTAGAAACCTGTTTTGTCAGTTGAAGTTGAAGTCTAAGTGTCACATCCCAAGGTTCTTTATATTAATAAAAAAAATCGAATGCTAGCTTCCTTTAGAGCTTCTCCTTCTTTCTTATGACATGTTGCACTTTACTTACACTTAAAACAATTTCATTAATGCATTAGAAATACTAGCTTTTGTTTTCCCAATTTACCCTTATTAAATGTATCCTTTAATTAATTCATTCTTATTTTACTAATAGAAAAATAAGACTAGACATTAATAATTATAGAATAATTTTTTTCTTTTGACCCACCAGCCCCATATGCCCTCGCTTATAGCCAGCCACCACACCATTCTCTCTCGTGTATATTTTTGCTTACCACTTTAACCCAATGTGTATCATCACCACTCATATCAACACTTGACACGTGTCCCTTAGCATAACCATATTTAACTCTTTACTTTGTATTTATGCAACTATGGTTATGTCAATAAACATGTGTTAAATATTGAGAAGGATGGTGACGGTACACTTTGGGTTAAAGTGGTAAGCAAAAATGCTCACACACACACATTCTCTCTCTCTCTCTCTCTCTCTCTCTCTCTCTCTCGCCAACAGCCCTCCCCTCCCCCCTACGTTGATTTCGTTGGCAGCATAACAAGCCGTCACCACCTCACCTCGATTTTCGCCCTTCCCTCCACACATCGCGTCGATCTCCAACAACAACCCCATCGATCTTCATCACGACGACGACTCCCACTCACGTTGATCTTCTCCCACCCACCACCACAGCATTGATCCCTGCCACCCACGTCTTCCTCCCATCCCCTGTGGTTGGGTTGTGGGTTGTTTTTTCCATTTTTTCATGTTTCCTTCTTAGTGTTTTAATTATTTAATTTTAATTATTTAATTTCTTAAAACTGATCTTTAAAAAATGAAATTCTGTGTTTGTTAAATGATTGGATATTTTTATTAATGTAAATAACATTTGTTAATTTTTTTTAACGATAATTTAATAGAAGGGACAAAAATGGCTAACAAACAGAACAAGTTTTTGAAATAAAAAAACACAACACAGGTTTTTGAAATATATATATATATATAAAATAAACCAAGGTGGTTGGTGTGAGTGGTTCGGCACTCTCATTTCTTAAGAGAGGTCAGGGGTTCGATCCCCGCTCTCGTATGGAGTCACCACTTTGGCCAACACTTTACCTCTTACGGGCCGACCCGGTGTGAGCGGGGATTAGTTTGGGTTGTGGTTAAGGCTTAAAGGTGCCACCCATAGTTGGGACCCATCCAGGACCACCTCGTGGTTCAGACCAATATATATATAATAAAACAATACATAAGGATGATACAATTAATAAGGTTAAATTTGGAAAATAAACAATATCTTATGTGATGTATTAATGACATTATTTTGAAAGAAAGTAAAGTGCCACATGTCATGAGAAAAAAGGAGAAGATCCAAAGAAGAAGATTGCTAGCATTCCCTATAAAGAAAGATAGAGCATGGAGGAGGAAAGTGGCAAATAACTAAGGATACTGCATGATTTCTTCCTCGAAAAGAGATACTCCTCTTTCCTGTGAATTATAATTTGGCACATATGCAAAAATAATTCATAAAAACCACAAAAAGAAAAACTTATGCACATATGTCACACTATAAGAAAAGTGGCACATAGCTAAGGATACTGCATGCTTTCTTCCTCGAAAAGAGATACTCCTCCTTCCTGTGAATTATAATTTGGCACATATGCAAAAATAATTCATAAAAACCACAAAAAGAAAAACTTATGCACATATGTCACACTATAAGAACTCCTAAGTATTATTCAATAATTAATGTAAAACAACTTTTAACATCTGTTCGAAACCCCATGTGTGCACATTGGTGCTTGAGCCCCCCTCCCCTTAGAATAGCCTATCGTTGTATGAAAAAATATATATAAATAAATAGAATGGAACCTCATTCATCACTAATATTTAATAATAAGGAGAAACTTAACAGAGAGATTCCTCACGTGTGAAAGGTATTCGAATATTTGAATTTTGATATTGTATTGAAATTATAAGGAACTTTTAATTCTAATAATATAGTACTTATTCTTTCACACACACGACAAAAAGTTCAACTCTATACGAATTCACTTTGGAAATTTGAGTTTTATCGGATATCATTTTGCTTTAAAGATCAAGAAAGAATTTAAATTCTTCTGAGTTTCACTAAAACACCCAAAATGGGGGTTGAAATTATAAAAAAACCCAACACCCAAAACACTTTATAAACACACCCAAAACCCATCATTACACACACACAAGACCCATTTATAAACACACCCAAAAAATATACAATTGTTGATTTTGAGGTTGCTTTTGGGTGTGTTTCTATGTTTAAATAGTGCGTTGGTTTTTTTATAAATACATGTCTAGGATTGGGTTTATTTATAATAATCTATTAATTCAATGGACGTTTTCATGATAAAAGAAGAAACTGAAAAATACTATTTCTTAATCTTTTATTTGAGTGGTCTTTCTTTTGTTTTTGTTTTTTTCCCACTTCTATTGTTGTCAATTTATCGGACACGATGGCTATCACATGAAGATAACCGGGTCACACAGTGCCAGGCCCATTGGAAGAAAGGACCTTGATTGTGGCTATAAACATCATGGTTGGGTTGGTGGTCCAATATAGTGCTTCTTCAAAGTCCAAAGATTTCTAACTTCACCATGAATTTTATAGATTATTAAGATTTGCTTTACAATCATAATTGTTCTTGATGAGTTTTCATATTTTGAAATCGTTGCATTATAACCTCGTCATTTATACAATTTCTCAATATATGCAACCAAACAATCATTCGTCCACTAACTCAATCTTTGATTTTCTTTTAAAAAATCTTTTGATAACTTATGGACTAAATTTATAGCGATATAATACTTAGATTAAAGACACATCAATTTCAGTGCAGCACCATGGTGGACAAATAATTAAGATGCATAATAATCTAGTTTTGTCCATAATTAATAAACAAGACAGAGGCTTTGGCAATTGGCCATTTTGGAAAAGGAGGGAATATTTCCACACACACAGCGACCTCAACAACAACAACTCCCACTCTCCACCATCTTTCCCAACTTGCAACTTTCTTTTAGACCTTCCCACTCCAACACTCCCCCCACTCTCTGTATAAAAATTGAATGTATGACTAAGCCACTAAGCTATGAGATTAAGAGCATCTCCAAGAGAATCTCCAAATTTTAGTTAAATTCTAGCTAAAATAGCTAGAAATGTATTATAGTAAACCACTTAAAAAGTGTTTCCTCCAGCAATGTTCTCTATTTTGGCTAATCTGCTTTGGCAATTGGCCATTTTGGAAAAGGAGGGAATATTTCCACACACACAGCGACCTCAACAACAACAACTCCCACTCTCCACCATCTTTCCAACTTGCAACTTTCTTTTAGACCTTCCCACTCCAACACTCCCCCCACTCTCTGTATAAAAATTGAATGTATGACTAAGCCACTAAGCTATGAGATTAAGAGCATCTCCAAAAGAATCTCCAAATTTTAGTTAAATTCTAACTAAAATAGCTAGAAATGTATTATAGTAAACCACTTAACAAGTGTTTCCTCCAGCAATGTTCTCTATTTTGGCTAATCTGAAATATTTTATTATTGTTTTCTCTTTCTCTTTCTCCCTCTTTTTCTTGCGAAT
Source organism: Prunus avium (assembly GCF_002207925.1). The sequence continues at coordinate 113,688 of NW_018922244.1, read as the reverse complement.
CCAATATATTAAAACAAAAGGTAGAAATCCAACCCCACCAACCTCCCAAATGTCTCTATCTCTCTCTCCCTTTTTCTCTCTCCTCCTAGCTAAATTCTCTCTACTCCTTGCTAGATGTAGAGAGGCCAAAGTTGGCTCTTCAAAATAGAGAGCTAGGGAGTCGGCTGGAGGAGGATTTTCCTTCTTTTTATCCAAAATAATTAGGGATGAGAGGATAAAGAGTATGTTGGAGATGCTCTAATGGTTATGTTAAAATGATTATTATATTCATAATAATAAAATAAAAACCCAACATTCTTCTTTGAGTGTTTTTCGTATGCAGATGACCCATGAGTGGCGCCGCACTTCTTTGATGGACTCAACATTCTTCCAATTGGAATGAAAAGGATGATATAAAAATCGTTGAACTCCTTTTTCTTAAGTTCTTTGTCTTATGACATGAATTAAAGACTAAATGCGTTGTGTTGTGGAGCATCTCATACTAGTCAAGCAACATGTGTTCAAATGTACATTTTGAATTTTTTTTTCCCTTAAATGAGACAAAGGACGAGACAAATTGATGCAATCCCTTATTGCTTTGTTGAATTTTCTGCTCAAACAATAATTAAAGGCATCATTTTTAAGGTTTTTTATTTTTTCTTCTTTTCAATATAAAAAAAATTTAAGCTAAATGTTTGAGAATGCGAGAATCGAACTTCAAGATATAATGGTTATTAATTGAAAGATAAAGTAGTAATGTTTGGGTAATAATTTGCATGTCCTTTGTTTTTCTTTTGGTCTCAAACAGTATTTCTTCATCAAGGTTTCATATACGAAATTTGATCAGAAAAAGAAAAAAAAAGGAAAAAAAATAAATTATCAAGACTGCCTAGTTTGGCCGTGGAGAAGACTGAGAGGAGAAGTAGAAAGGGAAGCAAAACTAGCATCCATATCTCTATTAGAGGACAAGCTCATCTTATCAAACGAAGATGATGAAGCATACGACTTCATGAGATCATTGAAGGCAGCCTCAGGATCATGATCACCCTTCCTCAACATACGTGGGCCCCTCAAGTCCCCTGGAACTTCAATCTCACCGTCCAAGTACCTCACCACCATCCTCATGCTGGGCCGTTCTATCGGCCCATGGTTGGAACACATCAGCCCTAATTTCAACACCATCACCACCTCACCCTGGTCAAACTCCCCATTCAGCCTTCTGTCCACAACATCAAGCAGCCTGCCTTCTCTGTACATCTCCCAAACCCAGTCCACCAAAACCAGCTCCTCGGCCACTGCCTTGGGCTCAATGGGCCTTCTTCCACAGGCCACCTCAAGCAAAAGCGCGCCAAATGCATACACATCAGAGCCAGTGCTGGCCTTACCAGTCCTCGGCAGCTCTGGTGCTAAATAACCGAGAGTGCCCACAACCCTTGTTGTGGTGCTTGAAATTGAGCCATGTTCATGAAGCCTTGCAAGCCCAAAATCCCCAAGCCTTCCGTTTAGCTCATTGTCAAGCAACACATTGCTTGCCTTCACGTCTCTGTGAATCACAACTTGTTCATAGCCTTCGTGTAAATAATGCAGAGCTGAAGCAACGCCCTTTATGATCTTAAACCTCTGTTCCCAGCTCAGTAGGGTTTTGGGCTCATCAAACAGGGCATTGTCCAAGCTCCCATTTTCCATGTAATCATAGACAAGAAGAAGATCGCCTCTTCGTCGACACCAACCCAATAATTGAACCAAGTTTCTGTGCCGAAGACGACCTATGCTGGCGATTTCCGCTACGAATTCACGCAGGCCCTGTTTTGAATCGTTCGAAATTCGCTTAACCGCGACTTGGGTTTTCGATTCTGGGAGTGTTCCTTTGTATACTTGACCGAACCCGCCTTGCCCAAGTAGCTCCTTGTCTCTAAATCCTTTTGTGGCTTTCTTCAATTCTTGATAGGAGTATCTATGGGGGCCCAGCTCCAGCTCCCAGGACTCTACTGGGTCGGAGTTCTTGATTTTCTTCACGAAGAGGTAAATGGCTACCGAGGTTGCAGTCAGAGCAAGAGCAATGGCTGAAACTGATAGCCCAATTGTTAAAGATGGGTGCTTTTTCTTGGGTTGTGGAAGTGAAGGAAGAGAACCCAAGTCAAGAGCTCGAGACTCTCCGTTGATCTTGAAGCTCCAGCCCGATATGTAGTGGGAGCTAGCAAGCAGACCCGTTGAAGCTGAAAACCCAACATACATAAACTCTTCAAGAATTGGCGAGAGATCTACGTGAAAGGAAAGAAGTGGGATTTTGGGTTTTGAAGAAGAAAGTGAAATTGTTACTTTCACAAAATTTTGAGCCGAATCGTAGTCGATCCACGCTTGAATTGGTTTCCCACACTTGAGGTTGATGCTCTGTGTCGTAGCAGAGTCTTTGTAATAGGCAGCAGCAGCAGAGTCGTTTGAGCTTAAGCTGTTGATGTCGATGCCTACATGGTTATCGTTGATGTCTCCAAACTCGAAGTCTTGAACTGTGTCAAACTCAACTGCAAATATGTGGGTTGATAAGTTGCCAATCTCACTGCCATTGAGAAGACCAAGATATTGACTAGGCAGAGCTTTGAGATCTTTGGAGGGCGCTATCGTGAAGGCCAGGCCATGGCCTCCAAGTTTCGGGTACTCGGGGACTATGGTGAAGGCAAAGGACGTAGAGAAAGAGAAGGCTTTGCCATTGGTTTTGTTCTTGAACTGAATTGGTGAAGTGTAAAAGGCATGACCCATTAGCCTACTGGTGTCGTTGGTCAATTTCAAGATGCCAATTTTTTCAATCTCTGCAACTCCTGTTAAGGTTAGGTTGGCAGCCACATCTTTGAAACCAGGATAGAAGAGCTCACTGACCTGAGATGAAGCTGGGAAACAGAGAACAAGTAGAAGAAGAGAAACAGAGAACAATCTGAGAAGATTTCCCATGTGATGATGAGGTGACAAAATTGAAAGTTGGATCAAGAGGCTATGGAAGGAAGATTTTTCAGTAGGGTTTGGTGGGATTGGTGTGTACAGATGAGATTTGGTGAAGATCTGAGAGAGAAAGGTGGTTTCTTAGAGCAGTGAAGGATCGTTGGGAGACTAATTAATTGGTCACATGGGCCATTGGTTAGACGTGACAAAAGTGAGAGAGACAGAAAGCAGCCTATGGATCAATGGAACAGTTCTGTACAGGTAGATAGCTACAGAAGATGGGCAGAAAGGAGACATGCTCTCTCAGTCTGGAAGAGTATAGGATGCTCACAAGTATTGGAGAACAGAGAGGCTCTCAGCCTCCTCTTTATCTGGTGAACCGATCGGATAGGACATATTTTGTGACGTTTGTCTGTTTATATCTTGTTCTTCGCTCACAAAAACAAAAATAAAAAGGTGAATTTCAGTGATTGGTTTTGGCTTTTCCACTCTTTTTCGCTTCAAATTTGGCCGACAATCAATGCTGAGTTGGGAACAAGAAGTTATCCATAATTGTAGGTATAGGGTGGATCTTGGGTGGGTTGGAAAAGTTGGAGGGTTTAAACCAAAATTTAAACCGAAACTCTTCACTCGAATCTTAAATTCGAAAAATTATTGAGTACATCTGATACACCGATGAGCTGAACTTTCATTGATTATTAACATTCTTTTAGAGAATATATACCACAGTATCATTAATGCTTGCCTTAAATGAGAAAATCTGAGATTAACAGCAAGTTGGAAGGAATCTTAACTTTTAAACGTCAAGGGAGCAGGCTTAATGCCATTCTAATGCCAGCCACTATGCAATTTCTTTAGTCATTACGCTTTCAAAGATGATTGAAGGTTAAGGACTACAATTTACAAAAGTTCAAACCCACTATCTCACTTTATATTTAAAAAAGTGGGCTAGGGATGCAACTTAACCTGGGAACACAGCTTTGCATTATTCAAAGTCACAAACAAAAATGTGCTTATTAATTTAGTCATTGTATTGGGAAAATTTCATTCTATGGGCACTAAACAAAAGCAAGAAACTTCATATGAAGGCAATAAACAAATCCTATGCGGCATGATGTGGAATTAAGATAGATTTAGTTTTCAATTCATGGGCACGTTATGATAATGAAGTTGCGTCTAACTTTTAAAATTCTTTATAGTAAAAAATACTTAAAAAGAACTACAAAAACCTAGACCGAATTGTTATTATTGCACTAGACATTTGATATTTTAAGTGAAAACACTTTATCAAACGGGCTCTTAGTTTTCACTTTATGCACATGTCATGATGATGAAGTTGCGTCTCATTTCTGGAGTTTTTCATAAATAGACCTCTCAACACTTCTGTTTATAGTAAAAGATATGGAACGAACCGAGATGTTAAAAAAATTATTGCACTGTAGATGAGGGGCTGTTTTGTTTTCTAGAAATTGATTCTTTATGTGAGTGTCTAAATTAAAAGGCACAATAATTCCATGCGGGCTTTATGGAAAGGTACATGTCCAAGAATTCAAATTGGATTAAAAGAACTTCCACTTGGTCTGTGATGCTGATGAGATATAAATTATAATGCAGCCACACATGCCAAGACGATTGCTGAGTCTGAAAATTCTTGTAGCTTTTGTCTTGTGGGCACAGGGCCCCTGCAGATTTGGTTGTATTGAGACACACATTACGACGCTTCCAACTGCTATAGAAACAGATACAAGTAGGTTTCATTCGGACACAATTACACTTCACCATGTGCTTTTTCTCCTACAATCTGAAGGCATCATTTCATTTGGCTGTTGCAGATGTACTTTTAATTTTGTTTTTGGTTTAAAAATTTTCAGCTTGGCATTATTTTACATTATTTTTGCTCAGATTAATAGCCAAACCACTCAATTGGCTTGAATTCCAATTAGCTGCTCATATTTTCTGTTTTGGCAAGCAGAATTTTTCTATTTTCATAGCATTTGACTCTTTTTCATTAGCTTGCTTGTAAAAACTAACAGATACATAAGGTTGAATTGGGCTGGTATATATTTACCTGGCTAAACTCATGAGAATGGCTGCACAAGCACATTGCAATGACACAATGAAGACCACCACATTCTAATACAGATTCTCAAATTCCTACTAGAAAAGGTCTAAAATTGGTACAGGCAGCTCCCGTTGTCGCTCCTCGCGGTTGGATCATAGTTTGCTGCAGATGGATCAGTGCAACCTTCAGGGACAGGCAGGTTAACCTGTTGGGCTGCTTTCCCTGCATCCAAACAATTATTAAAAGATTTAAGAATTTCTCTTCTAAAGTTGGTTGTTCCATTTACAATCCTAAAGCCAGATGCAACCCTATCATCAAGGCCCTTAGGATCAAGAGTCTAACCATAGAAATTTCCACTCTTGATGGCATCGTCGTTGGCGTCTCCTAGAGCCGCCTCTTTCAAGTACTTTTCAGACAATTGGACTCTCTTCACATTGTCCTGCTCTTGCACAAGCAAGTTTCCATACTCAAGCAGCTTCGCAAGAGTCATCTTCGGTTGATTGAAAGTCGGAGGACCCTCTTTTGAGTTCACAAGCCTCTTACCAATACTTTCTACCCCCACACTGGCGACCCATTTCCTCACTTCATCATCATAAACTCTGGCCCTTATAGCACCAAAGAAGTCTGCACACAAGCACAATTGTATTAGTAAATCTCTTGTTTGTAGTTCAAGTTACAATGCCTCATGTCCCATATTCATGTTAGAGATTAAGGCACAAAAACTTACCAATGGACTGACCAGGGAAAGTGTCAACAAGCTTGACAATGTCATCTCTAGGAACATTGTCAGCCCGGAAAATCCCTGTGCACACGCCAATGCAGTCTTCGCGAGTAGGCGCCCAGTAGAACTTTTCCATACGTCCATCACGGATGAGAGGGGCATACAACGTGGAGAAGTCATTACCGGTGACTATGATGGGAACGCGGGGATTCTCCTGCTTGTTGTACATGCCAGGGAGTTGGACATTGGTTGGGTTGTCAGCAATGTTCATGAGGGTAGCATTCACCATTTGATTGTTGACAGTGTATTGAGTAGTTCCACCAAGTCTTCCAGCTCCTGCATCTAGATCATTGATGAAGAGGCAGCACATTTTGCCCTTGCTGATGATGTCTGCTGCCTCACGGTACCTTTGCCTGATCAGTTTTGCTGGCTCTCCAGCATTTCCACTTTCCAATTCTCCAGCACTCATCATAATAGGGCTGAGAATTCATTGTCATTGTTAGATATTTTACTATAAAAGCATTTGAACTCAACTCTTTTCTAAATTCAGCAATGTTCATGAGGATAACAGATTTTCAATTGGCTGCTAAAGTTCTCAATTTATAACCAAAAAGAAAGAAGGGCACAAAAAATGTATACTCACTTGATTCCCATTTTGGCAAAGACAAGCTCACATTGGAATGACTTTCCTTGACCTTTGCCTCCCCATACACCCAAAATAAGAGGAACCTGTTCCAAATTTTTTAAGCATCCCAATCAATTAACCAATATCTATAACCTACCCAGAAGAATTGGAGTTTTTGATCAAAATTTAACAAACCTTAATGTTTGGCAGGTTCAAAAAGTTCTTAGTAATGTGAACAACAAGTTTGTCCATGAAAGCTGGAGCAATGTAGTAGCCATCCATAATGTTGTCCAATCTGAAAAAAAACATGAAACATTAACCATCCTATGACTTTACATGGGATCAAGTTCATATGAAAATTTGACTTTGAAAACTTGAAGAGTATACTTACTGGCGAAGACCAGTGCTGATGTAATCATAGGAGCTCATGACTGCATAGTGGGTCCCGCTACCCATAGGGGCTTGGAAGAGAGTGTCCACCATGCCCTTTCCTCTGGTGATGTCCTGCTGGTCATCTGAACTGTCAAAGGCAAGCCCTCCCCACCTGTCTTTTGAGGTCTGCTTTTCCTCATCATATTCTGCAGAAACCTTGAAATTCCCAGATGAAATCTTTGGGTGAGTGATCTTGGAGGTGGCCTTCTTCAGGCTGTTGCCTAAGAAGGCAGAGCTTGGATAGGAAGATGCAGCACCTGAGCCATTTAACTTCAACTGCACCAAGAACACTCCATTTTTCAGAGTAAATCAAACAGACCCAGTAAAGGAAAAAAACCTCTTATCACAACTTCAAATCATATAATTCAAACACAAAATTTCAGAAAAAGAAAGAAAGTTTGTTCTACCAAATGAACAGACACAAAATGAAAGAGAGACGAGACGATCGAAACAATGAGAAAGTTTACAATTTAATGATTTAATCGATGAAAACAGAGGAAAACAAGAGTTGGGTTTGTTACAAAAAGGGCGGGAAGTTCATAGTACCGGTGCTCTGTTAACAGCCGCGATGGTTGCTGAGATTGAAGCAGCCATTGATTGCACAAGTCAAAAGCTTGAAGGGTGGAAATGTTTGAAGGAACAAGATGAAGTCTTTAAACAGAAATAAAATAAAACTGAAACTGTTGTCGAGCGTTGTCTCTTGGGAAGGAGAGAAAGGCAAGGGAGAAGAATTTATAGGAGGGAGAGAGGTTTTGGAGTGAAAGTGAAATGGAAATGGAAATCAAGGGAATTGGCTTACGAATTTCCAACGGCCACGGTGATTGGCGGTATTACGTTGCTCACTGTATCCTGGTGAGGTAAAGGACGTTGGTTTTGGACATGTGGGAGTATCTACAATCATGCTCTCTATTTTTTAGCTAAAATTTAGCTAAAAACATATAAGAGCTATTTTAGGAACTCTCTATAAAATTTTAACTTCAATCATACTCTCTAGTTTAGGGAGTCAAAAATGCTATAACTCTTTTTTAATTGGTCAATCTCTATATAAAAAAAATTAATTAGCACTAATTAAAGATTTAAAAAGTTCATAAAATAAAGCAGAATTAAATTATAGGGAGCAACTAGGAGTCATTTCTTTCTTTTCAGATCTAGGAGCTCCTAGAAGTCTCCCTCCTTTAGGAGATGCATAGGGAGCATGGTTGGAGTTATATTTTTTCAATTCCTCCCTAAAATTTGTCTAAAAAGGTGGTTTAGAGAGCCCACTGTAAATGCTTTTATGGGTTACATGGGTTTGCTTGGAAATAGAATGAAGACTTCTAGGCTTTTTATAATAAATACAAAATAGAGGGTTCTGGGAACTCATTTGGATTTGAGGTTAGGGTTTAACCTTATTTGTTCTCCACATATTAGTTTAGTTTCTTCAATTGTATAGGATTTTTATTCCTTCTTCTGATATACAAACCATATTGGAGCAGAAGGAATTGAAAGCATGACCTTGGGTGAAAAAAAAAAGTTCTTAATTTACTTGAGTTACCAATACTTTTATATATATATATATAAGCGATATTGGGGGATTGGGTTTTTTCACACACATACACTGTTAAAGGTGTCATGAGAGTTCAAATATGAGATCATTGGTCTACAAGTTAAGGTCATTGGACTAGACCTCGTTGGTTGAGTTACTAGCTCCTTGCTTGTACATGATTCTTACTCCTACATGGAGGATTGGCTCATTTTCGGACTTATATGTCAATACAAATTGACTCGTGTGTATTTTTTTATGAACGTCAAACTGTGATTGCATGAAGTAACAAAACAATATTCTTCCTCAATTGTTTTTAAAATAAAAAACAATTTAAAACAATTTAAATGTGTGATTCGATAGGTGCAAGATGACCAAATTTTTGAAGCCCATTACTCTTCTTGCTTTCTACACTAATCACTAGCCACAAAAATGAAAATTCTTTAGTCACAGCCATCAAACTACCATTGTGGCATGGATATGGAAACAATATATAGAAGTCGAGAAACTTCTGGTGTGAAACACCAATAAATCTTTTTGTCCCATTTGGCATGGATAGGACTTGTCATGATCGGGCCCAAGACATCTCATTTTCATCATCCCTATCTTTAATTGGGGATAAAATTGTTGCAGAAATCTCCCCATCTTCAGTTGTTGCTTGATGGATCTTGGTTCACATTGGATGAGGTTTTCTTCTTTGGCACAATGGAGGGCCAATAGGCCGAAGCCTAAAAAAAGCAAATCCAAATTGAACTGGCCAGCTCAAACTTCAAACCATATAATTCTATAATTTATTTAAACACTAGAAAATAATTCTGTGAAGACTGAGTATATATAGCTGTAGCTTTTAACATAGTTTGATCATCCTATCCATATATATTTTGTTAGTATGAAAATTGTATTGTCATTTCTTAGACTCTAGCACAGGTTGTAAATTAGGTTGTGAGAAATTGTTACTGGACGTTTTGGTACAACTCATTCAACCCCATACTTCCGAGGCATGACTTGACCATATGAGAAACTTGACAATAAGTAAATCATGACATAATCATGCATTCAGAATAGGATTTATAATTAAAACTATTTTTTATTTAAGTTTAAATATTGGTCGTTTGGTGTCGTCACTATGAGTCCTTATTGAATCAGATTTTATATCCATAATTGGATAATTGTTTAGTGTCTCATGAAGAGACATGTTTGCATCAGGTTTAGATGTTTGAGTTTGAATAGGTTTTAGAGTTTGTAGGGGTCTTTTTCTTCTGGCAGCTACAAATGGACTGGGCCGCTGTAAGGAGTGATTTGGTGGAATTACCCCCTTGTGTCTGAGTTTGAAGATAAAGCCCCGAGGATGTTTCGAAAGGGTAGTGAAGCCTTAGGAAACTCCTTGGTTACCTTCACCAATGAAAATAACAACAAATTACAGATAAATCTTCTAGCTTTGCATGAGAGGCTTGTGGCATGGGAGCAAAAATTGTCATGAGTTTAGCACTTAAGGAGAAAGAGCTGTGAGTTCCTGTGAGAGACATAGGTTCTAATGGAGAAAGGGGTTCTAAGGAGGTTTGGTGGAGAGGGAGAAGGATGGGGAAGAATGATGGGTGGCCTTAGCAGTTTCCGGCAGCTTGACAGAGACTCAGTCAATGCTATAGCAAACTGCCAGAAAAAGTAGGAGTGAGCATTATAACCAAAAACCCGATCGAACCGCCCGAACCGGACCGCTTTAGGTGGTTTGGTTCAGTTTTTATACTAAAAAATCAAAGAACCAGTACAAAAACCGCCCGAATCGGCTCCAAACCGCTGAAAACCGGACCGGACCGAGTATTTTAATTATATTATTAATTAAACAAAATAATACACATGTCAGCGGATGATTAGTGGATTCATTGGCGTATCGTACTCCTTCCTACACCAGATTATACGAAACCCTAACATTTGAAGGGCTTCGAAATGTTTTCTCATTGCGCCTCTTTCTTCTTCCTCTGTCACCCGACTCTCTCGTCTCTGCCTCTCTCAATCACTCTCGCCTGAGTCGCCTCTGCCTTTTCTTTTTTTTCCAAATTTTCTCAGCCGATCTCTCAGTTTCTCTCTCACCCGCTCTCTCTCATCACTTGACTCTCTCAGTGACTCAAGTTCCTCTTCTTCTTTTTTTCCAGATTTTCTCACCCGATCTCTCAGTCACACTCTCTCTCTCACCTGCTCTCTCTCAGTCACTCTCTCTCTCTCACCTGCTCTCTCTCAGTCACTCTCTCTCTCTCACCTGCTCTCTCTCAGTCACTCTCTCTCTCTCACCTGCTCTCTCTCAGTCACTCTCTCTCTCTCACCTGCTCTCTCTCAGTCACTCTCTCTCTCTCACCTGCTCTCTCTCAGTCACTCTCTCTCTCTCACCTGCTCTCTCTCAGTCACTCTCTCTCTCTCACCTGCTCTCTCTCAGTCACTCTCTCTCTCTCACCTGCTCTCTCTCAGTCACTCTCTCTCTCTCACCTGCTCTCTCTCAGTCACTCTCTCTCTCTCACCTGCTCTCTCTCAGTCACTCTCTCTCTCTCTCTCTCACACTTGCTCCGACTCTCGTCTCCCTTAGACAATTTCTACATGGTTCTCTCTCAGCCACTCCTGCTCTCTGTCAGCCGCTCTCTCTCAGTCTCTCTCGCTCTCTCTCAGTCATTCTCAGTCTCCCTCTCTCGAGTTTTGTAGGTTTGAGGTATGAATATGTGTAAACCCTAATTAAAATTTTTTAGGGATTTGACAATTTTTGTTAATTCTATTTATCTGATCTGACTCTGTTGTGATTTTTTGTGGACAGAATTGATTTTGGGATCATAGGAAACGATTGGCTTGCTCTAGGTAATTTCTGGTAATTTCTGTTGTTGTTGCTGTTTGATTTATCATTTATTTCTGGTGTTGTAATTTTAAAGTATACTATCTGCATTTGATGAGATCTTGAGGTAGTTTAAGCATTATATATAGATTAGAATGCCGAGCAAGCAGCAATGAATTTTTTATTTAAGTTGCCATATCTGGTAAATGAAATTGTATACAACTCTGGTTAGAGTTTATTTAGTATTGTATTATTTCACCCTTTCAAACTTCGTGTATTATTTAGTATTGTATCATAGTTTATATAATTTTTTTGTAATGCCTTATTTGTAAGTTAATTCTATTTATATATTCTGACTTTTTATATAATTTTTTTTCTGCGCAGAATTGATTTGAAGGCAAATTTTTTTTTTCAGATTGGCTTGCTGGCTGTGCATATTTTCTTGTATGGAATTGTTGCTGTTTTATTTGCTATTTTTGCTGTATTTTTGTTATTTTTGGAAAGAATTGCATAATTCAATAACGTGATTTGGGAGATATTGAGTAATAATTTAATTTGTATGATTGGTTGCTGTTTCGGCTGTTATATTTATTTTTGATTGCTGTACCTCTGGATTTTATTTTCGTAGGGTATTATTAATTTCATGGAAGGAGAATCTGAAACCCCTCTTTCAACTAACCCACCACCACCACCACCACCACAATCAGACCCTCCACAATCAGCCCCTAGCAATTCAAATGTTTACTAACTGTTTTTTCTTTCTTTGTGCAGAGGTGCAAATCTGATTTGAATATGAAACAACTCATGGAATTGTATGTGTATATGTAATGAAAATTTATTAGTTTTTATTTGGATTTTCTTTTGAACTTTGCAAATATGCAAATTGTGATTGAGATTACTCTCACAATTTGCTATGGACTGTAATAATAATTAATTTCCGTATTTGGAGATGTGTGGTGGATGATGATTTGCTATGGTTTTAAGGTTTTTTTAAGTATTTGAATGATGAAAACTTCAGATATGCAGATTTGTCAAAACAGGAAAAACTATGCAGAAACTGTCAAAACTTGAATTGTTGAAATCTGACAAAAACCAACAGAATGGGCCTGGAAAACTGAAAAAAAAAAAAAAGCTTTCAATTGTTGCCTTTGTTGGGCATCGGCAAATACCCGAACCGAACCAACCCGGCCCGATCAAATCGGGTTTCGACTTAAGTTGAAAATGGGCCTAAAAACGAGGTCCACGGTTTAGCTTTTGGGCCTGCCAACAAGGTCCGGTTCGGCGTGTGGTTTGGGCCCATAACCGACCCAACCCGACCCGTGCACAGCCCTAAGAAAAAGGGAAATAAGGGAAATAATGGGAATAGACAAGTAAAGCACGAAAATTACTGAGTTTGCAGGTAAGAGAGGAAGGTTGCTCTCTGAAGAGTGGATTGATTTGTTGGGGTAGAAGATGCCTTATTTATAGCTGCTGGGATTTGTTCTTCTCCAAGAAACCCTAATAGTTTCTTTCCAATCTAGCCAAGCTTTCCTCTTCCTTTCTTCTCCTCCCTCTTGACTTACCTCATAGTGGTAACAATCAGCTCTACCCAATCCCAAAAAATCAGAGATTTTTGGGAGCTCAATGCTCTTCCCGCGGCTGGTCCAATGGAGGACTTCTATTTTCATCCATCTCCTTTCTCTTCTTTCCTCCTCTTTCCTTCTCTTTCAATGGCCAAATATGATGAAGAAAGGAAACAGGTATGTATGTTGGTTCAAAGGATGGCATCATCCCCTGCGCGCCAATATCCCTTGGTCCCTTGAATGCTTTCGCTTTGAACTTGTTCCTTCCATGTGGAGCCTCCCAGTAGCCCTTCACATATGGATCCCCGGGCTTCTTCGTGGCTTTCTTCTTCAACCAAGTGCTAAGGGCCTTGGATCCCTTTTATTCAAATTGCATGGGCCCTTTAATATAGAAAGTCAAGTCATCCAATAAGTGGGTTAAGTTCACCAAATATTTGGGCTTCATGGGCTATCTAAGGTAATGGGTTATTTTTTTTACTAAGGTGATGGGCTATTTTCTCCTTTGCACTTACCCATATATTTGGGCCTAAGAAATGGGCTTGAGTCCCGAGGCTCCCAAGCAACCCGGACTCCTCATTTCTTGGCCCATCAATGGGCCCCATGATAATTTATTTCCATCCATACCACAACCCACTCAAGCAAGCCCCAGGCATTTGAGTGGCTTGGGCCCACTTAAGCTTGTAGTACGATTGGGTGTGAAATAATAATTTCCCGTTTGGCATGGCATGTCGCTTGGCACGCTTTTAATTATGACGCTCGATAGGATAATTGGCATGAATTTGCAGAGCTAAATGCATTTTTATAATTTTAATATCAATTTCTAGCATGACAGATTTTTATTTGGCATGGCATGTGGGGTGTGGCTTGTGCATGGCAGACTTTTGTGTACTCCAAATCGGACCTTTTCTCAGTAATATATCGTTTTGTGCTAGGAATTTATTCAGGCCAAACCATGGATTTTTCGGGCCTCAACAGAGTTATTGTTGCATGGTAATTGTGGCAACAAGGTTTTCTCACGAAGGTGAGAAGCCCTCTTTGAATAAAAGCACCGCTGATTAATCTTCTAGTAGGACTTTTCAAGGCAACTATATTTTCAGCATATTGCATCTTTGAGGAAAAGTCTGTTGTGCTTATTTTCTTTGGTAATTCATCAAGTGCTCCTTTGTTGCTTGGTGACTTATCGAATTTATTCATCATTCATAATTGCATACATATGCATGTCGGTGACTCATAATGGTTCAGGGCACCAAGACTGTTGGGGCGTTTATCCTCCGGTGAGCTTGAAGCGATCGTGACCAGTATTGCGTTCAACATAAGGAGTGTCGAAGATCATCCCATGACAGAAGTTGAGTTACGAAGAAGTCGGTAAACATTATCTAGAATGTATCTAGGATAAGTGTGTGAGTACTTCTTGTAATTATCGTTTTATAGTGGATTTGTGTTGAACTGAGGAGTCCCGTGGATTTTCCCCAGATGTGGAGTTTTACCACGTAAAATAATTCTCTGCGTGTTCTTTTATTTTATGCCCAGCACGTTTCAGGATTGATAAACCATATCAATCTTGCTACCAAAGTTTATTTTCTGTTTATTGATTATAATATTAAATCCCTCTAGGCTTTTTTAGTCATCCTACAGGTATTATCATATTTAGCAATTGATACATGCATGCTTCTGTTTTTGTCGTTCGAACCCTCCGAAATTAGTACGTATTGACTCCAATCAGAGCTTGCCACTTTGAAGATCGATTGTTCTTAGATGCTCTATTTTTCTACTGAGGAGAGACACTCTCAAAGCGCTTGCAGCCTCTAATTTGGACATGTACAACGTTGTCAGCTCCATCTGTGCCATTGATGATCTCGCAGCATTGTCTACGTGGTGCCTGCACATTCCACCATCATTTCCCAAAACATATGTTAGGCAACCTTACATAACCAAACATTGCAAGATATTTAGACACCAATAAAATTGTGCCAAAACACGTTCTTATAACTTTATGACCATGAGAAGACTCACTTTGGAAATCAACTACGCCACTTAATTTTCCAAGAAAAAAATTCAAGCTAGTGAAAGAGATATATTTCATTTACCTTATTCCACAAGTCAGGGTTGAATTTGGGAGCGGAGACGTTGAAAAATTTAACTGCCAAAGCACTAGCGTAGTTACATTTAGGACAATCATTTTCCTCTTTTCCCATATTATACCTCTTGTAACCAGTCAAGGTCTTACCCCCACCAACACTCTCAACCCGATCCAACATAAAAACAATGGGTCTCTCACACGTGTCTGAACTGACGGGTTGGGTATTAAATGTGAACGGGCCAGTGTCCCAACTCCTCCACGTCTGAAATGTCTCTACCGCAGTTTCTAACTTCTTAGCAGTCACCAAAAACGGATACAACTGCACAGTGTAACCCCAAGACACCGAAACAGACCAATTACGGTTCAAGTAATAACAAAAACTATGTTGCAGGATCCGACCCGGATCCACTTCATACCCGTTCACCAACGTTTCCACCGAGTCAATCTGAGTTAGGTTTGGACATATTGACTCCATATAGTCCAAATGGTGGAGTGACACTAGTGGGGCCACCGGGTGCGCCGCTAACAAACCGTACGGGCTTCCACGTATATCGAGCTGGTGGAACCCGAGTTCTTTTGTTAAGGGCACTCCGATCTCGCTCAAACAACCCTGAATCTTTTGATCTGAGCCGTAGAATTTATCATACCGATCAATGCACCCATCTAAGATCTCAACAAGCTAAGTAGCCAATGGGTAACTAATAGCAAACCCGCCTCTGCCGTAGGCCATAGTGTACGAGTGTATCACATCTTGTTCCACGCTCTCCGAGTTGCCGCCAATATAATACATCTGATTGTGATCGTATTTCGCTAACACCGAAACTAAGTTGTCAATGAAAAACACCGTATCATCATCTCCCATAACGAACCACCTCACGTTTGGCAACCCCAACTCGAAGCTTTCCTTTACGATTCTGGCTATGCGAACCGCGGACCGGGAACCATACCAGCAGGAGTATTTGAACCGTGACGTGTCCTCGGAGACTTTGTACGGCGGGACCGTCTCTGGCCACGTCATGTTGGGGAATGGTTTTTCGTCAAGCCAGACGAAGCCGCGGGTGACGTTAGGCTTCCACCACAGCTGGCTGTAGTATCGGCGTTTGTTCCATAACTTCACCGAGCCTCCGATGCCAAACAAAATGTGGGATATATTTGTCTGCTCGTGACCTTCGATTGAGACGCTGCCGTTTTGGTTAAACTTGGTGACTGTGTTAATATGGGGTTGGGGGAAATGGGAGTAATTTGAGAAAGCAAAGTAGAGGATGAGAGAGATGGAAGCGACGGAGCAAAGTGCTAGAGTGGATTTAATGGCGAGAGAGAAGAAATCTATGGCTTTGATTGTGGGGGAGACTGGGAACTTCCATAAATTAAAAGGATGGTCGTGAAGGGTTTCTCTTGTACATGACATAATTAATATGGAAAACCTCTATCACAACTTAAAATCATATAATTCAAACACGAAATTGCAGAAAAAGAAAGAAAGTTTGTTCTACCAAATGAACAGACACAAAATGAAAGAGAGACGATAAAAAAAAAGGAGAAAGTTTACAAATTGATGATTTAATCGATGAAAACAGAGGAAAACAAGAGTTGGGTTTGTTAAAAAAAGGGCGGGAAGTTCATAGTACCGGTGCTCTGTTAACAGTCGCGATGGTTGCTGAGATTGAAGCAGCCATTGATTGCACAAGTCAAAAGCTTGCAATCAAATGAAGGGTGGAAATGTTTGAAGGAACAATATGAAGTCTTTGAACAGAAATAAATAAAACTGAAACTGTTGTCGAGCGTTGTCTCTTGGGAAGGAGAGAAAAGCAGGGTACACGAATTTATAGGAGGGAGAGAGGTTCTGGAGTGAAAGTGAAATGGAAACCATGGGAATTGGCTTACGAATTTCCAACGGCCACACAAATGGGGATTGGCGGTATTACGTTTCTCACTGTATCCTGGTGAGGTAGTGGACGTTGGTTTTGGACCTGTGGGTAGTTAGTGTATCTCCCTAAATTATTTTCTTACACAAATTTTAGGAGCTCCTAGAAGTCTCCCTATTTTACGAGGTGGATAGAGAGCATGGTTAAAGTTGTATTTTTCCAATTCTTCCCTAAAATGCGTCTAAGAATGTAGTTTAGAAAGCTCATTATGAATGCTCTTATGGGCTACATGGTTTGCTTGGAAACAGAATGAAGACTTCTAGGCTTTTTATAATAAAGACAAAATGTTCATTTGGATTTGAGGTTAGGATTTAAGCTTATTTGTTCTCCATATAGTAGTTTAGTTTCTTCAATTGTATAGGATTGTTATTCCTTCTTATGATATACAAACGATATTGGGGGAGAAGGAATTGAACGCATGACCTTGGGTAAAAATAAAAGTTTCTTAATTTACTTGAGTTACCAACACATATATATATATATATACACACACACACAAGCTATGTTAGGGGATTGAGTTTTTTCACATACACACATTGTATTAAAGGTGCCATGGGAGTTCAATTATGAGATCATTGGTCTGCAAGTTAAGGCCATTAGACTAGACCTTGTTGGCTGAGTTACTAGCACCTTGCTTGTACATAATTCTTATTTCCGACATGGAGGATTGGCTCATTTCCAGACTTATATGTCAATACAAATTGACACGTATGCATTTTTTTATGAGTATCAAATTGTGATTTGCATGAAGTGACAAAATAATATTCTTCCTCAATTATTTTTAAAATAAAAAACAATTTAAATGTGTGGGTCGATTGGTGAAAGATGACCAAATTTTTTAAGCCCATTACTTTTCTTGCTTTCTACACTAATCACTAGCCACAAAAATGAAAAATCTTTAGTCACAGCTACCATTGTGGTCCAAGAAACTTCTGGTGTGAAACACCAATATTTGTCCCATTTGGCATGGATAGGACTTGTCATGATCGGGCCCAAGACATCTCATTTTCGTCATCCCTATCTTTAATTGAGGATGGATCTTGGTTCACATTTGTTGCAGAAATCTCCTCATCTTCATTTGTTGCTTGATGGATCTTGGTTCACATTTGTTGCAGAAATCTCCTCATCTTCATTTGTTGCTTGATGGATCTTGGTTCACATTGGATGAGGTTTTCTTCTTTGGCACAATGGAGGGCCAATAGGCCGAAGCCCCAAAAAAGCAAATCCAAATTGAACTGGCCAGCTCAAACTTCAAACCATATAATTCTATAATTTATTTAAACACTACAAAATAATTATGTGAGGATTGGGAATACATAGCTATGGCTTTTAACATAGTTTGATCATCTTATCCATATATATTTAGTAATTGATACATGCATGCTTCTGTTTTTGTTGTTGGAACCCTCCAAAATTAGTACGTATTGACTCCAATCAGAGCTTGCCACTTTGAAGATCGATTGTTCTTAGATGCTCTATTTTTCTACTGAGGAGAGACACTCTCAAAGCGCTTGCAGCCTCTAATTTGGACATGTACAACGTTGTCAGCTCCATCTGTGCCATTGATGATCTCGCAGCATTGTCTACGTGGTGCCTGCACATTCCACCATCATTTCCCAAAACATAGGTTAGGCACACACACTAATAGTCAACCTAGTGATAAAAATTCAAGCTCGTGAAAGAGATATATTTCCTTTACCTTATTCCACAAGTCGGGGTTGAATTTGGGAGCTGAGACGTTGAAAAATTGAACTGCCAAAGCACTAGTGTAGTTATATTTAGGACAATCTTTTTCCTCTTTTCCCATATCGTACCTCTTGTAACCAGTCAAGGTCTTACCCCCACCAACACTCTCAACCCGATCCAACATAAAAATAATGGGTCTCTCACACATGTCTGAACTGACGGGTTGGGTATTAAATGTGAACGGGCCAGCGTCCCAACTCCTCCACGTCTGAAACGTCTCTACCGCCGTTTCTAACTTTTTAGCAGTCACTAGAAACGGATACAACCGCATAGTGTAACCCCAAGACACCGAAACAGACCAATTACGATTCAAGTCATAACAAAAACTATCGAAACAGACCAATTACGATTCAAGTCATAACAAAAACTATGCTGCAGGATCCGACCCGGATCCACTTCATACCCACTGGCCAACTTTTTCACCGAGTCAATCCGAGTTAGGTTTGGAAATATTGACTCTAAATAGTCCAAATGGTGGAGTGACACTAGTGGGGCCACCGGGTGCGCGGCTAGCAAACCGTACGCGCTTCTACGTATATCAAGCTGGTGGAACCCAAGTTCTTTTGTTACGGGCACTCCGATCTCACTCAAACAAGCCTGAATCCTTTGATCTGAGCCGTAGAATTTATCATACCGATCGATGCACCCATCTAAGATCTTAACAAGCTCAGCAGCCAATGGGTAACTAATAGCAAACCCGCCACCGCCGTAGGCCATAGTGTACGAGTGTGTCACATCTTGTTCCACGCTCTCCGAGTTTCCGCCAATATAGTACATCTGATTGTGATCGTATTTCACTAACACCGAAACTAAGTTGTCAGTGAAAAACACCGTATCATCATCTCCCATAACGAACCATCTCACGTTTGGCAACCCCAACTCGAAGCTCTCTTTCACGATTCTCGCTATGCGAACCGCGGACCGGGAACCATACCAGCAGGAGTATTTGAACCGTGACGTGTCCTCGGAGACTTTGTACGGCGGGACCGTCTCTGGCCACGTCATGTTGGAAGAGGGTTTTTTGTCCAGCCAGACGAAGCCGCGGGTGACGTTAGGCTTCCACCACAGCTGGCTGTAGTATCGCCGTTTGTTCCATGACTTCACCGAGCCTCCGATGCCAAACAAAATGTGGGATATAGTTGTCTGTTCGCGACCTTCGATTGAGACGCTGCCGTTTTGGTTAAAGTTGGTGACTGTGTTAATATGGGGTTGGGGGAAATGGGAGTAATTTGAGAAAGCAAAGTAGAGGATGAGAGAGATGGAAGCGACGGAGCAAAGAGCCAGAGTGAATTTAATGGTGAGAGAGAAGACATCTATGGCTTTGATTGTGGGAGAGAGTAGGAACTTCCATAAATTAAAAGGATGGTCGTGAAGGGTTTTTCTTGTACATGACATAATTAATATGGAAAACTGAATACTCTGAAAATAATTTTCTGGGAAATCATGAAAAGGAAGAAGAGGACGACGAGGAGAAGGATATGGGTTTTGAAATATATGAAGGTTGAAGGGAGAACATGGAGGCAGGTCCTACATACTTTGATGCCTAAACGTCTGGTTTCTAAATTGATGCCTTTAATTTAGTCACTCTTGAGACTTGACTCTTTTAATGACTCCCCAAAATATCGATAGAGAAAAAGAAATCTCAAAGAGGTTATGTCGAAGAATGGTACATCTTAAGTTAAAATGACGATCATAAATATTTTTTAATTTTTTTTTATTATAATAGAGAGAATCGAACCTTAACCTAACTTAAACATAACTTATCATATATTAAATTAAGATACGGACCAGTATAAAAAGCAATGTAGAGTCCATATTGAAACGAAGAAATTTGTTAGTTATGGCATGTTTTACCTTGTAATTAAGGAGGAGTTACACTCTCAAACCGATTGCATTCTCTAATCTGAACTTGTACCACACTATCAACAACCCCTCCTTGTGTGCCGTTGATGATCTGACAACATTGTTTACGTGGTGCCTGCCCATTTCTCCAACATGTTAGGCACTCATCAAATATAATGTCAAAGAAATGTACACAACAAAACAAATAATAATTCCATGCATATATGCCACTAATTGCGCTGAACTATTACACAGCAAATTCAGCAGAAGATTTAGGTGCTTTCTGTTTATCGTTTTCTTCCCTCCACAACTTATTTTGACTATCTGGTCAACGAATCTTGATCTTGGGTCAATGTCTCTAAAGCATTTCAGTTTAGTAACTAATCAAAAAAAATTATGACAAAAATATCAATGAAACTAAGGACGTTTTGGAACTATGGACTGTACATAGTCCAAGTGGTGGAGACCAAGCTCCCACGTATGTCAATCTGGTGGAAACCAAGCTCTTTTGTTAAGGGCACCCAATCTCACTCAAACAAGCCTAGATTCTTTGATCTGAGCCGTGTAATTGATCGTACCGATCGATGCACCCATCTAAAATCTTTGACAAGCTCAGCCGCCAATGGGTAGCTTACAGCAAACCCACCTCCACCGTAGGCCATAGTGTACGACTGTATCACAACTTGATCCACACTCTCCAAGGTCCCGCCAATATAGTGCATTTGATTTTGATCGTATTTCGCTAACACCGTAACTAAGTTGTGAGTTAAAAACACCGTAGCATCATCTCCAATAACGAACCACCTCACGTTTTGCAACCCCAACTCGAAGCTCTCTTTTACGATTCTCGCTATACGAACCGTACACGCAGGAGTATTTGAACCGTGACGTGTCCTCGGAGACTTTGTAGGGTGGGACCGTGTCTGGCCACGTCTTGTTGTGGTGGTCTAAATTTGGTACGCAATCTAGTGAATATTTGTCACATAATCGTTCAATAGAGAGATAAGCCCAAACCTACGATATTGGGCCATGTTTTTTTTTTAAATTGAAAAAAAAAAAATCAAAAGCCCAAACCTACGATTCATGGGTTCGTGTACAACAACTGCAATGGATTTGGAATGCATTGGTTCGAAACCAATATAATTTCATCAATCCATATCTGGTCCAATATAGATTGAATTATGATTATTTTTTTCAATCCAATTCGAGTACATTAAAAGTTTGAATCCAATCCAATCCGATCCAATTGATACTGAATTGGATTGGATTGGATGATAGGTTTTCATCATAATAAAAAATAATAATAATGAAATATGAAAAATTTATCCCCAAGTTTAATATAATCAAACATTTTAATAGACATAAATGTAAAATATAAATGAAATGGTAGAGAAAATTATTTTAATTTTATAATATATTAAACATAACTTCATCAAATTACTTAAAATATTTATAACTTTCTCAATGAAAATTACCTAATGAGCAAAATAAGCATGAACCTAACTATATTAATTGGATTGGATCCTCACAAGCAAATCCGTCATCCGATCAAATCATGTCGGTTTTGGAATTTAGGGATCCAATTCAATCTGCCAAATCATTAAAACTGATTAAAATTAGATTGGATCTTGCACACCCCTAGAAGATACACTAAACTTGGGCATTGTTTGTTTCCACATAGGCTTGTAATGTATTACTAGGGAAAGGCTGGTGGACGACTATTAACCGTAAATTAGCCTCAATTTCACTGTAGAGCCCACACTAATCTATAATACAATTTCGTGAACTATTGTCTCTAGCAAAACTCATATTAGAGTCATAGAATATGCAGTCCATCGTCATTGACATATGTGTGTGCAGTGCATCCATATTTGAATATTGAAATTCATGAACCAAAACAAAAAAGTACATCCTGCACGTAGAGGAATATTAGAATGCAAGAATAGATCATGTTTTTGTAAAAGATAAATATGATGAACGAGAGTACTGTAACATAATCAGAAAGCTATATATATGATATATGTAAATTTCTTTTTTTCGCCCAAAGTTAGGAAGGGAGAGAGAGAAAACTCACACATACGGATACCGTGGGGCTTTCATGTACTTCAATGCATGAGATAGTTTGCAATTTAAGTGAGTTTTTAATACATACGTACCTTGTTTACATTTTGAAAGAGCATGCAGGCCAGGTAGGATACGATTTCTCTAATTAATCCTCTTGTGCTCTCTGTCGTACCAATCACCGATCAAATTAAGGAACAACCCTAATTCTAACTTCAAGAAACTTCTTCTCAACCTGTTTTGTTAAATTTCTGCTTTAAAAAAAAAAAGAAGACCTTTTTGTTAAATAATTCCTGCCAGATGCCATTTCAGAAAGTGGGAGAGAGAAGCTGTAAATCAAACCTACGAATTAGCCGATGATCAATTTCATAATTAATATATAATACATAATACATATCATCCCTTTAGCACACAAAAATTGCTCTAAATATAATCCCTTCAAAAGTGATCATCAAAATCAAAAGAACTCTCTTGTGCTCAAAGTGCTTGGTGTCTCAGTCGGCTCAGGTCCTAACCGGAGCTCCAAGTCCAATTCCTCAGCCCTCTTCATCATCTCTTCATCCCTGCACCCTCCACTTGTACACTCTACAGTAATTTTATTAATGTCGACAGTACAGGCTAATCCGGATGGCTCCTCTACAAACAATGGAAGCTGAAGCTGAACTTGAACTTCTTCAATGCTAACTTTTCCCTTATTCGTGGCGTCGATGATCACAACATCATCATCTTCATCTCTGGTAAAAGGGTATGATAATATTGGGTTTCTGGGGATGTTGGTTTCGTTTAATTCCATTTGTATTGAATTTTTGTCCTCCGAATTAGCACGACTGTGATGAGCACTAGGGTTTTTGGTAATTCCATCAGTGGAAGAAATATTTGCAAGCTGGTTTTGATCTTCGGAGAATTGTCTGATCCGGGCTCTATCTCTTCGATGAATGTTCATGTGACCCCCGAGAGCCTGCGCGTTAGAGAAGCTTCGGTTGCAGAAGGTGCAGGTGTAAGACTTTGCCTGCCCTGAGCCACTGCTATGGTCATCCGATGAGCTCCATTTAATCTGATCAAATTTTTCGATATTATTGCTGGAGTGATTTCTCTCCATAAAGAACACACACTTACACAAACAGACTCACAGAGAGAGAGAAAGATGGAGAGAGAGAGAGAAGATAAGAGAAGACATTAAGGTGG
Source organism: Prunus avium (assembly GCF_002207925.1). Next base: position 90,200 of record NW_018922244.1, on the reverse strand, counting down.
TCAACTGGTCGGTTAGGTAGTGTGAGAAATTTTCACATAGAAACAAATATCCGTAGGGACTACTACTTCTAGACAAAAGTTAGCATGCATGAAAAAATAATAATATTTTTGGTCAGAGGAATTTTGGTTTTTTTTATCAGCAAAGGCAGGGATTATATATTATTAAGAAAATAAAACGGGAGGGACGTATATTTAATTCGATTTTTTTTTTTATTGAAATGTGACATCGAGGTTTTTGGAAGTTTTTGAAATTTGTTTTTAAGTTGTGACCAGCTGCCAGCCAGCAGGGTAAACAAAATTAATATGTCCCAAATGCATGCTTGTATACGTATTTTTTGTGGTGGAGATATATGCAAAAAGTTAATCTATTTAATTCTTGATAAGCGTGGAAAGTTACTTTATTTATTATTATAGTGAATGAAAACTTAATCTTGCAACTGAAGTTAAACTCTTCACAGGAACCAGGAGCCTGTAAAATTAAATGCAGTAATTTCTGCTTAATTACTGCTACATGTAGTAAAAGAAACGGCAGATTTCGACTTCCCTACTGAGGTATATGCTATATACAGCGATGTTAACTCAAGTTCTCTCTTCCTTAGTTAACTTGTTAATTACCTCAATTAATTGATTAAAACTTTTAATGAGACCGTTTTGCTATTTACTAGTCGAACTTAATTATATGAAATTAGTGGAGTCAAGTTAAGTTTAAACGGATACTGGGAATTAAACTCGGGTTAACTAGTTTAATAAGATATTTTCGGTTAAATACTTTAATGTTTAACATTTCAATTTAGTTGTCAACGGTTTAGTCAAATAAAAAATGACTTTTTATTACAGACCAAGGTCTCATGTTCGAATTTCCATACTCAATTACACATGAATATACGTTTTTAATCTCCAAAAGAAAATAAAACGCAAAAAACAAAAGAGAGGGGGGGTGTGGGGTGGAGAATATAGAACTTGATATAAGTTGACCTTTTTTTTTCCCATAGATTCCTAGGTTTGTTTATTATTTGCCGAAGACCACAAGGGTATTGTCCTAAAAGGTAAAAAAGACCAGATATGGATAATACTTAGGTGCACTCTTTGGATGCATGATTAAAGAATATTCACCATACACATGTCATAATTGGAATTTTTTATTTCTTAAATCATAATTTAAAGATCATATCTGTTTATATAAAAAAATCAATCAATCAATCAAGTGAAGATCGTTTAGTAATTCATATGTGTCTAAACAAATTTCGATGATTTTGTGAACAATTAACATTCTCATGATGAGCTAGACAATCTCCAATTTGATTGGTTTATTTTCTTTTTAGAAATGATCTTTAAATGGTTATTAGAAAATAAACGGTTTCGATTATGACATGTATATATACGATGAAAATTCAAAAAGAAAATCTAAATAAATTCATACGTACGATACGAGATCAACGTATATAACTATATAGTATTGAAACTACAGAAATTGAGATTTATTTATTTATTTCTTCTTGATAAGTAAGTTTCTGTAAAAGCCTTTGATGACGGATGTGATGAATTGACAAGTAGTGAATTGCAATGGTTAAATTATGCATTGACATCACCATCGGTTGAGACTTGAGAGCTTACGTGCAATTAGGTACCTAACACCTCCAAAATGTTGCTTCGCATGCATGATGATGAATGATGCCAGATGTGACGATAGTTATATAATGACACTTCTTAATTTGTGTTGCTGAGTTGCTTGGGATAATGGATAAATATTCCATAAGTGCCTGTTATTCTCTCTCAACCAACACAATAAAGAAAAACACAACCATGAGACGTGGTGTGGTGGTAGCTCACCTCATTCCTTAACCATGTGGTTGGGGGTTCGATCCCCGCCCATGGGAATGGAGCGCATTTCGTGGCCAGCCGTTTACCTTCTTTGGGAGAGCTCCCGCGGCGAAAGGGATTAGTCACTGTTGTCGGCGGTGGACACCCTTGGATCTCATCCAAAAAAGAAAAACACGAAAATTTAAAAAAAATAAAAAAGAAAGAGAGAGAAATTGGCTGTTACTGGCAATAATATTGCATTACAATAGTCATTCACCACCGTCCAAAATCATGATTGGATAGAGATATGGATGTGAGGTTTTGATCATGTATCATAGATGCTGAGAAATGTGGCTAGAGGGGACGTTCATGCAAGTGATCCGGTAACCGACAATTTCATCATAAATTAATATACTATTGATATTAACATATATATATATATATATATATATATGTATATATATATTATATAGTTTCTTCTGTTCTAAATATAATTTAGAATCAAGATTGACAATCGATTGAATTCACAGTTTAACAGCGTAACATTTTTTTTTTTTAAATTAATGTTATTATGTGGATGTCATTTCGATGATTTGTTTATTTGCGAATTTAAAGTATGATTGATCTGATCGACTGTAGATGTACCTTAATTTCTTCCATAATAATCGAGTTGGTTATTCTAAAGCACTTGTTTTCAAAGCCATGGGGGATGTATTTGACTTGAATTTGTATTGTGGAATGCAGGAAGTTAAAAGGTAAAGTTCTTGTACCCTTTCTCAATCAAATGGGCATGATATATTATTATGTTGCTTGTACCAAACATCAATTTAAACACTTCTTTCTCATCCTCTCTGTATTTGTATTTGTATTTTAATCTTAACATGTATGACACAAATGGGCTTCTCAGCATTTCAAGTGTAGAAACATTAGGTGGATTTGGGGCCTCAGAGATGGTGAGTGTTAATCTCGCATTAGGCTGGGCCTGTTCCTCAAGCTTGCTTGCAGATACACTCTTCAGCCCCAAATGGATGAGATTCTATAAATAACATAGGATTAAATATTAATTCATTTGTGATAATACCAAAAACATATCACGGATCCAGTGCACGACAAACATATATCTTGTTGTAATAGACATTTCTTCTATTGAAGTTTTATTTGTATTGTTATGGTTTGTTTTTTTTAAAGCTTTATGTTTTTCGGTTATTTTGAGTTTGCAATCTTAGTTGGAATGCCTATACCAAAGTTTCTTCAATCCTAAGTGATCGTTAGTGAAGGTGCATCAAATTGTGTTAATTTTGATGTTAAATTGTTCTATTATTTTAATGGCCTTTTGTGACTAGTTTGTATTGGTCCTTTAGAGCTAGTGATTTTTCAGCTAAATTTATGAATGCAATTCTAGAATTTCTTAAACAAAAAAGTAAAAAAATAATAGACATTCCTTGCTGATAAACGAAACATCCCAACATAGGGCACCAGTGAGTTAGTCCAAAGACAGTGAATTTGCCCCTTTATACTCAAGTTTGAGTCTCATTTTGCATAAATTAAATATTCCAAATTCGAATCCCTTTTTTTTTAGATATCCCAACATACGATTGGTTGGTTTAGGTTGATCTTTACCTTGGTATGTATGATGTGATAAATATCCAAAGGGGCCTCAGATACAGATAAATTAGTGAGCTTTAGTATTTGGTGAGCTCGTGAGAGCTGGAAGTTGGAACTCCCTCCCATACAAATATACCCTTAGTTGTCAAACAATACATAAACAATTATTCCCAACACAACAACCTAATAACCCCAGAAAATTAATTCTTCAAAATTCTCATTCTTTAAACAATATATAGCTTGGGATTTGTCAAAACGCCCTAAAAGAGATAGCCCCACGCAAGCTGAGATCAGAATAATATCTCATTCTATCACTCAATTCTATAATATACCCCCCCTTATATATAGCAGAGAAAAACGACATCTGAAACCCCATGTGCTCCACTGCCAATTTCCTCCCGAGACCTCCCTCTGTCAAAAAAAACTTCAGACCTATCCAACTCACACCTTAATGAAAAACGACAATCCCTAGCTAACCAGTCACCATTAATGCCGTTTTACATAGATGTAGCTCTTCGTAGAATCCGAAGCAAACAATCTCACTTTCCCTAAACATATGTATATACAAGACCCTCCTTGTATTGTCTTAAATTTTTATTCCATCTTTCCTTTTCACATGCATCGTAGAAAACAAACTCCCACATCGAAAGAGCCTCAAATCATTAAGACAATTTTCATTTCCTAGCCTTTTATGGAATGTAATTGTTGGGTATGACTTAAATTCCTTTTCGAATAATTGCCCTTTCTCAGTTTTGCCTGTGAGCTCATTAAAGTCAAGGGGGGTTACAGTTGAGTTTTAAATATAATGAACCCAGCAGAACGATCTCCTTTGTGTCCTGCAAGAAATTAAGCACTGTACTTACCTAGCTAGCTATGGCTAGGGTTAGGGTTTATATATATAGGGGAATTATATGGACATGCCATATATAATTTATTTGATGTTGTTTATTTATAAAATCCATATAATTAGGGTTCCGTCACTGATCGATGGCTATTATCGCTAAATCATACATACAAGTTATAACACAAGAAGATCCAAAAGATGCTTAGATATATATAGAGCAGCCTAGAGATGGTGGAAGTGATAATATTCGCTTTTGTGATTAAAAAAGTTGGTATTAATTGTATAATGTGATGGTGATGAATAGTTAATTAGATTGATTCCATAGAGTTGGTGGCCATTTTGGACAGATTTGAGAGGAGGAGGAGAGAGAGGGAAAAGTGAGAGAGATAACACAAGCAAATGGATTTTAGCGGAGGAGGTTACAGAAACTGAAAGAAGAGATCTGATGGGTGATGATAATAATACAAGAGAAAAGAGAATCGATGTTGGGAAGTATCTGACTTTATGTGACTTTGAAAACCTCATCTCTCTGGAGTCTGAGTATTTTTGTGTGTGTGTGTGTGGGTAAGTTTAGTTGTCTATGACTCTATCTGATGGAATGTCAGTGAGGTACTGAATGGGAAAATGAGTCACGATATTCCATGCAGTTTTTAGTCAGTTTCTTCACCCTTCAAACCCCACAAGCATACAACACATCTACTCCTAATCTCATCATCGCCTACCTAAACTCTCTCTCTCTCTCTCTCTCTCTCTCGGGACAAGGATATTCGTTCTATAACCTAAACTCTTGACTGCACTCTTCTTTGGCTGTATCACACCAGCATGTGGCTGATATCATTTCTCTTCCATATAAACCATGATCTGTATCAAATTTACTACTTAGTTAACCTATAACTTGCTAATTACCTCAAAGTTAAATTAATTCTAACTATGTGAAGTTGGCCATAAGAGTAGAGAAAGTGTTTGAGCTCCCATTTAGAAAGAAAAAAAAAACTGTATAATTCATAATATGCACATATAGAACTGTTACTCAGAAAACTACAAGAAGAAGATGATGATCTCAAATTGTAGGCTTAGGATCATGATATTACTTTCTTAAGTAATTCCATCAACTTAGATGGTAATGACCCTGCCAAGGAACCAACAATTACACTGTAATCAATGAAATATATAATTAAAATAATAAGCTGAGATGCATTGTGATTATCAACAAAGACGAATCTTAATTTCATCCTTTTCTGTGATTCCCATATGGTTTTTGTTACACCTTACACAAATGCATAAGCACTCCAAGAAAGCCAATAGATCAAATCAATTTAAGCGAAGAGTGAAGCCTTGAGCCTCAAGATGAAAGAGGAAAAAAAAAAAGGTGCAAATAAAGAAGGAACTCATCAAACAGTGAACAAAAGGTCAAAGTAATATGTCTATATATGATCAGCAGTTGATGATGAGCCTCTGCTATTTATCAACTTTAATTACCTTAGGTCGGTCACCGAGCCTGAGCTCAAGATCTAAGTCCTCTATAGAGCTGGTGCAGCTGGTGCAGCTAAGTTCAAACCCTTCTGATTGGAGATGATGTACTTTATCAACAGAACCTGATTTTAGGAAGAAAGGTATCGATGACGGGACGTCTTCCGTTCTTCTTCTCTTGCAACTAATTATAGCTTCATCCTCATCATCTGAGACGGATGGACGAGCACAGCGAACAACCAAATTCAAACTCACAGACAAATTGTGAAGATCAGTAGTACTTGTGACATGGTGATCACCCTTAGCCCTACACCCAGATTCCACAGCTCCTGAAATCTTCTCTGCTTCAATAATATTCCTTGCAACAGATTTATCATAATTATTTCTGTTTGTGCCCAAGATTGACCAAGATTGAGGAAAAGATACAGAAGCAGAAGAAGAAGGTAGGATCTTCAGGGTTTGGTCAGCACAATTTTCTTTACATGGTAATTGAGCTGAAACCCTAGAACCTGAGGATGGTGATGAGGATGCAATAGTAGCACCGGGATCGGAACTAGGGTTATTAGGGTTGTAAGCCAAGGCACAAACTTGATGAGATGGGTATTGAAAACTACCCAAAGATGAAGAGGAGAAGGGATTATGATTTTGGACAGAATGATCATCCGGATGATGATGATTTTGGAGGGCAGTTTCATCATTTGGAGACTGCTTTAGTCTAGCCCTGTCTCTCCTGTGGACATTCATGTGGCCGCCTAGAGCTTGAGCTGAACGGAACTCTCTCCTGCAAAAGCTGCAAGAGTAAGATCTCGGAGGCCATATGCACCCTCCAAGAGGCCCGGCCGCATCTTCCGCGAAAGCTTGTTCTTCCCACGAATCATCGTTTGATGGATTGCTAATTGGCACTTGAAGATGATCATGCTGAGATGAGCTCAAACTGTTGTGCTTGCGCTTTGCCCACATCCAGTACCTTGCTTGTTCCATTACACTACCACCACCACCTCAGATTTACTCTCCAGCCAAGCTTAATTTGAAGGAAAACTCAAATTGCAAAAAAGAGGAAGAATTGAAAGTATATATGGACTTTTGAAACAAAGTAGAACTGATAGCCTATATATATTTAAGTTATAGACACTGAAAAGTACATGGATTGATATGAGGCATAAAGGGGCTGAGGTTGCTTAGGGAGGTGTTTAATTGGAAGGTGTAAAGTGGTGGGTTCTCTTCTACCTTGCTCTGTCATAGAGTTGTAGCTACTTGAATTTTTTTTTTTTTAATAAGTATTTCTGGTTGGCTTTCATCAGTACTCACTGAAATGAGAAGTGTATATATTTTTTCTCTCTGTTTTTTTCTTAGGAGGGGGAAGCAAATGGTTTAATAATAAATCAGTGTTGTGGGTCCTGAAGATGAGCGCATCTTGTAAGGTGTGGGTTTGCTTACAGACAAACTGAAACAATCTGACTGAAATCTCCCTTAAGCAAAATAGTGAATGCCAAGATGCCTCATTTCCTCCTTCATTTGTACTTAATTAGAAGCAACATCTTCAAGAGAGTCAAAGAGTCAGAGTGATCAGGAGGACACATGATATCATGCATCGTCATTATTATATCATTAGGAACAAAGATATTGCTTTATGGCTCTACCTTAGTAAGCATAATATAATGTAAAATTTTCGTATATTATGTCATCAATTTCGTATGTTATGTTATCAAATCGTCAATTAAGACAGTTACAGAGATAGAAACACATTAACAGTTCTACCATGATAGTTGCTCTACATGTATAATTCTGATTTAACAGTAAATCTTTGATTAAGAGGCTAAAAGAGTATTTAGCCGAGTTAGCCGTATATATAGGCCAGGCTGCCTTCACAATTTTAAATTCATTGTTTTCTTGGTCTCATTAATTCCAAAGATATACACGTGTGCCGAATATTATTAGTCTTCAGGGTTGACAGGGCGTCCGTTGTTGAAGTTCTGGCAAAGTACTACGTAACAACCACATCTAGAACACATGGCCCAATCCACATTCAATTAACACTAATCTCTCTTATTAATTCAACCTTAATTTCGCTTTGCATAATGAAATTAACAAGAACGTGAGAAATTAACAAAATGACAGTCAATGCCAATAGGGTCTAATCGAGTGGAAATGGGCTTTAATTGCATATCATAGGTCTTAAGTTTAAACCTCCATGACATCTTAGTTGTGTGTTTGTGTGTTTGTGTGTGAGAAACTCTCTCCCCTCTAATTTAGACTATCGCTTGTACTACAAAACACATTGTCAACCTGCATAAGCTTACTTATAGTCATTTTTTGAGTGGCTCTAACATTTGAATCCACATTTCAACAGAGTGATTATCTCCCTAAAGAAATTATGTTTACAGAATTTCAAAAACATATATATTTTGCTTCTTAATTTGTTGTTGATGGCTATATAAACATAATAAACTCACCAGTTTTAACCTTTTTATTTTGTCCACCTCAAGATGTTTCATATTGTTTCTATATCGAAGTGGGGACGTGTTTGAATCAAATTGTAAGACTTCCATGTCAATAATAAAGTCATCAGTCAACAATAACAAATTTTTTAGATTTCCAGAAATGACTGGGGATATGGTAATGGTATTGGTCAGGTCTTAAAATTTGGCTTAAACGTCTGGCCAGAGGTCCAGTTGACTGAGTGGGATATTGGATTATCCTACCTGCCAATTCAAGATCACACAGTCACACAACCCAAGATTTCAAGAAACGGGATAAGAAGATAATTTTTCTTTTGAGCCATAAATTTTAAGAAGCTTAACTGAACAATCTTCTAGTTTCGAATGAAAGCTAATGTTATTGGATTTAATTTCTATATATAGTCAAATGACTCAAAACCCAACGGATCCATAGCGCTCAAGTGTAAGAGCATTTATCTATAGATAAATAATCAGTGATTTTAAGTTCGAACTACAAGACAATTCCCGGAAATACAACAAATATATATATATATATATATATATTTACTTAAGTAAAACAAAAAGAAAGAGAAAGACCCGAGTCGTTAATTAGATCATGAAAAACACATGACAACGATTAATCAAATATATTGAGATTCTGTTTAGTGAATAATTAAATATATTCAAAAGTAGTTTAGAGTTTCAAAAACTAGCGAGGCCATAGCCAACATCACATAGCTAGATTAAACAACAAGGTCTCGAATTTTCAAAACAAGTTGGCAAGAACAGGGTTGAAGGAATGGTTTCATTATAAAAATGGAACAGGTCACATGCATATGCCTGCTCAAAAATAACCTCTGAATGAATGCATCTTGCTAAGATGGATGCCTTCATTATTAATTCAACTCAAGGACTAAGACTCTTTCTTTTTAGGTTAGAATACACAGTGAGATTGTCCTATCCAGAGAGATTCTACGGAATTAATGTCCTCATTCTCAACTTGATTTAATTAATCATACATTTCTTCACTGAGCTGGCCTGGTTTCTTCATATAAAACAATATGTAGCAAGAGAGAGAAAGGAGGGTTTCATTTTTCAAAGGCAATGAAGATGATGGTGAGGTCAAGAAATTATTTGAACTTGTGTTGGGTGAGACATGACACTGAGTGACTGCATAATAATACATGAGGATAAGAGATTTGCTTTCAACAGTCACGTATGTTTATCGCTGATACAACTTATATCATCAACTGTTGACAAACGTTCATACATACGTATAATTTAGCAGTTACAGTTATTATTTTCTTTCTTCATGTTTTGTTTCTCTGAATGTTAGTGGAATTCACTTTTACTGTTTCCATTGTTTCTCAAACAGCTAAGCAATATAAAGCAAAGACTGTACTTACCTTTCCGTCTGCTTGCTAAAAATATATAGAAATTGACAAGTAATTTTCCAACCGATTACTAATTAAATAATTATGAAGCACTGTTGGTCAGGTCATTGTCGTTGGAACTTATTATTTTAAATCAAAATACAGACAAGAGTTTAGGTGCAATAGGGGTACCTTTCTGGAATAGCTTAAAATACACGCATCTTTAGTAGATAGTATTGATTTCAACAAAATATTGCCAATAGATTGCATTAGAAGACATTCCACAAAATACCAAAAGTCTTTTTCTTTTTATTCTCTTGGCGTTCTATAATCTGGGTGATCTTAGCATCAACTATACTCTACTTTTCAAACTGAAAGACGTATATCCTTGAAGAGATTTTCTAATATTTGTTTCTTTTAATACAAGTTACATTTTTTTAATTCTCTTATGGAACAAACGTCTGTTTGTGATATTTTAATTAACTCATGATCTTTTCCAACAAAGCACGGAATAACTCAAGTACAATAATATTCTTAATCAGTCGTCTCTTAACTCTCAAGAAATATATAAGTAGAAATGTTATGTTTATAACAAGAGAATTTTGTTCAAACCATTTGCTAGGTAGCTAGACTATATATTTAATCCAAGAATAAGGGAGCTAGGGGCCATTCATTTACAAAGAAGATTAATTTGTGTAATATTAGGTATTTGGTTGCATATCGCCATCAAATATATGTCGCCTTATGAGAGAGAGATGTATACATATACGGAGGACCCTCCTTGATTGTCGAGGCAACTTTATATGCATGACATTGATTGAGAAATTAAATATAGAATTCCTCAGCAATTAACTTAAACGGCAAAGATGGCAAATATTCATCCATGTTTTCATGTGTTACGTTGTTGCACTTGTCACCTTCTCAGCTCTCTGTGTGGGCTGTTAATCCAAACTTAATTATTTTTTTAAACAAGAGGTTAATAGCAATTAATGGTCGTCATCAATCATTGTTAACCATCACTTCATTATTCTTTTTGCAAATACTTTTTGCCCTTTGTCCGCTTAGCTATCGACTTTACTGGTATGTATGTGCATGGATTTGTCTGGGTGTATTTGAATCAGAATTAGTATTTAAAGGATCAACTTGTGCATAAACGCCATGGAACTAATTTGAAAGTAGTTCCCTTTCACATTGTACCACCAGTATGTATGTCTGGAAATATGTCATCATTTCATTCAGTTGTGACGGCTCTAAATTATGCCAAATCCAAAAATAGAATTTATCCAAAGAGAATTGCTACATCAAACTTGGTAGTTGGTGATTAACAAATCAAAAATTTAGAAAATAAAAATCTTAGTATCCTTAACAGCCAATAACTCTCGGTAGTTTAGTAATATTCTTTTTCTTAACGTTGAAAGAAGTCTTAAATTTGAATTTTGGGTCTAGTCGAGTAGAAAGGAGCCTTGATTTGCATATCATAGGTCTCATATTCGAATCCCTATTGCACCTTGGTAATGTGTGTGTGTGAGAGAGAGAAACCCCCTCCTTGTAGTTTAGACTATCGCTTATATTGAAGAAAAAAAATCTCATTTTCCTGTTGATTTAAAAAACGAATAGGATTAGCGTGTGGTCAGCTCACCTAATGGGCTTAAAGGCCCAAGTCAAATTGGGCCTTGTTCAACTTCATTGTGCATCCTGGGCTTCAAGCAACAAAATTATATGAGCTTGTTGAATTGGATTTGTAACTCAAGGGTGGTACCTAAACTTTTGGAACTGAATTCTTTTTGGTAAATGATTTTCTCACTCCCCGTAAGTGGATAAAAAGAGAGTGGGAAAATCAGTCACCAATTTTTTTTTTTTATGGCAGGTATTTGGAACTGAAATCAGAATAAAGAAAATTTGACATGCATGATGACTAAAGCAGTTTGCTTTTGTAGGTTGTCAAAAATTGTATCTTGTCATATACAAATAGTTTGGGCCTTCTAAGGCCCTAATAAGAGCTCTTATCTTTTATCTGTTGGATCAAACTATCTAATTTGACTCAACGGTTAAGATATAGAACATCATCTAAGGACCCTCGCTATAGAATTTTACTTCCTATCATATATATATATATAAACTTACTATCGACCCAAGAAGGTCAATGGCCTGGAGGCCCTTCACAGCCCTAGAACTAGAACGCCTCCAGTCCACCATAATTGGTTGATCCAAGTGATCCAAACAAAAAAAATCTGATTTTCAAATGTCTCCTCACTAATAAATTAATAATGAGACAAACTATAAGTTTAAATTGCATTATAATAAGGAAGCAATTCCTTGTCATGCTGAATAATTTACACTCAAGCTTATTCAATTAATTGTGGACCAAATTTTCTTTTTCTTAATGCTGATCTTAGTTTCATTTTTTGTTTATGTTTTTTGTTTACACCACAATTGGTGGACCACTAGGAAAGCAACACGTGGACTAAAGAGGAGAATGGTAAGGCAACATTCGGCCCCCCAGATTGCCGAACGCAATGGTAGACACCAAGTACCCTCCGGACACGTGGAGCACCCACAGAGAATGTCTACAATGTAAGATCCCACATCGACCAACGGAGAGGGGGTGATGTGCCTTATATGTACATACCCGCATCCATCTAGCACGAGGCTTTTTGAGAGCTCACTGGCTTCGGAGTTATGGGAACTCCGAAGTTAAGCGAGTTGGGGGCTAGAGCAATCCCAGAATGGGTGACCCACTGGGAAGTTGGTCGTGAGCTCCCAGAAACAAAACCGTGGGGCCAGAGAGGGGGGGCCCAAAGCGGACAATATCGTGCTACGGCGGAGCAAATCCGGGATGTGACATACAGTCCCACATCGATTTCAGATTCATGATTCAGGATTCATGACTTAATCTAACATTACAAACTTGTTTGATAATTATTAGGATTCATGATTCAGAATGGCCATGCAGCTGATGATGATTTCAAAGTCACAACTTCTAGTGACCTCGTCAGTGTGTGGGGTGCAAAATCAGCTGGCAGCCTATCTGATCACATATTTTCTAACAATCCCAACAATTCTTTTATTACTTCTTGTTCCTGATTATCAGTCCCTCCAATTTGTTGATCGTCCCACATTCATCATGACGTATATTTCAAAAATAAATCAGTTATTTGTGGGCCCCGCCAATATAATTTATAGAAATTAAAAGGAATGAACCAATCATATTTTCCTAAGTCATCTCATCAATAGAAATAGGAAGTATATTAGGGTTTTCTTTTCCTATTAAAGCGTATAGCCGCGCGGCTGTACTACGTTTTTATTTAAAAAATGGTTACTGTTTTTGACACGTGGGCGCTAGGCGGGTTGTTTCTTTAAAAAGTAGTATAGCCGCGGCTATACTCGTTTTGAATATAATATACTCAAAGAGTATAGCCGCGCGGCTATACTACCTTTTTAAATCTTCAAATTGAAAACATAAAAATAAAAAATTTGTCTGCTGTTTTATATTCTTTTTCAGTCGTTTATGATATTATTTACACTCTCTGTTGCTCATGTTTAATTGTTTTATTGTTTACAGGATTTGATGATGAAGACTGAAAAGAACTCAGAACAGACTCGTGCTGTCTGGGGAAAACTCAATTTTTTAAAATGCTGAGATTCTCTCCCAGCGTCATGTTTCTGTGATGCCAGAAGAAAAAGGAAGTGGAATTTTGATTAATCTTTTGGACATGAATTTTCTACACAAACGTGGCATGGGGGGGGGGGGTGTTGGGGAAGATTGATGAACAGAGCAATGAAGAACACACAAAGATCACTCTCATACAGCCTCTGTCTTCTAGAACAACAAATCAAGAGCACACAACAAAGAATAGAATTGAGCACAGCAAACTTGTACCTGGAATAAGTTCTAGAAAGAAAGGAGGAAACAACTAAGCTTCATCACTACTGTACACTTGTCACTATCTCCATCTTTCCTGTAACAAACTTTAGTCTAGATATTTCCATTTCAAGTGTATATATATACAACTGTACAATCTCACAATCATTGAATATACAATTTCAATTCTTACAAACCCTAAATTTCTCCTCCTTCTTACTCTTCTTTCAAAGATGAGATGGGGGTGGCGTTTTCTGGGTTTGGTTTTAAATTTTTGGTGCGTGGAGAGGTTGCAATGGGGTGGAATTGGGTATGATTTTTATTTTATTTTTTTCAATTTGAAAATTTTACTATATTTATTGTCTTTAATATTTATTTTTAAAATGAATGAATTTTTTTAATAATTTATTGACCGAATTATCCACCCACAACTAGCATAAGTTTTAAAAAAATCGACAGAAATTAAGGATTGTTCTTGAATTGCTTCAAATTGAAACAACAACAAAAAAATTGACAAAAGTGAAACGACATGGACTAAAGTGGTAAAAGTGGCAAATTATAGGGACCAAGAGTGACTCTTTGTCCTATTTTTATTATTAAAAAATAGTATAGCCGAACGGCTATACTCGGGATTTTTTTCTAAAAAAAATGAAGAGTATAGCCGCGCGGCTTTACTGTGGTCCTTTTTAATAAAGAGTATAGCCGCGCGGCTATACGCTTTATAATAGTATACTTCTTTGGAGAGTATAGCTGCTACGGTTTTTATTTAAAAAATAGTATAGCCGCGCGGCTATACATCTTTGTAACATAATATACTCAATGAGTATAGCCGCGCGGCTATACATCTTTTTAATATAATATACTCAATGAGTCTAGCCGCGCGGCTCTACGACGACTTTTTATTATAAAAAATAGTATAGCCAGCGGCTATAATGTTTTTTAAGTGTGAACAGCAGCACAACCGCACACACCGGAAAACTGAAGAAGAAAACGTTTGGGGTGTTTGCTCTCAATCCTTATTTTCCTACAACTTACTTGAAGACTTTGAATATGTATATATATTCTTTACAGGTTAGATTAATTTATATTGTTCTAAGTTCTTTGTCCATTTGTTAATTTCCTATTTATTCAATATAAATGATATGGAACAAAGATTGAAGTTTCATTGTTTATAGATTATGTGTTACAGTCCTGATCTCTTGGACCACATGAGTCCAAGAAATTGTAGTCACCTACCGTTGGATATTAATCCAATAATTCAAAAAAGTTTCTTAAAATGAGTGCAAGAGTGAGTGAACCGTTGAATTTACATCCAACGGTGAGTGACCACAAATCTCTTGGACTCCTGTGGTCCAAGAAATTGTAGTCACCTACCGTTGGATATTAATCCAATGATTCAAAAAAGTTTCTTAAAATGAGTGCAAGAGCGAGTGAACCGTTGAATTTACATCCAACGGTGAGTGACCACAAATCTCTTGGACTCCTGTGGTCCAAGAGATCGGGACTGTTATCAACCTATGTTAACCCTATTTATTCAATATAATTAGAATTCTCTCACGGAGTCTCAACCGTCAAAGAAAACCCTAATTCCCAACACACGCAGAAATTAGTAACCGACCTGCGACATATCTTTCTCACTAATATATCATGCGTTTACCTATGACTAGCACACATTCGTGTCCACTCAGCTTGCCGAATGTTAGACCAAGTCAAGATAACACAGCTGGGATAGTTCAATTTGATTTCAAACATGTTTGTTTTCACTGAAGATGTAGTTGGTGTAGAAAAGACTTCTTGAGTACTTGTTTTGTAGGAATTGTTTGCAATTCAAACATATATACTGTTATTCATATCAATATAAATATACGCCTACACAACTGTTATTGATGTACTTATCTTCTCTTTCTGGTTTCTTCATCTTATTTTGATATCTCGGTTTCAATATCGGTGCAAGAATTCACAATTTAGTTCATTCTTCTTCAGCCTTGAGCATTATTATAAACAGCTTTCTTTATATTGCATACTGCAGATAACCAATAAATACTTGAATTGAAGGGAACATTTTAAGTTCCAGAAGCAAAATACATGGCAGGTTTCAACAGCCTAAGATGGTCTTTAAAGGGTATGAACGCCCTCGTAGTTGGAGTTGGTGGAAATAAAGGCATCGGGTAATTAAATTGAATTTGCTAGCTTTTTCTTCTCATTCTTTATTTCTGTATTATTTGCATGAAAATTCATATCGAGTGTGTTAATTATTCTTATCGGTTGCTAACTATAACACTTAGTGGCGGATCCATGATTGTTACGTCATAGGGTCATGGTGTAAAAGTTCTGAAATTTGTTTAAAATGAAAATAACACTAAAACATAGAAAAATATAATACTTCCACTCATAATTCATGACAAAAATAACAAAAATTACAGTTGTCCACGATGAGTTTAATGGTGGTTGGTTGATATGCATAATTAGATATGCCATAGCAGAATAGCTAGCAGGACTTGGAGCGACCGTACAATATGCCTGTTCTAGTGACCAAGCACAGATTGATGAGAGGAATCAAGAATGGGAAAGTAAGGGAGTTAAAAGTGACCGGCTCATTTTTTGACCTCAAATCTTCAGCTCAAAGAGAGAACCTCATGAACACAGTCTCATCTGCTTTTGATGGCAAGCTTAACATCCTTGTAAGTTCATTTAAGTCAGAATAATTAATACTTCAGACCTTAATTAGCAAATTAGTTAACATAATTGAGATGGTTTTTTTGTTTTTATAAATACTTTGTTACATGTTTTCTATAGGTAAATAATACTGGAGCAATTGGAACTCCAGATAAAAATTTGGAATTTCCAAGTAATATGAGCACTTGGGCAATAAGAAGTATAGTATGAGGAACACCATTGTTGACTATCCCTACCGTCTTTCTCTACTTGCATACCCTCTCTTGAAAGCTTCAGGAAATGCAAGTGTTGTATTTCTGGCCTCTTTTGCTGATCTGAAACTCTCTCTGCCTTTGCAGAAACAAGCAGTTAGTCATTCAGTTTTTTTTTCATTACAAAAATCAAAGTGTATATGTTCCAACCATTACTGTTTTTTACAGGTGCTATGACGCAAAATTCACAGAAGTTGGCGTGGAAATGGGCAAAAGACAACATTCGCACGAACACTGTGAAACTAATGTACAACAACAACAATGGGGCTAAAGTATCTCATCCACTTAATTAATGTTATTTTTGGTCTACCAGTTTTATTAATATGTTTCAATTAGGGTATCACAATAATCTAACATTTCAAACTTGTTTTCGGTTTTTAGGTTCGTGCTGATGATGATCTCCGTCGTCCCGCAGAGCCTAATGAAATTTCATCTCTGGTTAGCTTCCTTTGCCTCCCAGCTGCTTCTTACATCAATGGAAAAGAATTTTATATCGATCGAGAAACAGTTTGTGACGCTGTAGCAGTCTATATTAATTCCCAACAATAATTCTTTTATTATTTCCTGTAGACAAATATCAGTCCCTCCAATTTATTGATAGTTCCAGATTCATATATTAAAGTTAATAATAACCTTCATTCAAATTTTCAATGTAATTCTGTTTCCAAGAAGTCCTTGTTATTTGAATGTTTACTTTGTAAGTTGCTTAAAGAATGAACTTTATACTTCAATTGGATGTCATATGAATCTGAACTATACCAAGCACATCTTCCAACTGTGAATAGTCGGGTGTCTAGGAAAGGATGCTCTTGTCAACTTGAAAATATACATATATACTAGATAAGTTGAAATTCTCCCTTGCGGACATTGATAATAACGTCAGGACATCCGGATGAGAGAATAAATGACTATCTCTGCAGGAGTCGTTCTTTGGTGGTGGGAGTGTCATATATAGATTATAGATGTGGACCTCCATATTAGCCACATGATTCATCTGAATAGTAACTTTACTTAAGTTCAATGAAATGATCGTGTGGCTAATATAAAGATCCATATGAAGAGTTCATATATGACACCCTCACTATATAATTTCACATCTTTGCAGCAAAATAAGAGGGCCAAACAAATAGAGCAACGGCCCAACACAAAGATGGAGGCCCATAGCAAAGTTCCTTAAAATTGTTTATGCTTGTCCATAGAAAAGTAGTTTTCCCGTAATTTTCACGCAAATCATGATTAGATCCAAGCCGCGGTGGCACTTTTGTGTTCGTCAATTAGGAAATGTGTGAATCTAACGTTCGCTGTCGTTCCACGCAGCGACACCAGCGTGAGATGAGAACACAGATAACCGGTCAAACAAGGATTAAATTTCAAATCCAACCGCGATTAAAATATAGCGGAATGGGCGTAGCCTCACCCACACGCGGCAACCAACGAGACGGCCTCGAACATCGATCCCTTCCTCCAGCACACTCGTGGCTCCCAAAAAAGTAATCCGCAATCGCGGCTCAGATCATTCCACGTGGCATCCGACGTGGTGCGGGTTACATCCCGGTAAATGATACGCCTCGATTTTCTCAGTCTCGGTCCTTTTGCTTTCTTCTCCATCAGGCCAGACCAGACCAGACCAGGCTGACTGAAAAATTCTCAGCCAACGCTTTTACTTTAAACTGAAATTTCACAGAGAGAGAGAGAGAGAGAGAGAGAAAGAGAAAGGGAATTAGATTGAGCTAATTGAGCTTTGTTTTGAGATTTCTATACAACAAAAACGAGCTCTGTGTGGTTTGGATCGGCGATGAACTGCAATGAAGGAGAAGGAGGAGACTCTATGAAGACGGAGGAGCGCAGAGAAGCTTTGGTTTATATGTGTGGATATCTTCCCGGAGTTTCGCCGGAGAAATCTCCGGTACTGTCCCTGGCGCCGGTGCGGTTTCCGAATTGGAAGGACGGTGGAGATTCGTGGAAGGACGTCTGCGGTGGCGGTTGTGGATTCGCCATGGCCATCTCAGGTTTGATTATCTGATTCTCAATCTCTATCTAATTGTTTAGTAGTTGATGCTATTACTATTCATTTTGTTAAGCTTGATTTGAAAGTTGATTAGCTGTGGCTGAGGGGGGGTGTTTGGTTATGGTTGAGATTAGAGTGTGGGAAGCTCATAACGTGGGGTTCGGCAGACGATGAAGGGCAGAGCTATCTGGTTTCTGGGAAGCATGGGGTAATGCAGTGATCTTCTAATAACTGAAATGTTTTAGGCATTCAAATTGTTTGTCATTGATTTTTGCATTTTTGGATCTTCTATGTATATGCTGCTGAACCTTTGTTAAGGAGACTCCGGAGCCTTTTCCTCTTCCAACTGAGGCTTCACTACTCAAGGCTGCTGCTGGTTGGGCCCATTGCGTTTCTGTCACAGGTGTACCTTGGTTCTGATTTCTGCTTTCTTTATTAGTTGAATTATGAAAATCATGGATAGGATATTCATTTTTCAGGGCCCAAAATTTGTGTTAGAAATGAAAGAATTTAAGAGTAATTAGTTCATTAATATGCGGATTGAATGGATTCTTAGTATTTCTTTGTGACAGTTGCATTTAGTCCATGTGTGAAATTCTTGGTAATTCTACGATGTCAGTTTCAGTCATCTAATCGGATGATTATTATGTGGATAATCTGGGTTTTGATGGGAGAATCTAAATAAATTCGTATTATTTGTTAATTTACAGAGCCTGGGGATGTATACTCATGGGGATGGAAGGAGTGTGTTCCGTCTGGGAAGCTTATCCATGAATTGGCTATGGTGGGAATTCCTCAAACAGATACTATAGGGAATCAAAGTTCATTACCAGCTGAACAAGGTATTTCTGAAACCTGGGCATATCTGACAAAACCAATCAGGGAAGCGTTATCGATTTTACTATATCAATGTGATTAAGACTTTATGATCTTATACAGTAAGCCCAATGCCTCAAGGCTTCAATTTGACTAGTGGGACAGTATCTCATCTTGACAGCAAAAGGGCTGGAGAGGAAGTTGCAAAGCGGAGGAAAGTTTCATCACCTAAACTTGAATCTGAAACTCCAACAGGTGGTGATGATTTCTTCACTTTGTCCCCTTGTCTTGTAACTCTGGGTCCTGGAGTAAGGATCACCAGTGTTGCAGCTGGTGGACGCCACACTTTAGCTTTGTCAGGTAAGACCACAAGGGACAGGGATTATGCTTATGATTTTCAGGATAGTTACTTCGTCTTTGTGGTCACACCATATAGTTTTGTAGGTTGTAGGAAGTACGAAGCTATGGAAGATTTTTGATGTAAAGCAGGACACCTGATGGATCATAATTTTAACCGAAGTTTCAGATATGGGACAGGTGTGGGGTTGGGGCTATGGAGGCGAAGGACAGCTAGGTTTGGGTACCCGGGTAAAGATGGTCTCTTCTCCTCATGTCATACCCTGTATTGAGCCATCTTCTTCTGGAAAGGATAGGTCTTCTGCGGTATCTCAAGGCACAAAAGTTCCTGGAAGTTATGTGAAAGAGATTGCTTGTGGTGGTCGACATAGTGTGGTAGTAACAGGTCAGCATTTAATTGATTGTTTTATAGCGCTGATATTTCTCTAAAGTGTTAATACTTATAACTGAAGAACATATCAACAGATTGGATTTGTCGGTTGTATGTGCTAAGCCTACTTATTTGTTTTCTCTCCTTGATTACCTTTGGGTCAATGCAAAATGTGAGATTATTGTTGGCTGTTCTATGGATCCTGTTAATCTGATGAAAACATCCAGTTTTGCTGTGATCGCTTTCATTTTTATCATCTACTTTCCCTTTATCAATAATTCTTCAATTTGCAGATGCTGGAGCACTGCTTACTTTTGGCTGGGGACTCTATGGACAGGTGAGCTTTCTATGATAGTTAGGGTTTTATGTTGTTTGAGTTGTTCTGCATTGAGTGAACCGTTTGGTAGCATTCTCCTTATATACTGTGATAATTGGGAGTACTACTGGTTAGTAATTCAATTGGAACCACATTTTCTTTTTCTATATTTGTCTTTCCTGATTCTTGTATTTATCTGCGGTATCTTTTCTTTCCCCCTATTTTTATCCAGTGTGGGCAAGGGAATACAAAAGATCAACTAAGACCAAGTTATGTGAATTCATTGTCCAATTCTAGAGTGAAAACCATCTCTGCCGGACTGTGGCATACTCTATGTATATCTGTTAATGGTCGTGTACATGCTTTTGGGGGGAATCAGTTCGGACAGCTGGGAACAGGTGCCGATGAGGCTGAGGTACACTCAACAACTTTTCTTCTTGGTTTTCTTTTGTTTTTTATTGATTAGCCAGAATGTGGAAAAAAAAAAACATGTCAGAATTTATAACTGGAACATGCAAACCACTACTCTGAATCTGAGTTAGTTTTGTGATCTTACGCTTTCAGTCCAACTGGTTTCTGTCTGCAGTGTTATCTGCATCGTGTTGCTTTTAAAGAATACTGGTCTTTGCTGAGGAATTTTTTAGTAAACTCTGTAGAGGAATCCTGTATAAATTAACTAAATCACACCATTGTTGATTCAGACTCTACCTAGGCCATTAGATTCTCCGAGTTTGGAAAGCAAGCATGCCAAAGTGGTCTCCTGTGGGGCACGCCATAGTGCCATACTAACGGGTAAGAGGGTGCCATTGTCTATCCCACATTATAAAGAGGGCCAATATTTGTATTCTAAGTACTATCCATCAAATTGTTGATAGGGTTCTTAACAATTTCAACCAACATGAGCTAATGCGGTAGACCATAAACAGAATTTTAGTTACTTGTTGCACTAAACATGGTACTTGGATATTCACAATCTCTTTGTTATCTTTGCCTGCAGAAGACGGCCAATTATTTAGTTGGGGGTGGAACAAGTATGGCCAAGTATGATTCCCAACTTCTATGATTAATATTTTGAGCCCCAAACGTATATGTTCTTTCATGATCGTTTTTGAAAATTCTATATTCCCGTTTGGATGCAGCTTGGCCTGGGCGATTCCGTGGACAGGAACCTTCCTTCTCAAGTTTCTACAGACGGTTGCTTGCCTAAAAATATTGCATGTGGCTGGTGGCACACGCTACTGCTAGCCGAAAGACCCGCTTGAATCTGTGTTAATCGATGACAGTGACAGAAACAGAATGACTTATTAGGATATGACTGCTTCAGACTTATTAGGATATGACTGCTTCAGATGGTCTGCCTTCTAAGTTCTTAAATGCACACTTCGTCCTGTTTATGCATAATGTACATTCTTTTTTATGTGCGTGCTTGAACAGAGCCATGTGTTCCATTCTTTGTAGATTTTAGAAGCCAGGCTCGTTCGGTAACGTTTTAAGGAGTTATTTTCATTTTCAGAAAATAAAAATGAGGCAAAAACACGTTAGGTGGCCCAGAAATAGATAACACTAAAAATGTATTCATAAAATGAAAACAAGTTCATGTGTACTTGTAGAAAAAAGAAAAAAGTTGTTTTCATTCTCATGGGAAACGTTTTCATAAAAATAACTCACATTTTATTTCAAATTATACTACCAGACACATTTTCATTGTTTTTGTTTTTTGGAGATGTTTTCTAATTAATCTACCAAATGCATTTTCATTTCCTGAAAATGCAAATTCATTTTCTTGTTTTCATTTTCTAAAAATATTCTAAGAAAACATTCTTCGAAAATGTTACCGAAGGGGCCCTAATTTTCTTCCAACAGCAAATTGTAGAAAGTTCGGTCTGGAGTTTTTGTTTTTTTGGGTCGAAATTCTGTCTGGGTTTGTACACAAACATTAACTACTTGTACTGATACTAAACATTCCGACGAAGACATTATGCTTCTTAGGTCTTTTCATAATGATCCGGGTTTGAAGCACAAAACTTGAAGGCTGGCTCAATTTTCTTGAATACAAAAAGAGATGCCTAAAATGTTGTTGATTTTGGGTCAACCATCAGATTCAGATCTTGCTTGATATGTTGTTTCTTCTGCGTTGCAGAAGGTGTAGCAGCGGCCAAAAAACATCCATTCTGTGAAACCCCCTGGGAGCCTGAGCATAATGCAAATATAGTATTTAAGAAAAAAAAAGAAATCATTGTGGAATTTTTATACGAAAATAAATGGGTTAACAAATTATACCTCAACAACAAAATGTGCCCACACGTTGCTTGAGCGGGTTTCCATCACACCCTTCAAGATGGTCAACTCCAATCGACGGATAGCTTGGGCAATGTCTAGGAAAAGTCCATGTTCATCACATAGCATCTGAAATGGACATAGTAATTGGTTGAAACATTCTGCAATGAAGCTGTGTGTGTTCGAAAAGTTTACAAATTTGGGGGTCATGCAACACCAACATACCTCTATGAGCATGTGCCCTGGGTGTTGAAGATCTTCTACCACAATAGGGCAAATCTGAAGTTCGCTTCCGATTTCAAAACCCCTGCTTGTCCCATTTTGGCCACCACTTTTGGCCTCGCTCATGTTATTAGAACGAGGTACCTGGAAAAGAATCATAGATTTGGTCAGAAACTTGTAACAATTGGGACACCAGCTGGTAAACTATAAGCTGGCTTTGTAAAAGAAAAACTTCTGTGGGTCGGGGATATTGTGCCGGCCTCACAGAAGTTTTAGATTCTTGGTGTACCAAACACGAACGAGCTTTGCATACCTCTTGATGCGCATAGCACCCCAGTTTTTCAGCTTGGTCAGTCATGGTTCTTAAATACAGCATGTGTTTTACGGTTCGGTCCAAAAGGCCATCAATGCTGCACTGAACTTGCCACAAAAAGGAAAAACATATCTAGTTAGAGAAAGATAAGTGATTATGTATTGCCCCGCAACAAAATATTGAACCTACCCTAAAACCCACCTTGGCACCATTTGGGACGAGTTCCCGCAGCTCTTTGACACGATCCTGAATCAATTGTCTATCTCTTGGTCTTAGCTTTGGGCTGTTGCTTAGCCTGGTCCTTCTTGCACTGGCACCGGACGACTTTTGTTCCTTTTTGGGCTTTGTAGAAGTGTATCCTTTGCCCTGCTGCTCTTTGTCAAGCAAAGTGCTCATCGTGCCTTTGAAAGAAGCTGATGCATGATTCCATGTCATTGAATCACTCTCCATTGGGGCACTTGCTTCAAATTTCAATTGTTCACAAGAAGCAGGAAATTGACTTGATGTGGTTATACATGATTTAATATTGTCAGATCTGCTCGATGAGGTGTCATCTCTGGCTACCATGGATTCAAAGAGGTTCTCCGCGTCGCTTCCTTTCGAAAGCCTTGATGGCTCAATACTTCGAATGAAATCTTTCTGCAAACCAGAGCTGCTACATGTGTCATCAATGGAGATGGATGAATTCCATAAATGTTCATCGGTCTGCCTCTGGAAAGTTGTTCCGAGTGCTTTGTGTAGTTCACAATTTTCAGGAAAGCTAAAGAAACTATCCTTCATGTTGTAACTTATATCTTCAGCATTATTGTAATTCAACAGTTGTTCTGCTATACCTCCGGCAGAGTAAGAATTGAAACCACTTAAAGGGTCTCCAAGCACATCCACGTTATAACCACCATACTGAGAATAGGCTTGAAGTTCATCCTCTAAACAAGACAACCCAAACATTTGAGTCTCTATGGTCTCCAGCATGTCGGTATCTACACACTGACTGAGTGGATTCGATTCTCCAATGTGATAAATACGTGGAACACCAATCTCATTTTCTCCAATTCTCTTAAGAACTTCTTGCTGATCTGTTCCAGAATCTAGAAGTACATTTTCAATGGTTGGCAATTGCACAAATTGCTCCAAAGTCGACAGTAAGATATCATTCAGTCTGATGTTACTGGTAACAGCTGATGACTCAAATGTGTTCTCCATTAAACTAGATGATTGTGGCCATAATGATTCAGCTGGAATGTCCCTAAATAAGGTAAAAGGTACAGTTTTCCCCACAACATTGTGAATGGCATTGAATCTATCTTTCACAAAAGCAACCACTGCCAGATCTTCAGCAACCTACAACTTGATCGAAAAAGAAAGGGACAAATAAGATTAATACAATCAAATCGATATACATGGAACACACACGCAAGACACAAAGACAGAGAGATTCAGATTGAGAATCACATGCAAGGTGCTTAAGCCCCGGACGGGGGTCAGAATAATATGTCAGATTCATGCAGCGTGAGTTCAAAAAAATCTAATGCTACAACTTCCTAGATAATAAACTTGTAAGCTATTAGTTACTATACTATAATGACATGGTTACAGGAAATTGTCAGATTCATGCAGCGTGAGTTCAAAAAAATCTAATGCTACAACTTCCTAGATAATAAACTTGTAAGCTATTAGTTACTACACTATAATGACATGGTTACAGGAAATAAACTGCTACAACCAATTCATGAAACTGCTACAACCAATTCATGAAGTTTAGAATAAGTTCAGAAAATGAGCACGCACCGTTTCCATGGAGCCAAGTTGCAAAACTCCATATGGAAGTACAGGTACAAGCAAAATTGTCTGCATGAGAAATCAAATACATAATCAGATTTTTCATCCATTTATAAGTAATTACATGTGAATCCTGAGGATTAAAATTCGCAACTGTAACCTAGTCTGTGCTCATGCCACTAGGATATGACAAACAAGTTACCTTGATACCCAACGCAAACTGAAGAAGCCATTCATCTGGACACTGAATAAATAGAAAAATATTCATTTTTTAGATATACTGTACAGTGTTCACTATCACTACTTGCAGAATTATCATTAGCTTGTTCAAATAAGATTTACCTCAGGAACTAACTTAGAGTCCGACTCTCTGGTGCACAAACTGTGAAGGGAAACCCAGTTATGGTTCCCTGTGCAAGCCACCTCACCGACAACCCTGAGAAATTATTTCAAATCCATAATGAACCATTAACATTCTTCATTCCGTAAAATATATGAGCACATTAATAGTTAACTCATTGTGTGGCTTGCTGGTGTCTCTTAGGAAACAAAAAATTTGCATATAGCGTCAGTTTAAATAAGTAGTGTGCATGCTTATGCGTGTGTAAAGACAGTTTTCGGCGAACTCGTAAGAGTAATGGTGATTTTGGACACCCAGAGTATTGGATTCATTGTGGCAAATAATTAAGAGCATGCTAAAGGAAATATCCTCCACCAAAATTTCTTTTTATTGCTTTTATATTTGTAGGTATTTGTTGTAAAACAAATCCGCAGAAACTTTTCTGGAGATTGAACGGAAGTACACAGCAAGACAAGAATGAAGAACAAGATTGTACCCTTTTCCAAATGTGTGCTGAAGATGTGACATATCAGCAACTGCTAGTCCAATTGGATAGCCTGTAGATCCACCATCGTGTATACTTGTGGCACAATTTTTAAAATGCATCTGATTTGCGTCGCTGAAGTAGATGTCATCCGGTGAATGTTCCACAGCTTCTCTTGGTTTTGGATGATGGCAATACCCATCCTCCCAGGCCAATATCCTTAATTAACAAGAAGACAACTATCATACTGGAGATCATCATTAGCTTTGATATTCATGAGATACACAATATGTTCGCCGTGGAAAAGGTCATTTGGATGTCAAAGTCTAAGCATACTAGAACTTTTTTTTCATGTGAAAAGAATGATCATAATCCCTCCAGTCATATTGATTATAGATTCAAATTCTATTTTATGATTTTATAAGATATAAATGCTCAAACTTCTATATGCATATGCAACAGTCTAAGCATACTATAACTTCTTAAACCATGTTTGGCTGCACCAACAAAATTGAAGTCCCTAATTTGTGGTTCAAACAGAATGCATCAAAATAATCATAGAAAACAATCTCAAAAGCCAAAGCATTTTGATTAGTAACTTGATTTCTGAACTCTGATGGTGGCCAAACACAAAAAACAAAATTCTGCAAGATTAAAAGTTCATAAATTTAAAACAATAGAAAGTAAAAAAGAAACTTACAAATCGCTCTGGTGCTTGAGCTTCCAAATCACCGCATATTTCCAAGGTGAATTGTTGCTGCAGAGGCTCTTGAGCAACTGCCTCAGAGCAGTAGTTCCCATATCTTCTTAACTTCCTCAACAAGGCTCAAATTATTCAACAACTAACAAACGACACAATTTACTCACATCCAATAAACACAAAACGACAACACCACCACCACCTTCTCTAGCTGCCCCGGTACGAAGCCCGACCCGCCTGTTTAATCCGTAATCCCGCTCGTCGTTTAATCGGTGGACCAGTCGAAAACAGTTCCATCGCTAGACGCTCACTAAACACCAATCTGCTTTCGCTCTCAGCTACCTAATCAACTTTTTTCCAAAAGCACTTAAACAATTCCACAATCAACAAAGACCTCTCCCCCTACTTGCTTGACAATTTGGAAGAAGCTGTTCATGATTCTGTTCGGATCTGCTCGAAGCTCAAATCCGCTGCCAAACAAACACGAAACTATTATAATCAAACTTTGATCAGCTCACTTCAAGAAAAAATGAGAAGCAGTTACAGTTAGTGTGTTGCTGTACCTCTAAAATCAAAGACGTTGTAGATGTTCATATTCGTTGGCTTCCATGGCTCTCTCTCTCTCTCTCTTTCAGTTTTTCGTTTGGGGAAATTGGCCTTCTTCGTTCTCCAAAGTCAAGAAGCTCCAAACACTACCACAATACAAACAACGGCTTCTAAGCTGCTTCTGCAACCACCATATCATATAAATAAACAAAATGCCGCCACCGGTTAACCGGTCACGTTGTGTTTTTAATTTTTTACTTTTTTATAACGTTTTGTTTTATTTGGGCGGATTTCAAAATTGTCCAAAGTCAGATTCTATAACTCAGCTTGGACGGAGTGGGTGTTGGGGCCCACAAATTTGTTTGCTATGGGCCGTGGGGCCCATGGTCTGGTACTCTGGTTATGTTCAACAGTGAACTGAATCTGCAACAAAACAGCGACCGGTTTTGCAATTTGCAATATTTGATTGTGATGCCTCTATTATTATTAGTCACCGGAAATACATTGTTAATTAAGAAAACAACGACCCGTTTTGCAAGTTGCAAGTGGGAGTCACGTAAAAATAATATATAAATATATACTTGTTCAAATAAGATTAACAGTAATTAAAAAAACATTATCAGATTCGACAATGTACGGCAAACGCAAGCACATACATACATTATATACGACAGAGTTTGAGCAAATACGATAAGTAGACGAAGTTTTCTAAAGTATTTTATAGCTTTTGGATAAAACCTATCTGATATGTTGACCTGAGAAAGATAAGTGCACCAATATGAACAACCTTCAAATTTCAAATTATGGATATTTTTCAATTATATATGCATACTTTTAAAATATTGAGGTGGGCGTGCTTGACATTTTCTGCAGCTAGTTGACTTAACAACATTATAGAAATATATGTTATTAATTGTGATTCTTTTATTAAAATTTGGTTGGGACGCCTACGGGGTTTTTCCAAATGAAAAATGACATTGATATGCAGACCAGTGATCTCAAGTTCGTAACCTCCTTTCTCTACCGTTTAGACCATCCATTGTATTGAAAAAACAAATTTGATTGGAAGATACAGGTATAGATGCATTGAGACAAAGGTGCCAATGTGTTTTTCCTTTCTTTTTTGGGGTGGGAGGGAGGAAAATATTGACCTCTGACTCATGCAAAACGCTTCTGAATTTGGTTCATTAAGAAGAAACATTTTATATAGGTTTTGTGAAGATTATATATAAAAGTGATCATGGCATCTCGTGTCGTGGCAGCTTAAACATTTGCCACATAATTGGACCGACCATATGTTTGTTTTCGTCACATTAGTATAGATTAATACTTCCACAAGTCAGCTTTGTGAAATTTATTAGGCGCCAATTCATTATTTATATAGTAAGTACAATTAATATTTTAGTGTTGTGATGAAGATGAATGAGACACCGCTTCTTAAAATGAAAGATGACTAGAGAAATCATATTTTTAGGTTACGTTAATTGATAATTGGTGTATTAATTAACACTTACGAGTTAATTGTATGATCAGAGGTCTCAAGTTCGAATTCTTACGACATCATAGTTGTGTGTGTGACCTAAAATATTATTTCTCTAGCAGTTTTTTCTTCCTTCAGAAAATTAAAATTATAAGGCCCTATAGATGATTTCTCCAACTTCAAGATGGAACGCCAAGAAGAAAACTTACCACTAAATGGAACAGTATTATTTAATGTATCAAATACATGAAGAATGTGGCAGTTAAAGATGGCTTGATATAGTCTTTTTTTTAAATTTTTAAAACCATATAAAATGTGGAAGAGAAGATGACTCGAGAGTTATTTTGGTTAAATGAAGCAAGCATATTCGTCACGTCTGTAATGGTCAAAATAATTATAATTTGAAAAAGCCCTCGTTATTTAAATTTATTGGAAGTGACCGCACTCAGCTCGATTTCTTGCACGTCTGCTTATATAATTCATCACCATATTAAATTTTTTAAGGGAAAATTTACTATGCATATGCACAAAGATTTTATATTCTAAGCCGCAATGTATTTAAAAAAAATAAAAAGTTTTAATTGACAGGTTTTCAATTGTATTTAAATATATATTTTATGTATACAAATGATGTAGAGTTTATCTATATTATTAGTGCTAAGAAAAAGTATATTACTAAATTTATTTATTTTTTCAGAAAATTTTGAATTGATTAGGGTTTATATATACATGCACATGGCAATGGCATCGAGAATGTCTTTTAATTACATAATGAACTCTCCACAAAAGTTTTTTTTTTCTTATGAGCTCAACAAAAGTTCTGGTGCATGCATCAATCATGCATGGATGTAGTCAACTAAAGTAATTATTAAATTCATCCTAAAATGTAGTAGAAGACAATCTAAAATAAATAAATAAATAAAATAAAAAATAAGAGAGAAATGGAAGTCTATACCTAGACTAGAGCCGACACTGAATAATCTTTTAAGAGAAAAACCAGATCAATGGGAAGCTATTGGTCCGACGGCAATAGAATTATTATAGAATGCCAGGTACATACACGTGAGTGGGGCCTCATTTACCATCCACATCACTTATGTGGGTCCATAATCAAAGTTGTATTGGAAAGTTAACCTGTTTTTTCAGAATCTCGAGGTAAAAGAAACCTATGATCATTATGTTCCATCTCAGCATTGCTTAATGTAGTTGATCAGATGATTAAGAACTCAAGCGTATATCTTAGCTGAGAAATGCGAGGTTTAGTACGCGGTGGTACATACAGTTCAGTAAGTTATTATAAGCCGTTAATTCATAAAAGATTTCACACACGTCAACAGTTTGTATGATGAATTACCAAATTGCGCATGGACGATTGAGCCTAGCACTCCTCGTCTCAACTTATACCATCTATGTGCTCTTGTGACAAGCAATTGGATCAACTCTTGCGAAAGCACAAACCCTAATTAGACTGTCACTGAGTTAATTACCAAATCGCAACATGCATCGACAAAAAAAGGTGGAAAAGAAGCAGAGCATTCAGTGGCTCTTGTTTACACAAATGGAGTGGTGTACGGCAATGGAGTGTAGCACAAGGCACAGACCAAAAAGAGAAATGAACAGAAAAAGGCACTTGAGCTAAAGCTATGTAAGCTAAGCCAGAGGCATACGTAAGCAATTTGCAGAGATGGGCCCATTAACAGTGAAGATCATGCAAGTGGGCCTAGTGATATAGGCCCGCCGTTGACGGAAAACAGTCTATTTCAAGAATGATGGCAGACTCTGTTCAGAAACACTGGGCGCTTTGTCGGGAGCCCGTACTGTTTTTTGGCCCTTTTACTTTTCGTTTGCTTCAATTCATTTTGTCGCGCCTTTATTAAAGGGTCTTGAATTTAAGTGCCAAATAAAAAAAACTACATTTCTAATCGTTGGATCAGAAGGAAAAAAGAAAAGAAAATCATTTCAAAACAGCTATATGATGAACAGCCCGGAGAAGTCAAGGGAGGGAGGCAATCGACCACTTTTAGCCAAGATTTTTTAATGTGATTATGCATGTTCGTATTCAGTAGTTTGTCTCAAGGTCAGCTCTAATATACTACATAACATGACCCGTTTGGTACACGGAGATACTCAAAATCTTATTAAAAATTATTGCAAAGCTTCCATCTTTCAGTGTGAAACACTCTCATCAAAATCATCATTCGGTCAAATTTTAGGTTTTTAGTCTCGAATTCGTTAATCGTTTCGGTTTTAGGTTACTTTGGGTGGAGTCTAAAGTTTAATACTTCAAACCTAAAATAATATAGATAGTTTTGATTGTTGAATTGCATTGTGGAGTAGTTCACTTTTTTTCTTATAAAAAAATTTGAATATGCTGAAAAATGTGAGATTTATACGCAGGATTAAGTAAGTTTCCGAACATCTGACAACCAAAGTTGGAAAAGTGAAGTAAAATATCCCAAGAAAACAAGCTAGCTACTACTAGCTCCGGGAAAACTCTGCGGGCTTATCTTTTGGGAAGCTATGATCTCCCAACTATTTGCATGCAACTCTCCTTGCTCTGGTAGTACAAATGAATGAAGCCCTACAGCTAGCCACAAAATATTGGACATTTTTCTTGATTCTTCCAATATCTCTTGTGCTTTGTTTCCACCATTTCTCCTATGAGGTAGAGGTAGGTAGGCATGCAACTTTTGCAGCAAAAATGAACCTTCTTTAAATCCTTTAGAATAAAGCTGCAATATTTCATGCTGCTTCGGGGGAGGGACCATATGGGAAAAGAGGAAAGATAAGAACACAATTCTATACATAAAGGTGGCAAGGGCATATTTTACTAAGATAAACAGACCAAAATCATTTGCATTTATATGCAATATACCTGAATAAGACAATTGTACTGCTTTCCCTCCACATCCGGCAATCAGCACGCGTCACGCGTGCATATCCCACTGGGAAAAAGTCGCAGCAGCAATACTAAAAACTTCATCTTATAATTAAATCTTTTTATTTATTTATTATATATTCAAATTTATCAATCTCTCCACCTGATTTGTATAAAGTTATTAGTCCGCAAGCAAGAAGAAGCTGATACAGGTTTATCCAAATTGGTATTGGGGAAGAAGAAGCAAGAAGAAAAGGAAAAAGAAAGTGACTGCATGGAGTTTGAATTAATCAGTGGCTAGAGCATGTGCAAGAGACCACACTAGTAAGTGAAGGGGATATTTAGGGTGATGATGATGACCCTTGATGCTGTATAGGTGGTGCATGCATGAGTAAACTTTACCCTATAATATATATATAGTGTAGGGAGAGGGGTGAATCAAATTCAAACCTGAACTTTAGATGCGCTTGTGTAAACACGATTAAAAAAAACGTGGCAACAGTCACCATTATTTGGTGACATTTGCTGTAGTAATGGTGACCGTTGCCACTTTGTTTTGTAGTGAAATGCTCTTAACCACTTGATATATAAGCCTCTTGCTCAATTTCTTTTTTGATACAAATGATATTTGGGGAGGGAGGAATCAAACCTACAACTTTGAAAGCAGGGTAAATACTCTTAACTAGCTACAAGCTCTTTGTGATTAGGTTTCAATTGTGTTTCATTGTCGTGAAAAATTATAGGCACATCATATATCCAGAATCTTGATCAAAATAACGACAGGAATTTGAAAAAAGCCCAGATATGATGAAGCCCAACAGAGTTGGACTGTTCGTGACTAAGCCCAGATGTGATGAGGCCTAAGAAGATGCAGCATACAAACATGGAAATTAGAAGCCCAAAAAAATTAAAATAACCTTTTATTTTAAAAATTTTATTATAATGAATTCTAATCACAGCATAAGTATAAGAATAACTGGCATTAACCCCCTTTTTAGAGAACCTTTTCTATTGAGATATGGTGATAACGTACTAAACTAACACACATTACACTGATGCTAGAACTTGAATCCATGACCTTTTTTGGGGAAGCAATTGCTCCAAACCACTACATTAGTGGGTACTTTGCGAGATTTATCCCATTTTAAAATGAAATTAATAGTCACTTCAAGCTAGACTATATGCTATATATTATCCAAGATTATGGACATTTGTCAATAAATCTTGGAAGAGAAGATTGAACAGGCTGTATATGTGATCTCATGTTCCACACCTTGCAACTGCAGACCATTATTTTGGATTATGAATTATGTTGTTATTTATTGGGTAAATAATCATCAATCATAATCATAAAATCATGACAATGCTGATTGGAGATAAAATCAAAGACTAACTTAACATGGCCCCCACCACCAAGATCACCAAGATCACCAACACCTATGCCTTGATGTTGCTAGAAACCAATTTTCTATACAAGTTAGTGTTATCTTTATCTCATTTGTGTGTTTGCCCTCAAGTTCATGAGGGAAAATAATACCGCAAAGAACGCAGACTGTGACAAGAGCAGCTTGTTTAATGCTCCATTCGCAAAACAAAGCGAGCACGCAGGTTTTTGCTTTTGCTTAGGGTTTGCGGTGCTTTCGATGGCTGCTTTGAAGCTACAAATTCTATTGGAAAAGGAAAACGACATGAGGATTGAAGACTGGTTTTCAATTGGATTATGATGCAGGCAATGACTTCATCTACGACAGAGACAATGGAGTGGTTATTTTGATGAAGCAAGCTGCACATATACAGCCTATATATATATATATGGTTGACGACTTGCTAAGAATAAATTTATAAGATATAGGATGTGGATGATGGACGGTCCAAAAATTCGTCATTTGGGTTTTAATTAGACTGATTAATAGAAAGCAAATTGAAATTTTGTATTAGTTGGGATAAGTTTTATGTCCAAATCAAGTCGTATAAGGTTAAGACTGTCAGACTATATATCAATACATTCTGTCAATTTTAGAGGTAATCTAACAAAGTTTGACTCTCTCATAAATATAACATTGAGACTGACTTTCTCGAATATTCAGCTCCTGAAAGAAAAAAAATATTTTAAAGGAAAATGCTAAACATATAAGTTTCCATTTCTCAACTTTTATACGATTGTCTCATGTATTATAAGTCGTTACTTTGTAACATGAAATTAATGAGATGTGTTCAAGCACATAACGTGCTATGTTACAAGGTAAGAGCGTAAGACGAATCTATTAAAGCCAAAAAATAAAATAAAAAGGAGTTGTCACTTTATTTAAGATTTATTGGACATATGTCCGCACAAAATGTGTTTGATTTTTTTTTTATTGAGAAATTTTTGGACTGCATTCATAATTCAGCCAAAAAAGCTACTAGTTACAAAGGGCCAATACAAATTAGCCACAAAGGATTATTACAATAACGGAGCGATCTAACATCAAAATTAAGATAATTTGGAGCTCCTCCACTAACGATCACACATGATCGAACAAAGTTTGGCATAGACATCTCGACTAAAAGTGTAAACTCAAAACAAACCAAAAAAAGATAAAGTTTGAAAAAATCAAGCCATCACAATACAAATAAAACTCTCATAGCTCATAGAAGAGAGATGGAAAGCTCTCACAAAGGAGAGGTGAAAATTACACAGAAACCCCAAAGAGTCTCTGCGACTTATTCCAAACATGAAGAAATCGCAAAAAGGATGGTGAAGGGGAGGAAGGGAGAAGGGGAGAGGGGAGGAAGAACAGTGGCGCTTCCTCCCCCTCAAAATGAAAACGGCTCTATTTGTTTATTTATTTTACAAATGACATAACGATACACACCTGCACATTAAGGCTACGTCACGCTAGTGAAACTAGTTACAATTAAATATCAAAACTCATCACATTTGTAAATCGTCATCATATCCATGTGAGTTGAATCTAAAACCCTCTTTCAACAAAGTGACAACAACTACTATACTAAACCAAAGATTAATTATATACAGAAATCGTATGATCATAGGCGACTTAGTTTCGACTTAGTTTTTTACTGGGGAAGTAGCATACAATACAAAGGATATCATATTATAGTTTTGACGACCAACCGTATTTGATTAACACGATTAGATAGAGAACTTATAATAATCATGGTATTTGTTATGGCGTAGACAACCAGCTAATTAAGCATCATTAAAATAATTTGTATTGTATTCATAGATGTGGAACCTTTTTATGATTCTTAATTACTAAATCAAGCAAATACCTTTCTTTGAAATCAGATTTGATCAAACACATTATAAGTAAGGAATAAAAATAGTAATTAGAAGAAGACAGCTAAGACAAAACTGGTGGTGGTGACGGCCATTGGTTTGAGACCCAAAAAAAAAACGTTTTAATTATTAAAAGGCAGACCAATACAATCTTGTATAGAAAGCTCCGAACCCACTGACCCAAACCAAACCAAACCCTCATAAAATAATAATAATTAACAAACTTAATTAGTAAAATAAACGACAATTACGAAATTTGGTAAGATGTAATTGGAAAGAAAGATGATATTGGCGTGGGTTTGGATAGAGCTTTCAAAGTCGTCGTGCGGGTTTGCGTTGAAAGCCTCCTGCCTGCGTGGCTTGGCTTCAAGAGCTGGACACTCCCAATCCCAAAACTCCAAATATCCTGTTTACGCCACGTCACCAAATCCAATCCCCCCTCTCCCCTTTTAAATCAAACCATCGCTGCCCATAGAAGCAGAAGCAAAAACAAAAGCAGAAGCAGAAACAGAGCAATTAGCTTTCTTTTCCTCTGTTTGCCTCTTGGAGATCGAAATTTGCAGAAATTAAATGGAGGGTTTGATTCCTTTTGTGTACAGAGCCATAGTTGAATACAAGAATGGGAAACAAGCGGGCGGAGCCTTGAACTCGTGGTTCAGCGAGTCGCCGACTTCAGCTTCGTATATCCGTTTACCCGGCGACTCGGGTCGGATCCAAGCTTCAGAT
The DNA here is from genome assembly GCF_002207925.1 of Prunus avium. Next base: position 54,986 of record NW_018922244.1, on the reverse strand, counting down.
TTTCAGCTGTTCATGTCGGATTATGGGATGAATTCTGGTTCTTCGGCATCTTCTTCTGCTGCCCAGATCATGAAATCGTCTGGAGTTCAATCCCCAATTCGTCATCGGGTTGCTAGTAATTAACGGTGTGAAGTAAATTAGTGGGCATGCATGGATGAAGAAAGCTGAAGGTGTTGTTGGGTTAAGCGAAAACTGTGTAATATATATTTTATTTTTATTAATTTTCTTGGTTTTATGGGTTTTTAGTTTGGATGGAGCAATAAGCGTCTGAAAACCAAAGGGGCCATGCGCTTTTGCTTTGTCGGTGTTGTTAAGTGTTAGTGTGAAGGTAAAGGAAATCAGATTTGTGTCGAAATGATTCAAATCAAAATGTAAATGGCGACTTGTAATGTTTAAGGAAAGTCAAGTGTGGTGGCCAAAGGGCCATATTATCAGCTGTTAATTGGTTATTGACAGTTGTTTGTAACTATCTCCAATTTCTTTTCTTCTTTTTTGTTTGACATTCTGTATATCTCCCATCTAAGGGCGGCGCTAGGAATTTTTAACGGAAATGGTTAGCTAAGTTTTTTGCTCGTGGAATCGGGCCTAAAATCTCTTAATGAACTAAATATATGGGAGTTTAGTGCTACTAGGTTAAAATTTAGTGGGGTTACAAGGTTCAATTTGGGTGAAACATGCTTAAAATTAACAAAAATGAAGGTAATATATGTTTTTCCCTTGAAGGCTACCCTAATTTAGTAATGAAGACCTTTATCTGGGTGCAACCGTTTCCTTTTTTGGTTGAGTTAGAGACATGCTACCAGTAGGCCTAAATTTATCAACCAATGTTTTGGTCCCGCATGTATTTCTCTCTCAAATGTTAGAAGATATGGTAAATTTCACTTTACTACCCGCAAGTTTTCCGAAATTATGACTTTATTACACAAGGTTTTTTTCTTCTCACTTTCATTCCTAACGTTTACTTTTACTATCAATTTCATACATCCGTTAGTATTTCCATCATGTTCTCCATTAACCCATGATGTTGCGGTCTATTTTTGGGTTTGAATAATTTGTTTTTCTTCTGAGAAAGATTTCGCAGGTGGAGGTCTGGTTGATAGTCACAGTTCTTTTTTTCGGGGAGGGATGGGTGTGTTTAGACATTTTTTTAGGGGGGGCGAGGCAATGGTGCAGAGGGTGTTGGTGGGGTGGGGCTATTGGAGGTCCAAGAAGGGGAAGGGGGTTGAGGGAGATCTCGACATGGAGATGGTGGATTGTGGCTTGGGAGTGGGAGATGGGGGTTAGTGCTCAAGAGAAGTTATTTTAAAAAAATAAATAAAATTTGTGAGTTCAAGTATAAGTGAGTTCAAGTGAGATCACTAATTGCCACGTCATCATTTAATAGAGCATTTAACAGAATTACTGACAGATGTATGAAAATGGAGGAAAAAGTCAAACTTTAGGTACAAAAGCGAGAAGAAAAGAACTTTATGTAGTAAAGTCAGAATTTCAGAAAACTTGCGGGTAATAAAATGAAATTTACCATAGAAGATATTGTAAGTTGGTAAGTAGCTTTCGGTACAAGGCACAACTTTGCCATAAGCTTTCAAGTAGTAACAAGGCTTGCCCTTGTTTTGGTCCTCTGTTTTATGTGCTTATTAAACTTGATAGACACACCTTCCTAAATTATTAGTTTCATTTTCGAGTTGAGAAAGCCACTTGGTGTGGTGTGGATAAAATGTGAAAGATATATCTCAACTAAACAATCTTATTATACACGGTGGTTACAATTTCCTATTTGCAGAGATCACCAGCTACCATTTCCTTGTCAAAAAAGAGTAAAGTAAGCAAAAGCAGCTTCCCCATCAATTTACCGACATCTTTCTAGTCTGACATAATAAAAATATGATACTTCTGTCTCATGGGAGCTGTAAAACTTGAACCAAATCGATGGGGATTTGTTTTGGAAGACGCAAATTATTTATAATTGTTAATTGGGGAATTGGTGACGGGAAGATAAACAAGTTCAACTTGCTTTGGATCTGTACATTTGAAGCTAATTACAAGATTTTACTTATGCTAAGGAATTGTTAAGAGACTATTACAAAGGGGATTAAGGTTAAACTCCTCTCCATGTCCTCTAATAATGGTTCCTGCATGTTGGGGGACAAATCCTCCGATCTACAACGTGTAAAACTGATGCAGGAACATAGGGGTGGATTAAGACATATATTTATAATTTAATTAGTTATTTCATGAGATATTGTTATTTTATTTATTTATGTAGTTTTAAGGTATCTTTTATTATTTATTTGTGATTTTATAATTAATTAGTTTACTTTTGGACCAAGTAGTATTGGTGCCCAAGTCTTGTAAAGCCTATAAATAAGGCTAATGTAATCGTTTGTAGAGGTTATTTTTGTTGATGGTTAATGAAATAGTTTATTTGTGGCATGAATTTGTGACAATATATGCGAGTTTGCATTAGCCCTAGACTTAGGTGTTCGTGTGTGTTGTTGGTGACCTATGTCCGGACCCCAATCCCCATCAATTGGTATTAGAGCCAGGTTTTGTTCTGTAAGTTGTTGTAGCATCCTCCTAATTTCTTCCATGTCGTTGTAGTTGTTGACACAACCCTCCATATCCAAAAACCTTCCCGAGAACGTGGATCTTAAGCCACAGCTCTGATACAAATTGATGGGGATCGGGGTCCGGACAGAGATCCCCATCAAACAGGGACGGACCCAGGATTTCAAAATGAGGTAGGCTAAATTTACCTTATGTACAAAACCTAATTGCAAATCCCTAATTGATAATTCATAACATAGAATTGAAAATCCCAAATTTATACTTCTTGAACCTTAAAAAATCCCCAAATTTCAGTAACAATAAATTGAGGAAAGAAAATTGTAAGATTCCACCAATAAAATAATTTTTTTGCTAACATTCCACCAATAAAATATGACTCACCAAGAAAATTGAATATGTTGAAGGGCTGATGCTTGAAGTGGGGTGGACTGTAAGGTGGGCTACATGTGACTTTGGGCTGGACAATAACAAAAGCCACCTGGGCTATAGCCTAGATTAGCCTGTGGTTGGGTCTGTCCTTGACATCAAAAACCCTACCCCACATTCTTATACATAAGAATGTCCCTAAAATTTTACCATAAAAAGAAAAAAGAAACATCTAAATACCAAAGAGAAATGGAATGTTTTGTAATTGATATATGAACGGCATTCTAAGTTCCGATGGTGGTAGAATACTTATCTTCGCACTTACGAAAAAAAACGACTCCTGAAAACTATTAAGACAAATTCAAAGGGTGTTTGGAGAGCTCTCATAAAATTCTTGTTTGATTCAATGCCCGAGTGATACTAAATGCCGAAGGATGTGCTGATCACGAGCATGAGCTTAGCACACACTACAATTGCACGCATTTAGGGACTGACACTATTCATTTCTAAACACAAGAATCTTGGCCGCAAACATTTCCGGCTTCTAGGGCGAAACCTTAATTTGAGGCCATTTGGAGCCACAAAACTAATTGCCCTTTTCGTTAAGTACGAGATTAAAATGACACCAGGACAGTTGGCTTTGCATTATAACGAGAGAAACCATGGTACATTGTACTTTATAAGCTTAACCAATTAATACACTATAGCAAGACACAAGCCTAAGCATTTCCCTCTTCACATACAGAGCAAATGGAGAACAGAACGGCTTCTCTTTTAATTCTCACAATGGCAATCTTATGCTGCGCTGGACGCACGGCAGCCACCGTCAAGCGTTGCCCTGACTGTGGGCACACCCGGGTGCCATACCCGCTAAGCACATCACCGGACTGTGGCAACCAACAATACAAGGTCCGGTGCAATGCAGGGGTGCTCTGGCTTGACACTCTCAACAGCTCATCATACTTAGTCACATCAATTAACCCACTAACCCAGCGCCTAATCATCCGGCCGCCGGGGTTGGCGAACAACGTCACGTGCATGGCAGCTGACTTTAAGTCCCAAGGCATTTTGCTGGACAACAACCTCCCTTTCAACATCAGCAGCAGCAACACAGTCATAGGCATGAACTGTTCCAATGAAATGCTCACTTTCTCTCAAAACTGCTCATCAAACAGTCTCTGCCACGACTATGTTAAGCACAACCCGATGGCTGCCTCGGCGTGCGGGAAGTTTCCGTTGTGCTGCTTGTACAAGACTGGAGGGTCTAACAATGCTTACAAGATCAGGGTTAGGAAGGAGAGGTGCTCGGCTTATGTGAGCTTTGTGAATTTGGACACTTCTTCTGGGGCTCTGAGCAGCTGGCCTGAGCCTGGGGTTGAGATTATGTGGGAGCTGCCGCAAGAGCCAGAGTGCAAGCTGCCAATTGACTGTGGCGATTTGATGAACTCTGTATGTTTGGCGGATCGGTTTGGACAAAGAAGGTGCTTGTGCAAGGCTGGGTTTCAATGGGACCCCATCAATGCAATATGTCACAGTATGTGTCTCTTTTGCCTTCTTAATGCTTAATTATAATTAGAGTTTTGTTTTCAATTCCAGAATCCAATTTCAGATTTTGTTTTAGGTTCAGAAATCACAGTTTTCATTGAACAAGATTTGAATTTTGGAGAGAAAACTTTATTTGCCAGCAAACATTTATTGGATCCTCCTCATGCGGTGGTTTTTATTAGTGTCAGGGGCTCCTGAATAATAATATATTGACTATATTTTTTTACTCGAATTTAAGTCAAAACAAGTAGTGTAGTACTGTGATCTGAGATCTTCCGTGATTTCGAAGCAAATTTTAATTTTCTGTCATATATATTATATATTTGGCTCGTTTACAGAATATTTATATGTTATATACTCATCAAAGGAAATGAATTCTCTGACAAATACAACGGCTGTTTATGAATTTTTTGTACTCGTAGTAACAAAAAGAAAACCATAAACTATAGTCCTTGAACTTGTGATATACAACTTAAACTGAAAATTAAGGGTTTTCTTTCTAAAAATTAACTTGACAAACCAGTAATGCACAAAATGCCATGACCATGAGATTGGGGGTTCGATCCCCGTCCATGGGAATGGAGCGCATTTCGTGGCCAGCCGTTTACCTCCATTGGGAGAGCTCCCGCGGCGAAAGGGATTAGTCACTGCTGTCGGCGGTGGATACCCTTGGGTCTCACCAAAAAAAAAAAAAAAAAAATCAGAATTCTTTCTAAAAATTAACTTGACAAACCAGTAATGCACAAAATGCCATCTGCCATTAGCAGAATATAAGTCAAACAATATGGTAGAATATTTTCAGATGTATTTCATTATCCGAAAAGGAGGTATTTATAATACAAGGTTACAAACCCTAGTAGGGTCAAACTGGGAAAACAAGTGGAATCCTAATTACATAATATCTATATAAAAGGAAATAAATAAAATAATATCCTAATAGAATAGGATATCTCTCGCTAACACTCCCCCTCAAGTTGGAGCAAAGACGTCACGCATACCCAACTTGTCAAGCGAGTTGAGAAAGATACTTGTAGAAACAGCTTTCGTAAGAACATCGGCTAACTGGTACTCAGAACGGAGGAAAGGAAACAATCTCCGCATCCATATGATCTTCACTAGGTGAGTGCATAAACTGACTCACTACACTTACTGCGTACGCAATATCAGGACGTGTATGAGCCAAATAAATTAATTTTTCCACAAGCCTTTGATAGCGCTCTTTATCAGTAGGAGCTTGATTAGGATGCAATCCCAACTTGTGATTCTGTTCACTTGAAGTATCAATAGGTTTACAATCCAACATTCCAGTTTCTGCAAGTAAGTCCAAAACATACTTTCTTTGGGACAGAAAAATACCATGCTTAGATCTGGCAACTTCAATCCCAAGAAAGTATTTCAAGTCACCTAATG
>NW_018922244.1:35612-48089 GCF_002207925.1 Prunus avium | reverse complement strand
TCTGAGTATACCCTTTTGCTACCAATCTTGCCTTGTAACGGTCAATAGAACCATCAGCCTTATACTTCAAAGTAAACACCCATCTGCACCTAACTGCCTTTTTTACTTTTGGTAAAGGAACTAACTCCCAAGTAGCATTCTTGTTCAAGGCTTTCATCTCAATATCCATTGCATCTACCCAGTTCTGATCAGATAGAGCATCCTGCAACTTAGTTGACACACATACACTAGATAATTGACACAAATATGATGCATATGACTTATATAAACGATGAGTTGACATATAATGGTTAATGGGATATTTGGACTTAGCATGTATATCAGGAGAATATTGTACTTTAGGTTTCCCACGGGTAGTGCGTGAGGCTCGTGCACTTGCGAGTATCACAAGTTGAGGATGCAACTGAATCCATTTTGATGCAGTTGAATCTACACAACAGTCGCGTCACTCGTATCGTCATTGTCGTCGCTCATCGAGGCAGGCGATCGGTCGTTTCCTATGTGCGACCGATCGCTTTCAGGCAGATTCGTTAGCGACCGGTCGCTCACTTCTATGCGACCGGTCATATCCAGGTAGATTCGTTCGCAACCGGTCGTTTCCTCCATGTGACCGGTCTCTTCCTGTTAGCCAGAAATTCCTTCTTCAGGTCCAATATCTTCCATATTTTCTACTCCGAAACTCTTCAATTCACTCTCCCTCTCCCCCTGAATTGAAGAGGAGGGGGAAACATAATAGGGTACTTCTTCATGAAAGGTGACATCCAAAGTAACATGTACCTTCTGAGTAGGCGGGTGATAGCACTTATAACTCTTATGAGTAGTAGAATAGCCAATGAAAACGCAACGGAGAGCACAAGGATGAAGTTTACTCCGTTGATGGGAGTAGACATGAACATAAGAAACACACCCAAACACCTTCGGAGGTAACTTAGAGACCGAAACCGAAGGAGTATGGGCACACAACACATCAAGCGGAGTCTTGAAATCAAGAACCCGACTAGGAGTACGGTTAATCAAGTAGGCCGCGGCCAAGACACCATGTCCCCAAAGATGATGGGGAACAGATATATCCAACATAAGAAAGCGGAGTCTTGAAATCAAGAACCCGACTAGGAGTACGGTTAATCAAGTAGGCCGCGGCCAAGACACCATGTCCCCAAAGATGATGGGGAACAGATATATCCAACATAAGAAAGCGGAGTCTTGAAATCAAGAACCCGACTAGGAGTACGGTTAATCAAGTAGGCCGCGGCCAAGACACCATGTCCCCAAAGATGATGGGGAACAGATATATCCAACATAAGAAAGCGGAGTCTTGAAATCAAGAACCCGACTAGGAGTACGGTTAATCAAGTAGGCCGCGGCCAAGACACCATGTCCCCAAAGATGATGGGGAACAGATATATCCAACATAAGAAAGCGGAGTCTTGAAATCAAGAACCCGACTAGGAGTACGGTTAATCAAGTAGGCCGCGGCCAAGACACCATGTCCCCAAAGATGATGGGGAACAGATATATCCAACATAAGAAAGCGGAGTCTTGAAATCAAGAACCCGACTAGGAGTACGGTTAATCAAGTAGGCCGCGGCCAAGACACCATGTCCCCAAAGATGATGGGGAATAGATATATCCAACATAAGAAAGCGGGCAACTTCAAGTAACTGACGATTCTTCCTTTCAGACACGCCATTCTGTTGAGGAGTGAATGGAGTGGTAGTTTGGTGAATGATACCGTGATCACGAAAGAATTGGTTCAATGTATGATTCACATATTCACCGCCATTATCGGTCCGAAATACTTTAACATGAGCATGAAACTGAGTAGATACCATGACACAAAAATCAGGGAGAATAGAGGCAATATCATGTTTATTCTTCATCAAATACACCCATGTTAAGCAAGTGCAGTCATCAATAAACGTAACAAACCAACGGAAACCATGAGAAGTCACACGAGCAGGACCTCATACATCAGAATGGACTAACTCAAAAGGCAAAGCAGCTTTATTATTACTTAAGGGAAAAACAGTACGGTGACTCTTGGCCATTACACAAGTCTCACATTTGAAGCTAGACTCATCACAGGAGCGGAATAAAGATGGAAACAGACACTTAAGGTAGCTAAATGACGGGTGTCCCAAGTGACGATACCATAACCAAATTTGCTGTTTGTCTTTGACACTGCAACATTGAACAGTATTAATGACACGATCACGAACTGGTGCAAAAGGTAATGTCAAATAATACAACCCCCCTATCCGTTTACCATGCCCAATCACCTCGTGAGTCTTGAGATCTTAAAAAGAGCAATGGGTAGGATAGAAAGTAGCAGAAGCATTAAATGTATCAAGTAAGCGACCAACAGATAACAAGTTACAATGGATATTGGGAACTAATAACGCACGAGACAAGGACAGAGTTGGGGTGAGAGAAATGGTGCCTTTGCCAGTAATTGGAGAGGGTAAACCATTAACACTAGTTATGTATGAGTCACAGGTGTTACTAGACAACTCATCAAAAAATTTAGCATCATAAGTCATATGATCAGAAGCACTAGTGTCAATTATCCAAGTATTGGAGCCAGTACCTGGAATAGAGTCAGAAACACGCAAATTTGCAGAAGCAGAAGCAGCACCAACAATGGAATTATCACCCATGATTGTAGCAGAAACTCAAAAAATCACGCAGAGTATACAACAGAACATAACACAGACACAAATATGGCAGATGCACGAAGATAACAGAGGCACAAACACAGTAGAAGCAAATGCAAGAACACAGTAGAGGCACACAGTAGAGGCACGAACACGACAGAGCACACAGCGGAACACGGCAAAGGCACAGACACAAGAACCCTAAAAGAAATTAGGGCACACAGTAGAACACGGGGGGGCACAACACACACAGGTCACCAGAAAGTCGGCTCTGATGCCAAGTCAAACAATATGGTAGAATATTTTCAGATGTATTTCATTCTCCGGAAAGGAGGTATTTATAATACAAGGTTACAAACCCTAGTAGGGTCAAACTGGGAAAACAAGTGAAATCCTAATTACATAATATCTATATAAAAGGAAATAAATAAAATAATATCCTAATAGAATAGGATATCTCTCGCTAACAATATATGCACTTACAAGCTCTTTACATGCTCTCAAGCTAATACAAAAACTGTCTTTTTGTGTAGACATCGAGTGTCCGAATTGGAGACTCTGCAAACGTCGAAAGAAACTAGCTCCACTCATTGGAGGTATGCCTTGGTCACTGAAGAAATTTATACTGTTTTTGTTTTTTTTTTTTTCTGGTTAAATGATTGGGATGAATGATTATTTTTCTAATTTCTTCTTAATTAGGCGTGGTCTTTGCTGCGGTTGCAGTGCTTATTGGAGCCATTATTGGATCTATAGTCTACAAGAGACGTGACCAAAACGTTGCAAGATCAGCACATTTTAGCTTAACAAAGTTCCGGGAAGACATGCTAAATGCCAACAATAGTGCTGGCAAATCAGCCAAGATCTTCACGGGCAAAGAAATCACAAGAGCAACCAACAATTTCTCCAAAGACAACGTTATTGGCTCTGGTGGATTTGGTGAAGTCTTTAAAGGCGTTCTTGATGATGGAACAATCACAGCAGTCAAGAGAGCCAAGCCTGGCAACACAAAAGGCATGGATCAAATCCTCAACGAAGTTCGAATTCTCTGTCAAGTAAACCATAGAAGCCTAGTCAAATTGATGGGGTGTTGCCTTGAGCTTGAACAGCCTCTCTTGATCTATGACTATATCCGCAACGGTACCCTTTTCGAACATCTCCATACAGGAAATTTCAACACTTCAAAAAGGGTCTCACTCACTTGGCCTATGAGGCTTACCATTGCTCATCAAACAGCTGAAGGGCTTGCCTATCTGCACGATTCTGTCGTGCCACGAATTTACCACCGTGACATAAAATCAAGCAACATTTTACTTGACGACAAGCTCAATGCAAAAGTTGCTGATTTCGGGCTGTCAAGGCTTGCCATGACTGAATCAAGTCACATCACAACATGTGCTCAGGGGACCTTGGGTTACCTTGACCCCGAATATTACCTAAACTTTCAACTGACCGATAAGAGCGATGTCTATAGTTTTGGAGTGGTGCTGTTGGAGCTGTTGACATCTAAGAAAGCTATTGATTTTAACAGACAAGAAGAGGATGTGAACTTGGTGGTCTATGTTAAGAACATTTTGAGGGAAGAGAGACTAATGGATGCCATTGATCCTAGGATAAAAGAGGGGGCTGGCATTGTAGAATTGGAGACTATGAAAGCCTTGGGGTCGCTAGCCTCGGCTTGCTTGGATGAGCGAAGGCAGAATCGGCCCTCAATGAAAGAAGTTGCTGACGAGATTGAGTACATCATTAGTATTGTTACAAATCAGGTTTCGGCAACTTAGGTCCATGAATGGCAAAGGAGTTAGCATTGGAAATTTTTAAATTTTATTTCTTTTTCCGATAAACTTCTGACACGTGCAATCATCCGTAGCGCTTTGTATAATAACAGAGGCTATGATTTTTGGTAGAGTTTCCTTGTTGCCTTCTTGGTTGAAAATTGAATAAAACAATTTGCAAACTTGTAAAATAGGAAATACCAAACATGAAAACTAACAGAGATATTGAGTTGATGAGGACATGGATGCTAATAAAAATGTGAAATTGATAGAAAATGTCAAACACAAATAAAAAAAAGATTCAAATCCTGGCCAAGTCAGGGAACTGTCCATTGTATTCAACCATGGGATGAGGGTAGGGATTAGAAGATCATTTCACTTTCCAATATGATAGAAAAGCCAATAAGGAAGGGACAAGTGTCTAATGAAGCCGAGGAAGATCTCTTGGAATTGTTAATTGGGATTTGACATTTGTTATGGGATGCTAAACAGAGCAGGATGGTTTTAGGATCTTGAAATGTCGAGTGGACAGGGGAACATGCTCATTCAAATGCAAAAGAACGAGTGGTATGCATATCAACTGTGAGATTTTTGTTACTTCCAATATCAATCAAGTCATGATCGAACAATGAATTGAACAATGTTCCAAGAAACAATGCCCGGATTTGGATGACCTAGATGAGTTATATGTGTCATATACCATGCTACAAACGGCTTAGGGCTCTTCCAAGCATGCATATAATCATACAATATAATAGTAGCCATTCTGCTTGCCAACAAGTTCTTTGGAAACACAAAAATGACTTGTGATTCTATTTTTCAAGGGATCTTCTAGAGTAAATCCTATTTGGTTTTGTAAATGATGTAATAAGCAATGCAATCAGTAGATCGATACAAATAATTTTATCAATTATCAACAATTGAAAAAGTTATCACTCGATACGGTGATATTACGTTTCTTATCAAATTGGTGTTGTAAATTCATCTAAATTATACCGTTAATATAACAATTGGACGTGAATTTGTAACACAATGTGTCCCCACAAAATCATACAGCAAGATTCTCCATTAACTGGACCAAACAAGTTACAATGCTGCAAGCACAATGGTTATAACTTATAAGGCTCACTATATTTCATCCATTTTAACCATAAAATGGAGAAATTCATGTTTACAGCAACTCTCCATGCGCTAACACTACTACTACTATCATGCAGTGCCCGTTCGGTAACTGCCACGCTGCGTTGCGGAAACTGTGGCCCCACTCCGGTGCCATATCCGCTAAGCACGGGACCCAGGTGCGGCGAGCCGTGGTACAGGATCCGGTGCACCGCAGGCACACTATGGCTGGACACTCTGAACAACTCCTCCTACGCCATCACATCCACCAACCCGGAAACCCAACGAATCACAATCCGACCCGCCAGCCTTGCCCCGAATACTTGCCTGTCAAGCGATTTCCACAGCCGAGGCATTCAGCTGGACCCTAACCTCCCCTTCAACATCACGAGCAGCAACACCGTCTTGCTCTTGAACTGTACAGACGCCATGTTGAATTTACAGGCGCCGATAAACTGCTCGTCGAACACCCTGTGCCACAGCTTTATCAGGGACAATGCGGCCGCGTGTACGCGAGCACCGCTGTGTTGTACGTTCAGGACTGGTGGGTCCCAGACTGCTTACATCATCAGGGTCCACGGAGGAGGGTGCTCAGCGTACCAGAGCTTTGTGAATTTTGATGGTCCTCCAAGTAGTGCAGTGGTCGGTGTGAAGAAGACGAAATGGCCTGAGCCTGGTGTGGAGCTGGAGTGGGTTTCGCCGGGAGAGCCCATTTGCAAGAGCCCTGTGGATTGCAAGTACTTGTTGAATTCAAAATGTTTGGTGGATCCGAGTAGTGTGGGGCAGCGGAGGTGCTTCTGCAATGGTGGGTTCAAATGGGACTTCATCAATGGTTTTTGTCAAAGTAAGCAAAACCCAATTTGTCAATTTCATGAATTTTTATCATAGTTAGCTCACAAAGAGGTTTGATTAAGCTTTAATTACTGTGAGTAGAGGTCAAGTGTAAGCATGGAAAAGGCTGCAAAAATCGAAAGAAACGAACTAAACTCATAGGTAATTTGTTCTCTCCATTGGTACGATGTACAGTAGGATAATGTTTTCTTGTCAGATATCTAATATGTTATTTTGAACTATACAAACTTCTCTGCTTATTTAAAACTCTTCTTCAGGTATGGCCATGGTTGTAGGAGGAGTTGTTGGCATAATGGGGATTGTAGGGTACACCAAACGTCACCATTTGAAGAGAAATGCACAAAAGGGTTTGATGAAGAAGCAGGAGCAGATGATATTATCTTCGAAAAGCAGTGGCAAATCAGCCAGGATCTTCTTCACCACCAAGGAGATAGCAAGAGCAACCAACAACTTTTCCAAGGACAATCTCATTGGCTCTGGTGGCTTTGGTGAGGTATTCAAGGGCACTTTTGATGATGGGACCATCACAGCCATCAAGCGTGCCAAGCTTGGCAACACCAAGGGCATTGATCAAATTCTAAATGAGGTTCGAATTCTTTGCCAGGTGAATCATAGGAGCTTGGTGAGGCTCCTTGGCTGTATGGTTGAGCTGGACCAGCAGCCTGTCCTGATATTCGAGTACGTTCCGAATGGCACTCTTTTCGATCATCTTCACCTCCATCACCAAGGCAAATGGGCTCTGATCAGCTGGCACCATAGGCTCCGAATCGCTCACCGAACTGCCGAAGGTCTTGCCTATCTTCACTCTTCTGCAGTGCCACCAATTTACCACCGTGACGTGAAGTCTAGCAACATTTTGCTTGACGAAAAGCTTGAGGCAAAAGTTTCAGACTTTGGGCTTTCAAGGCTGGTTGAGAGCACAGACACCAGTAAAAATACTCACATCTCCACCTTTGCTCAGGGGACCCTTGGCTATCTAGACCCTGAGTATTACATTAACTTTCAACTCACTGATAAGATTGATGTTTATAGCTTCGGAGTTGTTTTGTTGGAGCTGTTGACTTCTATGAAAGTTATTGATTTCAACAGAGGAGAGGAAGATGTGAACTTAGTGGTGTACATGAAGAGGGTGATGAAAGAAGAGAGGTTGATGGATGTTGTTGATCCAGTTATTAAAGAGGGAGCTAGCAAGTTAGACTTGGAGACAATGAAGGCACTGGGATTTCTATCAGCATCATGCTTGGATGAGCAGAGGCAAAACCGGCCTTCGATGAAAGAGGTTGCTTATGAGATTGAGTATATGATCGGCATTGTTACAAGTGATGTTCCTGCATCCTAGTTGTTTTTGTGAGCGCATCCATGGAAACTTGTCTAAATCCTAATTTTAGAAAGTATGGTCTTTTTTTCTTTCATCAACTGTAGAAACTTTTCTATGATTCAACTGCCTTACAGGCGTTGTATGTTAAAAAGTCATTGCCTGTCTTGCCTCGATCTATCTACACGGCCCTTCTAGTTTCAGGTTGGTTTCTAATCTAAGCCAAACCTCCATCTGTCTCTTCAAATCAGGGGGCCTATATATGGTAGCACTACCAAGTTGACAAACATATGAACACGTAACCAACAAACAAAGTGTAGCTTTAAAGGGAAGCAAAGCTCAGATTGCGTGATAGTTGAACGTCTAGCAATAAATCACACATCTGCTGTGTATTGCAGGAGGATGTACATCCCCGCAGGTCCAATAAATCTATGAACATTAACTAATCTGCATGCAGTTCCAAGTATTTAAATTCCATGCCTAAATTCTGGACGTCTAGCAAACGAGAAATCACATTGAATCTGTAGAACTTCTTCAGCACATCTTCGTACATTAGGTGGATCAAGATATGATGCATGAGCAGACATTGAAACAAAAATTGGAGGATGCTGAATTGCCCCAAAAAAAAAAAAAAAGGCATGTTACAGAAACTTTCTCATTTACAAGTTAAAATAAATGAATGCTGTAACGTACATGTGTTTCAATGGTAGGGCAGAAAAACATGAGTCTCTAAACCGATGCCAATAAGATCCAAAACATCACGTGAGAAGATATGGCAGTAAGGCCCCAGGTGACAAAAGCGAACGCAACTGCAAACTTGTAGTTGATGCATGGCAAATGGTATTCACCCCTGCAGAAATGTAGGTCTCTTGAAAACAGAACTGTAAGCCCAGCACAAGAGCTTGCAGCAGCTAGTGATAAAGTAGCTGTTACCTGAACATTTGAGATTTTTATTTATTTCAGCAGCCAGTATACAATCTCAAACACGCCCAAAATAGAATATCAGCGACAACTTAGCAGACGCACATGCATGCATCTGATTCATATTCTACCAAGAACTAAAAGATGCTCAGAAAAGTAAGATGTGAAAGGAGTTTAAGAGACAAGTGAAATACCCAATCACCTACAACAAATAGGCTCACTAGGATTGGATTTTGAAGGTCTCTCTTTTTCCACAAAGCATAAATATCAAGACAAGCAAGCCCCAAGCTCCATAGCAGTTGAAGCCCCATCGATGCAATCAAATAGCTGAACCATAGGACAGAGATCAACACAAAGTTTGTGCAGAATAATTAACTAGCAGTGAACCCTAGTAGTTAAAACAGATGCAAGAAAAAGAAAGTGATTCATGACCTAGACCTATCTTAGAACCATCAGAAAGAATCTAAAAATAGCAGTTCACTATAATCAATAACATTAGGGTTCAAGAAGCAAATATGAGGAACTAACAAAAGTGACAAACTGATACCAATTTAACATAATTCCATACATAAAAACAATAGAATCGCTACAAAAAACAACATGCTAAAAACAGGGGGAGACGTAGGATTATTTTGGAAGAATATGAAAAATTAGAAAAATTCCAAGCAATGTATTTGTCAATTACTTATGTGTGGACAATTTCTGCATTTATGTATGTACCAACAAGGCAGTGGATTATGCAATAATCTCTTTCTAAGGCGAAACTAAGAAATCAGACGAAACCTCCCCGACTGATCCATACAGTTTCGTACACGAAAACATAACGTCAACAAAATTGCTTGGTCTGATCTCCCATTCAGCTATCAAACAGTTGTGTCTTCAATGCAATGTCAAAGCAATAAACCCAACAAAACAGCAGCTTAAACCAATCAAAAACAGTTCATCACTGGAATCAAACCAAAACATATTACACAGGCAAAAACAAAACCCATCAAAGTCCAATTACAAGCATTTAAAACAAAAAAAAAAACAAAAACAGATGATTATCAGACATGTGGCGTCCTTATCATATCCAAATAATTTCTGGGTGAACTAAAAATGCAGGTAACTGAAATAACGAAAAACAGAAAAACAAAATACCAGAAAGCAGTGAAGGTAGCGAAGCCGGCAGTGGTGACCATGACTGAAATGGCAATAGAAGCGCATGAAAATTGGCCTATCCTGAGCAATAACCCACTCACCGACCCAGGCCTCCCAATCAGCTCCTTCATTTCTGAACCAGACTGAGCAGAGACTGCAGAAGGGCCCTTTCTCCAAACAAAAGGGCCCTTAAATCCAAAACCCTAGAATTCACAGTCCTCCTCTCATCACACCTTAATCTCCCCCAATCTCCTCCATATTTTTCTCAACTTTCCGATTTCGAACCAAATTATGTAAATTGGATTCAATTAGATTCAGGAAGATGAAGCGAATCTCTATCACGCATTGATTGATTCCGATTTTGGAAGCAAATCACAAATCACGAAGACGTTGCGTTAAAGAAACCCTAATGTTTGATTATGTCTTGATTAATTCGGATTTGAAAACGACGGGAAAGTATTAATTCCGGTGGACTGGCGCTGTCTATTTTAGTAAGTAGTTTAATTGAGGAGGCTCGCTCACTGACACTTCCGACGTGGATTTTCTTTTTCTATATTTCTCTTGGTATAGTCGAGGTGAGGTTCCTGTGCATGCGAGACTACCGAGTCTGGGTGGGCTCGCCCACTTGGGTGTTTTGAATTTGCTGGCGGGGAAATGGTAGTGGTTAGGGACCACGTATTGTCAGTGGTCTCGGAAACACTGGATTTGTAAAAGCTTTATAAAGTACCCGCCACCAATTTTTTTTGGTGGCAAAGCCCAAACAGACCCACCCAATTTTAAGCTCGCACATTGTTGCACATAAAATTGCCCAAACGTCAGCTTAATAGCGAAATTCTATTGTGAGTCCTCTCTCGTTGAGGTATGGTAGGGCGAAAGGTATATAAGCAAGAAAGAATCAGCGACTGCAATATGAATTTTTCTTGCTCTCTCTGCATTAAAACTTAAAAACTTAAATGATTATCTAACGGGTCTTTATTTTTAAAATTAACCATGTAATATGTTTCCATACCGTTGGATCTTTGTCTTTGTCGAGTTCACTTGGAATTGTGTGGATTCCTCTGGGTCAATAGTTCACCAACTATACAACAAACACAAGAGCTCAATTACCAACTCCAAAAGAAGCTATGCAACAAACACAAGAGCTCCCCCAAGCTCAACATGTTGATGTGAATTATAGATTTCTTATTTTATTTTGCATCCTTAATTCAGAGAGATTGAAGAACTAGAGCAATTTGGTTCATTAGGAATATCAAGAAAAAGGAGATGCTTTTTACTTTGCCCTTGCAGTGATTGCTATTTTGGCAATGCATAATCCAACTTCCATTTCCTTTTAAATTTATTTATTTATAGTTCTGCTAATACTGATACACTTTTGTTGAAGTAAATTTAAATAAGTTTTCTCCTTTTCAGATTCAAGGTGTATATTCTTGTCCTTAAGTTGAAGTGGTGGTCTTGGATTCACTTTGACTATTTCAAATTTGAAAGGATTATCAGCTTGATACAGGCCAGTGAATTCGTCAATCATTAAGCTGATGGGCACTTCTGAAGCTTTTTTTTTTGGTCTGGAACTTCTGAAGCAGTTCTTCAAGTTTTTTGTGGGGCTGTACCACGTCTTTGTAGTACTGATTTGTAAAATTGTAATCAAAGGAAGAATATTTGATTACTGGATGATTTTCTCTTTACATTATCAAGGGTATCTATACACAGGTTTCCTCAATCAACAGACTAATAAAGGAAAGCAAATCATGTATAGTAAATTACATATAATTTGGATAATCACTCAATCCCTAATATATTGGGATTTAGTTGACTTCTCAACATGATTCATGTTTTAGCAAATGTGATCCTAAATTTTCTTCTAAATACCAACTAAAATATCGGAAGAGAAGGGTCTCAAGATACATGCAATTGCTCAGTTGTTTAGGTCTGCAACGAAGTCGTATTGGAAATTATCGATTCCAGGGGATAGGAAGTGATTTGTTTGGAACTATGACCGTAGGTGATTCTTGGATTCAGAGTTGCAAGTGCCAACAAGCTGAAAGTATAAGTGGGGCAACTACAGAAGATGAGAATGGGACATGGTTTGCGGATAATGCAAAGAAATTGAACACAATCAACAACATGGTGAATGCACCGAATGCTTTGGAATTTCAAGATGTTCAGCAGTTGAAACAGGAAAAGGAGGGCTTGTCACCTAATGGAACAGAACAGTTAGAGATGCCTTCCACAAGATTAGTGTTGATTCGCTCGAGGATGAAGCATGGGATCTGTTATAAAAAATATACAAAATATAGTTTTCCTTTTCCGGAAAGCCAAACACAAAAAAATATTATATTATAAATAACATATAAATAAATAGGAAAGCTTTTAAGGTATAATGAAATTGAAGAAAACAAAATAATAGGTAAGTAAAAGGAAAATAAATAATAAGTAAGAAGGTGAGTTTGGTACGGTGAAGCACGTCAAAGACGCTGTCCTAAAGCCTTTGTAGCCTCCCTACGTGCAGGTACTGACGGTCTACAAGACTCCAAGATACGACCCCTTGTACACAAACTCAAGATCCGCTATGAGCACGTTCATAGACGGATATGGGTATCCAAGTCACAGAACCATTGCCAAAATAATAATATAAAGTAGAGAATATATATAAAAGTAGAAAAGGAGAGAATCAGTTTATGGTGGTGATTGTGGTATGTGATATTCT
>NW_018922244.1:0-27375 GCF_002207925.1 Prunus avium | reverse complement strand
ACAACATCCCGTCAAGGATGCCCCAGGTTCCGTCATATCCAGATCATATCACAATTTCCATATATCAGTATCCAAAGGGAGGTACATATGCTGATGCACATCATGTACTGGGGGAAACAATCCAACAGGGGATTGTTGACTAGCTCACAATTATCCGGCCCTCAAATTTCCATGTGGCTAGGGATGAGTCGTCCAACTGGGGGACTGATACTCTAACCAGCCCGTACGGACGAAGAATCAAGACCCGTACGTCTGAAAATCGTCCTACGCGTGCAGACTACCCAATCAAGGGTCTACAGCAACATCCCGTCAAGGATGCCCCAGGTTCCGTCATATCCAGACCATATCCACAATTTTTCCCTGCATCCCACAATTCCAGGATCCGTGACCAATAAAGCCCACACGCTCGAAACCCGGCACGTGTGTGAATAGTATATCCAAACCATATCCATATATCCATTTCCATGTATCCTAGTGTCCATATCCACTGTTTCTAAATATCATCATCCAAGAGGGGAGGTACGTATGATGGTGGAGTTCGTAATCCTTATATAAATATTATAAAGTAATATTCCCTTCCTTAATCCAATTTTTCCCAAGGCATCGTATTAAGAAGACATCCGAAGGGCCTGGACAAACTCCGACGGGCCTGGGCAAAATAAATCTCCAAAGGGCCTGGGCAAACTCCGACGGGCCTGGCAAAATAAATCTCCAAAATAAATCTCCGAAGGGTCTGGACAAACTCCGACGGGCCTGGGCAAAATAAACTCTCAAACATAAAACCCATAACCAGGGAGGTGCCTAAGGTAGTGCTAACAACACTCAAATTAACGTTCTAAGTACCCTATACAAAATCAACAAGGATAGTACTTTCTCAAATATTATATAAAAACTCAAGACACTCGAATATATCAAACCCACATATATTGCAACTACTTTACCAAAAATAAAGAATTCAACGATTAAATATAAACCGAATTTAAATAAACTATTAAATTCAAAAGCATAAGATTTCCATCACAAAACCATACAAATAATCTCATAGACCCACATAAATCAAATGACGGTCAAGACTCGTCCAAAAGGGTCGTTCTAGTACTCTTTGAAGAGTGAAACTACCTCGGAAGGCTCACGGTCAACCGAGGGTCAAACTGCCCAAACTTGGTCAACCGGGCTCGCGGGACCCACGAACTCCGTTTTACGATCCGAAAGTTCCTATGGGTTCCACACGGTCTAGGAAACATGTCCTACAAATTTGGTTCAGATCGGACGGTCGGATCGCTCACGATCGCACGATCGGACGGTTATTGTAAAACACAAACTTTAAGTTATTGAATCGGAACATCCGGAGCTCCGATTCACGATCCGTTGAATCCTACACGATCCTGGGAATACCTAGGTCAACATATATTAATTTGAAAGCGATCCAACGGTTCTAACATATCGAACCCGGAATTCACACATGTAAAATCCGTTCGGGGTTCAAACGTTATCCGAATTGAGATCCGTAAAATTCTACGCGCTCGTGACAACCAGGGGATTGCATTGGGATGCCGGAAAATCTTAGAATCTCGGCTCAAGACTCCTACCCTAGGTAATACCCCTAATTTGGAGTCACTTTTGTTCTTGGACATACCCCAAAAAGTCGACGGAAGTGGCCGGAATTTCAAATTGAAAACCGGCTGAAACCTAATTCCAAAATCGAGCTCCAAAATCTCAAAATTTCTGAAATCCTATCCACCAGGAAGCTAGAGCACGAAAAATAGTCGAGAATCCATACCTCACTCGACTGATTTGGTTGAGAAACGAGGGAGAACGAGCCGTTGCAAAATCTGTCAAAAACCAGCAAATTTTCTGCGTTTTTCCGGGCGGTTTCGTCGGCTCCAAGGGCGGTGCTGGCCGGGGAAGAGAGAGGAGGAGGTGGCGGTTCGAATGGGACCGGTCTCGTGGCCGGTGGTCCGGTGTGGCCACGGTGGTGGCTTGCAAAGCCACCGGCTGAGAGAGAGGAGGAGTTGGCGGTTCGAATGGGACCGGTCTCGTGGCCGGTGGTCCGGTGTGGCCACGGTGGTGGCTTGCAAAGCCACCGGCTGTTCTGAAAAAACGAAGGGAGGGGGGTGCTGCGCGCGGGGGGAGAGAGAGAGAGAGAGAGAAATTCTGAGATTTTTATTAAAATTGAACTTCGAATTAATTACGATTGTGCCACTGAGAGTCTTTATCTCGTAACTTTCTCGTTACAACTCCGATTCAAGCCTACTGCATGTCTACGAACTCGTCTCAGTACGACCTACGTAAAGATACCAGCCACAGCCCCGAAATCCTCCCGAATTAAAAATGACCAAATTACCCTTACTCTCAAGGGCAAAATTGTAAATTCACATTTAAATTTAATAAAAATCAAAATTATTAATTTTTTGGGTCGGGATGTTACACGAACCCTACCACACAGTTCTTTGTCTAATTAGTTAACCTTTTTAATAAGCAATTAAAATAAGCTACAGTATGCAAAGTAAATAATTTGAGATTGTGCGTTGAGTATTTGATACAAGGGTTGGTTTAACAATGTTTGATAATTGACCTTTTTCCGTTGGATAAAAAAATAAAATAATATGTTGTCGTCATTGGTTTTCACTGTCATCCTAAAACGAAACCAAACAAACTACAATTTCCCATATGAACTTATCACATGATAAAAACAGCTTGTGAAAACAACAAAATCTCATGTATACTACAAATATTGTTTAATGATTTAAGTATTGGGGTAAACAAAGAGGCGGGGTTTAAATAGGAAATCTCTTTTATTTCTTATTTTTTCAGCTTGGGGTGTATTTAAGGGTAGTTTGGGAAGATAGTGGGGTTTTCTTAGAAATTGTGAAAATTTAAAGTAGAAATTGGGGTGAACTTAGAACATGGGGTGAACAAAAGAGAAGTGTGGGGTTTAAATAGAAAATCTAAAAAAGTTTACCAAACGCCAAATTGCTTTCTCTCATAGCTGATTTCTCTCACACCAAGGCCCCGTTTGAGATTACTTTTTTTTGGCCAAAAACCTGCTTCACTTTAAAGTTAAGCAATTTAAGGTGTTTGGTAAAAGTAAAATATCCCAATTATCTTAAAAGTAGTAGCCTTTTGACAGCAGCTTTTAAAAGCAGGCTTTGGGTTGCTTTTCAAAGCTGCTTTTAAAAGAAGCAAAGATGAGTCTTTAATGAACTTTTTTAATTTCTAAAATACCATCATTAATTTTTAAAAATGACACCACCTCCACCTCCACCTCTACATTCATGTGGATCACAAGCCTTTTCACTCAATTTTTCTGGTCTTCCAGGCTTTTGGTTTCTTAATGTCTGTCTTTTTTTATGTCCCTCTGGCCTGGTATACCTCTTTTTTCTATATTGAATAAATTTCCATATTGTTTTTTTCATAAAAAACTTCAATATCGTAGGTATAAAATTGTCATAGATATATAAAATTAATTTAATATTTTCTTTTCTTTTACGATTTATCGACACTTTTTAATTGATGTGGTTGTCTACTTCATGTGCCACATAAGGTGGTATGAGAATGTGGTAAGAATAGCATTACTCCTTTGTGAAATGGAAAATGCTAGACTTACCAAAGAGGTGGTACACAATGTGGTATAAAAATGTGGTAAGTCTAGCATTACCCTTGTGAAATATGAAGTCAAGTTTTCTTAATGTCTAATATGAGAGAAGATAATTTTTATAATTTTCAACATAATTTCTTTGTATTACTAACAACAAATTTATACAAATAGATGGTTTGCTAACCAAGCTAATCATATTTGGTTTCTATAGAATTGATCATAATTCTAGTGGGAGACGAGTGTGAGTGATTGTAAAAGCTTAGGGTCTTGGCTGAGAACCGGGCCGAATCAGACTGGATCGGATTATATTGGATGAACAATATCAATTCTGTTTTAGTTTTGGTTGAGAATCAGGCCGAACCAGACTTTGCCCAGACCTTGTATTACCCTCGTGAAAAATGTGGTAAGCCTAGCATTACTCTTGTGAAATATGAATTGTCAAGTTTTCTTAATGTCTAATATGCGAGAATATGAGAATGAGAGAAAAAATTTCTGGTTTTCAACATAGTTTCTTTGTATTGCTAACAACAAATTTATACAAGTAGATGGCTTGCTAACCAAGCTAATCATATTTGGTTTCCAAGGCCTGGAACTTGCAAGCTGCAGCCTTCACAAGTCAAGTGAATATTTCCTGGTTTCACACCTCAACATTTATTGCTTTCACACACAAGCTAACAGTTAGTGTCCATAATTTCTACATTAAAGCTAATTAGTGACAATGACGGTCAAGTTGTTTGACAATGTCCCGCTACATCGACTTAGATTTTTCTTTGGTAGGTGCAGTTGTTGACTTGATGTGTATCCAAAGACTCGCAATGAAGGATATGTTCAAAAAGGCATTGGCTGAGAATCAAGAATAGCCATGTTTTTCAAGCTTGTAATGTTTTTCAAGTTGTGGTCCCGTATCTTCGAGGTTATCTTGTCAAAGGTCAGTAATGTATTTCTAGAAGGGAAATTGAATGCAGTTTTTGAACTAGTTGAATGGAAGAATTTTCCACTTATATGATTCTGATTTACTCTATATTTTTTCTTCTTGTTAATTTGTGACAATGTCCGTTGTGGGAGTAAATGCAATTTTTCTCTACAAAACTGAGAGGCCAGACCATGTTTCTAGTCTAAGTCACATGTATCTCTTATTTGTATTGTTCAAAGATTCTTGTATATGTTTTTTTTTTGTTGGGTTACAAGGCAGGCCGAAGCCAGAAAAGGAAAAAAGCTAACAAGGCACAGCCTTACTTTGGGCTCTTCCTAGATCATCATCCAGCAACAAGCTCGAGAGGGAGACAGGAGCAAACTCGTAGTTATGAAGCCCCAAGGGTAACTCATACCCAAGTTAACAAGGTGATCAGCTGCTCTGCTTTGTTTTTGTGGGTATAGTCCATGACTTACAAAGTTACAAGTATAAATGTGTACCACTGGTATGCCAACATTGTACCATCAAGTTGATGAATTTTCAATCTGCATGGAAATTTCAAACTTGTTTGCTTATGTTTGGTAGATAATCATTAAAACAAATTTGAATTCTCAATTTTGCTATATGAAGAAATTCAGAGAAGGGAATTTTACATAGACAGACTTTTAGTTTAATAGACTTTTGGTAGAGAATTGAAATTAATAGCCATGTTTTTCAAGCTTGTTATAGTCATAATAGTAAGCCTAGCAGCAGCTGAAGATCTCAATTTCACCTACAATGGTTTCCTGTCTGCTAATCTTAGCCTAGATGGCGTAGCCCAAGTCACATCCAATGGCCTTCTGAAGCTTACAAATGACACTGGACTCGGCCATGCCTTCTACCCCAACCCAGTAACCTTCAAGAACTCATCCAATGCTACCGCTTTCTCCTTCTCGACCACTTTTGTGTTCGCTATCAGATCCAGATTCGGAACGCGTGTGGGTGGCAATGGAATGGCCTTTGTCATTGCTCCGACAAGAGGGCTCCCCGGAGGTTTTAAAAACCAGTACCTGGGCCTTTTCAATGAAACCAACAACGGCAACGCCAACAACCATATTTTTGCTGTAGAGCTTGACTCCTTCCAGAACCCCGAGCTTGGCGACATCAACAACAACCATGTTGGGATTGATATCAATGGTTTGCGCTCAGTGAACTCAACTCCAGCGGGATATCATGCTCTAAACAATGGCGGTTTCCGAAACTTGACCCTCATCAGTGGTCAACCAATGCAGGTTTGGGTGGAGGTCTTTGAAGTATGACCTGTCCACGGTCCTTAACACGACCATGTATGTTGGCTTCTCCTCTACTGCTGGTGCACTCGTCACATCTCATTATGTTCTAGGATGGAGCTTTGAGATGAATGGCCAGGCTCTAGAACTTGTTCTCTCACAACTTCCTAAGCTGCCCCGGATAGGACGTAAAAAAATATCTAATTTTTTGACCGTTGGTGTGCCTGTGATGTCTGTGAGTTTGGTTTTGCTAGCAATTTCAAGTTTAATTTATGCCATAAGAAGGAAGAAGAAGTTTGCAGAGCTGCTTGAAGATTGGGAGCTTGAGTATGGGCCTCAAAGGTTTAAATACAAAGAGTTATATATGGCAACAAAAGGGTTTAGGGAGAAGGAGCTTTTGGGAAGTGGGGGATTTGGTAAGGTCTATAAAGGCATATTACCTTCCTCCAAAACTGAGATTGCAGTGAAGAGGGTCTCACATGAATCAAGACAGGGGATGAAGGAGTTTGTTGCAGAAATTATTAGCATTGGCAGACTTCGTCACCGAAATTTAGTACCACTGTTGGGATATTGCAGAAGAAAAGGGGAGCTGCTCTTGGTCTATGACTACATGCCTAATGGAAGCCTGGACAAATACCTATACGACCAACCAGCGGTCACTCTCAATTGGAGCCAGAGGTTCAGAGTGATCAAAGGTGTGGCTTCAGGGTTGTTCTATCTTCATGAAGAATGGGAACAAGTTGTGGTTCACAGAGATGTGAAGGCCAGTAACATATTACTAGATTCAGAATTTAATGCAAGACTAGGAGATTTTGGCCTTGCAAGATTATATGACCACGGAAAGGACCCTAAGACTACTCGTGTAGTTGGAACACTTGGGTATCTAGCTCCGGAGAATGCAAGATTAGGCAGGGCCACAACGCACACCGATGTGTTTTCTTTTGGGGCATTTTTGCTTGAAGTTGCCTGTGGAAGAAGGCCAATACAGACACAAGGTCAATATCTGGATGTGGTTCTGGTTGATTTGGTGTTTTCTTGTTGGAAGAGAAGTAATATTCTTGAGGCAATAGATCTAAACTTGGGTTCAGAATTCGTAGCTGAGGAGGTGGAATTGGTGTTGAAGCTTGGGCTGTTGTGCTCTCATTCAGAGCCCTCTGCTAGGCCAAGCATGCGTCAAGTAGTGCATTATTTAGAGGGTGACATTCCACTGCCGGAGTTGTCATCTCTTGGTCTTTCTTCTGGTGGTGGCTTGAAGTTCGCACACCGCGAAGGTTTTGATGATTCGGCAATGTCATATCCGTCTTCCATGGGCAAGGAGTCATATGTTCCAGAGTCGGCACTTCCCTCAGGTGGTCGCTGAGGCCAATCAATTAAGATTCTCACCCAAGTACGAGCCATAGAACATATACATGCAGCTTTGAATGTTTCCTCTAGTTTATTAGTTTGTAACTACTTACTTGTTACAATAAATCAATGCTGCATATAAAATAGGTGTTTTGTATTATACTATTTTTTATATCTTTTATTGTTGTTATTGATAATATATACTATTTTTTATATAAGAAAACAGACATGGAAATTTTAATCTTAATAAATAGTAAAAAATTAGAACGGGAAAAAGGAGCAATTTTAAGAGGCGGCAGTCGGTTGGGTCCGGAATGCGGGCCGAATCTTGGACTAGTAATTACTGGATGAGTGTGGCGGAGAGCTCCGCAGACCTCCTCAAGTTCTCAACTTTCAGGTCCTTCACCGTCGTCCGATGTCAAAACAGATCTCTGGCCATTTTCTAGAGAATGGGTTTTGGCAGAAACCTCCATTTCTATTTGGTACATCGCGTTGTTGTAGGAGCAGGATTGAATTCTTGAACCTTCTAGACGCAAGCTTTTCTGTGTTTTTGGCTCCAACTATTTTGGCTCCGTCGCCTTAAACCAAGTACATTTGCATCACTGTGAAGGTTCAAAATTTATTCGTGGAAACGACAGACCTCTCCCCCAGCTAAGTACACTTCGAAGCATTGGACTGGCCACAGGTTTCTCTCTGTCCCTGTGCCCTTTGTGCGTTTGTAATTGTCAAGTGTTCTTTAATGTCTTTGTGAAATTTGAATTTACATTATATATATCGACTTACTGGTGTGCCAATATTGTAGCACTAGTTGATGATTGTGGCAATCTGCATGGAAATTGCAAACTTGTTTGCTTTTGTTTCGGTATATAATCATTTTATAAAAATAAATTTGGCATTTTGCTGCATGAAGAATTTGTGAGAAGGGTTTTTGTTTTTTTTGTTTTTTTTGTTCTTTTTGTTCTTTTTTACTTTAATAAGTGAAGCAGACGTGCCATGGTAACCCCACATTTAGCTGGCATGGAATTGATCTCGGGACACTTGTTTACTAGTCCTTTTTGGTCATAACAGTGAGTGATTAAGATATGGGGTCGGAGAGTCTTGTACCTTTGTATCTATAGAATTGATCATAATTCTAGTGGGAGACGAGTGTGAGTGATTGTAAAAGCTTAGGGTCTTGGCTGAGAACCGGGCCGAATCAGACTGGATCGGATTATATTGGATGAACAATATCAATTCTGTTTTAGTTTTGGTTGAGAATCAGGCCGAACCAGACTTTGCCCAGACCTTGTATTACCCTCGTGAAAAATGTGGTAAGCCTAGCATTACTCTTGTGAAATATGAATTGTCAAGTTTTCTTAACGTCTAATATGCGAGAATATGAGAATGAGAGAAAAAATTTCTGGTTTTCAACATAGTTTCTTTGTATTGCTAACAACAAATTTATACAAGTAGATGGCTTGCTAACCAAGCTAATCATATTTGGTTTCCAAGGCCTGGAACTTGCAAGCTGCAGCCTTCACAAGTCAAGTGAATATTTCCTGGTTTCACACCTCAACATTTATTGCTTTCACACACAAGCTAACAGTTAGTGTCCATAATTTCTACATTAAAGCTAATTAGTGACAATGACGGTCAAGTTGTTTGACAATGTCCCGCTACATCGACTTAGATTTTTCTTTGGTAGGTGCAGTTGTTGACTTGATGTGTATCCAAAGACTCGCAATGAAGGATATGTTCAAAAAGGCATTGGCTGAGAATCAAGAATAGCCATGTTTTTCAAGCTTGTAATGTTTTTCAAGTTGTGGTCCCGTATCTTCGAGGTTATCTTGTCAAAGGTCAGTAATGTATTTCTAGAAGGGAAATTGAATGCAGTTTTTGAACTAGTTGAATGGAAGAATTTTCCACTTATATGATTCTGATTTACTCTATATTTTTTCTTCTTGTTAATTTGTGACAATGTCCGTTGTGGGAGTAAATGCAATTTTTCTCTACAAAACTGAGAGGCCAGACCATGTTTCTAGTCTAAGTCACATGTATCTCTTATTTGTATTGTTCAAAGATTCTTGTATATGTTTTTTTTTTGTTGGGTTACAAGGCAGGCCGAAGCCAGAAAAGGAAAAAAGCTAACAAGGCACAGCCTTACTTTGGGCTCTTCCTAGATCATCATCCAGCAACAAGCTCGAGAGGGAGACAGGAGCAAACTCGTAGTTATGAAGCCCCAAGGGTAACTCATACCCAAGTTAACAAGGTGATCAGCTGCTCTGCTTTGTTTTTGTGGGTATAGTCCATGACTTACAAAGTTACAAGTATAAATGTGTACCACTGGTATGCCAACATTGTACCATCAAGTTGATGAATTTTCAATCTGCATGGAAATTTCAAACTTGTTTGCTTATGTTTGGTAGATAATCATTAAAACAAATTTGAATTCTCAATTTTGCTATATGAAGAAATTCAGAGAAGGGAATTTTACATAGACAGACTTTTAGTTTAATAGACTTTTGGTAGAGAATTGAAATTAATAGCCATGTTTTTCAAGCTTGTTATAGTCATAATAGTAAGCCTAGCAGCAGCTGAAGATCTCAATTTCACCTACAATGGTTTCCTGTCTGCTAATCTTAGCCTAGATGGCGTAGCCCAAGTCACATCCAATGGCCTTCTGAAGCTTACAAATGACACTGGACTCGGCCATGCCTTCTACCCCAACCCAGTAACCTTCAAGAACTCATCCAATGCTACCGCTTTCTCCTTCTCGACCACTTTTGTGTTCGCTATCAGATCTGGATTAGGAACGAGTTTGGGTGGCTTTGGAATGGCCTTTGTCATTGCTCCGACAAGAGGGCTCCCCGGAGGTTTTAAAAACCAGTACCTGGGCGTTTTCAATGAAACCAACAACGGCACCAACAACCATATTTTTGCTGTAGAGCTTGACACCATACTGAACCCCGACCTTGGCGACATCAACAACAACCACGTTGGGATTGATATCAATGATGTGCGCTCAGTGAACTCAACTCCAGCGGGATATCATGCTCTAAACAATGGCGGTTTCCGAAACTTGACCCTCATCAGTGGTCAACCAATGAAGTTTTGGGTGGAATATGATGGTATCCAGAAGCAAATCAATGTCACTTTGGGTCCAATCAATGTTGATAAACCCCATATTCCACTCTTGTCTTTGAAGTATGACCTTTCCATGGTCCTTAACACGAACATGTATGTTGGCTTCTCCTCTACTGCTGACTCACTCGTCACATCTCATTATGTTCTAGGTTGGAGCTTTGAGATGAATGGCCAGGCTCCAGAACTTGTTCTCTCGCAACTTCCTAAGCTGCCCCGGATAGGACGTAAAAAAATATCTAATTTTTTGACCGTTGGTGTGCCTGTGATGTCTGTGAGTTTGGTTTTGCTAGTGGTTTCAGGTTTAATTTATTTCATAAGAAGGAAGAGGAAGTTTGCAGAATTACTTGAAGATTGGGAGCTTGAGTATGGGCTTCAAAGGTTTAAATACAAAGAGTTATATATTGCCACAAAAGGGTTCAAGGAGAAGGAGCTTTTGGGCGCTGGGGGTTTTGGTAAAGTCTATAGAGGCATATTCCCCTCCTCAAAAATTGAGATTGCTGTGAAGAGAGTCTCACACGAATCGCGACAGGGGATGAAGGAATTTGTTGCAGAAATTGTGAGTAGTGGCAGGCTTCGCCATCGAAATTTAGTCCCACTCTTGGGCTATTGCAGAAGAAAAGGGGAGCTGCTCTTGGTCTATGACTACATGCCTAATGGAAGCTTGGACAAGTACATCTATGACCGCCCTATGGTCACTCTCAATTGGAGCCAGAGGTTTAGAGTGATCAGAGGTGTGGCTTCAGGGTTGTTCTATCTTCATGAAGAATGGGAACAAGTTGTGATTCACAGAGATGTGAAGGCCAGCAATGTGTTACTCGACGGTGAATTGAATGCAAGACTAGGAGATTTTGGCCTTGCAAGATTATATGACCATGGAACAGACCCTCAAACTACTCATATAGTTGGAACACTTGGGTATCTAGCTCCAGAGCATATAAGATCAGGCCGGGCCACAACGAGCACCGATGTGTTTGCTTTCGGGGCGTTTTTGCTCGAAGTAGCTTGTGGAAGAAGGCCAACAGAGGCACAAGGTCCAGACCAGGATTTGATTTTGGTTGATTGAGTGTTTTCTTTTTGGAATAGAGGTGCCATTCTTGAGGCAAGAGATCAAAACTTGAGTTCTGAATATGTAGCCGAGGAGGTGGAGTTGGTGTTGAAGCTTGGGCTGTTGTGCTCTCATTCAGAGCCTACAGCCAGGCCAAGCATGCGCCAGGTTGTGCAGTATTTGGAAGGTGACATTGCTTTGCCAGAGCTCTCTCTTCTTGGGCTCTCTTCAAATGGCTTGACTTTTGCTCACCATGAAGGTTTTGATGATTTTGCAATGTCATATTCGTCTTCTCTGGGCAAGGGGTTTTCACATTCATCATATGCTGCAGAGTCCACACTCCTCTCGGGTGGTCGCTGATTCGAAGCAATTAAGATTGTCTAGCACACTAGAATGTTGACTCTACTTATTAGTTTTGTAACTTGTACAAAAATCAATACTGTAACAATCTGTATGTAAGTTGGGTGGGAATAAAATTCTGCAAAAAGTACTAATTCCATACACACAAACTCGTGCCAAGGAGTGAATATTGAAGTGCACAACAATATCATGAAAAAGAAAGGGAAAAACTTGCTTGTTTTAGAAATTTCATGAATTTAATATGCAATTTGCATAGAAATTTCAAACTTGTTGCGTAAGGTAGCAGGCACCGGACAGTCTGGATCGCTCTTCATTTTACACAAAGACAACATATTTAATTAGTGTGAGAATATATTGGGTTCATTTTTACACATGATTTATCATGTTATTCACCCAATATTTTGAGTTAGTTCTTGACTTTTTGTAGCTTTTTACTTTCTTTTTGTGTTTTCATAGATTTTAACTTGGTTAGAATGAAAATGAGCTAAAAGTGCATTATTGGTTATAAATTCTGTTTTTGTTCATTTTCGTAGGTCAAATTCTTGGCCTTAGATCAACATGCTCCGATGCTCGGATGAGGTGAAGATCTTCATGAAAATTGTTCCAATCGATGTTAACTACAACATATCCGAATTTGAGCTCCATTGAACAAGTATAGCCTATCCAACTGATCCAAAATGTCACCACAACTCTGGAAATCTGTTTTGGGCCAGTTTTACCTCCACTTGGTGTCATATTATTTCTACTTGTTACCATGCCATTTGGTAACAATAAATTACTTTAGTTAAGTGGAATTTTCTGAGACAAATAGCATCTATGTGAAGACAAAAACCCATCATGGCAAGGAGACAAGGAGGAGACAAATGCTAAAGGGGTTGGAAAGGAGGAGAGAGAGGGAAGAGGGATGAGGAATGATGAGAGGCATCTTGCATCAGCCTTTGAACGTGGGAATTCATTTTTGGGGCAGATTTTGAAGAGTAGAAGAAGAGAGCTAAAGGAAGAGAGCAGGTTTTTGGAGAGGAAGAGAGGGGAGAATGGCATAACAATTGGAGAGAACCTTGAGGAGCCTTGAGGCAAGGATCCAAGAGGGGTTGAAGATGCAATTCTCTTTCCCCTCTTTGTTCTTAGTTTCTTTCATTATTTGTTTCTTGTATTTTCTTAGTTTCAATGTAATTTCATATTTTTCTAGGGCTTTGGTTGAAGCCCTAAACATGATTACACTTTTGTTTTGATGCTTTGAGTTTGTGAATTTCTAGATATTGTTGATGAATTCCTATTCACTAAAATAATCTATCCTTGATGTATGTTTTTCTTTGATTGATCACATTTGAAAGCATGCTTCTTGAGGTTGTTGGGATTATGTGTATCTTCATGTTTTCCTAAGCAATAAATGGGTGAAGTAAGAATCATCCACGTGAATTGGTTCCTGAATACCTAATGTAAACATCATGTATTAGGGTTCTTGTGATGTTCATATTCTCTTTGAACTTAATGGGTTTTTCTTGTAATTGAATCGAAGTACTAAGCACACCTAGATTTGGTTATAGGGAAGGCACAAATATTGTAGCACTAGCCCTGCACTTTACGTATATTAGAGAGAATCAATGCGTCTTGAGCCACTAATCCCGATCTTGATTGCGAACATCTTCATCAACACATTTAGAGTTCATCACTTGAGTGTCCATGAACATGAGTAGAATTGTTTAGGGTGGATTCCGAAACCCTAGTGTTTGCTACTTTGTACTTTCATATTTTGATTTTCATTCCTTCTACTCTTGTTAAATTTAGAGTTCATTTACTTTCAAGCATTAGAAATATGTCCCCCCCCCCCCCCCCAAATGTGTGTGTGTGTGTTTGAAACGTTGTGTGTCTTCTTTATTGAATTTTGTTTGTTTCTGTAATTGTTTTGGACTTTTGGTCCACACAAGTTCTTCTATTTTTTATGCAGAATCCAACCATATAAAGAACTTAAAATTTGGATAAACGGTTGGAAAGTTATAGGTCAAAAACTGGACAGAGGTCAAAACTGAAAACAGAGGAAATGAATATGCCTAAAAACGACCAGTCGCCACTGTTTGAGCGACTGGTCTCTCTGTATTTTTCACTGTTTTTGGAATTTGGTCCACTTGAGTTCCTTTTTCTTTTCTGTGCTGAATCCAATCGTATAAAGAACGTGAATTTTGGACAAACGGTTAGAAAGTTATAGGCCAAAAATGAGACAGAGGTCGAAACGTGAAGTTTGTGTTTATCTTTGGTTTCTTGTTTTGTTTCCTTTCTTTTACCGTTCTTTACTCGTGTTTTAGTTTCCTTTTTGCTTCTTGTGTTGTGTTAATTAAGTGGTCTCTACGTACTCAATTTAGAACTTGTAGGAAGCCGATAGTTCCTCGTGGGATCAACCCCATACTTACATAATCTATACCTCAATAGATTCGTGCACTTGCGGGTATTTTTAATTGGTTGTTTGCACATTAATTTGTGTCAGTTAACAAATACAATAGAATACAGGGTCAGCTCAGCTTCATTGAGTTGTGCTTTATTTTTTGTGGTTATACTCGATGATTTGATGCATAGGGTATTGGAAATGATGAAAGTCACAACTACAAGTGTTTGGATAGACAGAAAATGAGAGAATCAAAACAACTGAGAGAGAAAGTTCTAGAACCACTGATCTCAGATATTTCATTAATTAACAAAATGAATCCATTGGTCTTTGAATACATTACAACTATACCAACTTGACTCATATTCTAACTTTGTGATGATTGAATTACTATTCTATGGCTTGGTTCCGGAGAGTTGTACACTTTTACAAGAAAGACTTACCCCAATAAGTATGTGAAGATAAAGATCATAGATAAGTTGGCAGAGAATTAGAAATAATAGCCATGTTTTTCAAGCTTGTCACAGTAATGTTGCCCATCCTGCTCCTAGTAAGCCTAGCTATAACAGCACCTGAAGATGCTAGTTTCACCTACAATGGTTTCTTGTCTGCTAATCTTACTCTCCAAACACTGGCGGGTTCCGAAACTTGACCCTTGTCAGTGGTCAACCAATGCAAGTTTGGGCGGAGTATGATGGTATCCAGAAGCAAACCAATATCACTTTGGGTCCAATCAATGTTGATAAAGCCCATCTTCCACTCTTGTATGTTGGCTTCTCCTCTTTTGCTAGCTCACTCCACACACTCATTATGTTATAGGCTGGAGCTTTGAGATGAATGGCCAGGCAGGCTCAAGAACTTGATCTCTCAGAACTTCCCAAGCTGCCTTGGATAGGAGGTAAAAAAAGATTTAAACTTTTGACCATTGGTGTGCTTGTATGTCTTTGAGTCTGGTTTTGCTAGCAATTTCAAGTTCAATTTATTTCATAAGAAGGAAGAAGAAGTTTGCAGAGCTGCTTGAAGATTGGGAGCTTGAGTATGGGCCTCAAAGGTTTAAATACAAAGAGTTATATATGGCAACAAAAGAGTTTAGGGAGACGGAGCTTTTGGGACGTGAGGGATTTGGTAAGGTCTATATAGGCATATTACCTACTTCTAAAACTAACTAAGAGCATCTCCAGGAGAGTCTCCAAATTTTAGCCAAATTCTAGCTAAAATAGAGGACAATGGTCAGAACTTACACATGGCTCATGTTGAACACAAGTGTCCGACCAGCAAACAAGCCATTGGGTATTCGAAAGACCACGATCCAGCCTCTCCTCCATAGCCCAGTGCCTCTTCCACTCCTCAGATACCTAGTCCCACTCCTCATCTATGTTCGTCTCTTGACATGATGGCCATATTTCTGTTTTCCCTCAGAGACCACACCTCTTTATCATTGATTTATCTCTTTCTCTTGAAATCTCTCTCCACTTCTTTGTCTCCGTCGCACCGTCTCTCTTGCCGAGCCATCTCTCTTGCCTTTGCGAGCCTCGTCAATGCTCGTCGAGCCTTATCCTAGTTTATGATCATGGTTTCTCTTTCCCATGTTTTTCTAATGGTTTTTCTCTATCGTGGTTTCCATATTTTCCCTTTGTTTGTTGATGTTGCCGCTCGTCGTCGTTCACCTAGCCATCTCTCTTTCCTCCGTGAGCCTCGTCAACGCTCGCTGAGCCTTCTCTGCCGTGCTACATGTTGCTATTCCCTTGCAGAACCCCTGTTTCTTCCTCTGTGTTCCCGACTTGGTATCGGCCACTTAAGCCCTATCACTGTGTTGCCGACTTCGTATCTCTGTATTACCGCCTTTGTATCGGCCTCTCATGCTCTATCTCTGCTTAACCCGTGTTCTCCTCCCCTAAGCTCAATCTTTTTCTTTGATTTTACTGCTGGTCTCTATCTTCTTCAATGCTCTCTGCACACACACAAGGGGTTTTCAACCCCTGCCACTTTCATTCCTCTCTAACACCTTATCCACCATGCTACATACAACTTTGTGATTATATGCTACACTATGTGATATTTATAATGTTTCTACAAGCTATTTTTTAAATAAGTAGAATTTCACACGTCCTTTTTTTTCGTTCTTTTCCTTCTATCTTCTCTCCTCTCTTTCTTTTCTTTCTTTCTTTTTTCTAATTAAGTGAGTTGAGGTGGAAGCCAGAAAACATAGGTGTGTAGCTCGAGGTGGAAAGCCATAAAACATGGAAAGCGGAAAATACGAAGCGGAAATCATGGAGGTAGAAAGCCAGAAACTACGGGTGTGGAGCTCGAGGAACGCGGAAAAAATCAGAAACGGATGTCATAATGGACGTATATAAAAGGAAACAAGGGGGAGAAAAAAATCACCACTCAGAAAATAAAAAACCTAGCACCACCAATTTTCTTCCTTCCCATTTCTCTCGATCTAAACCTATCTTCTTAAACTCAGAAATAAAATGGCCTCTTCATTCCCATTTTCTCTCGATCTAAACCTAGCTCCGCCAACACAGACATGGGGGTGTTGTATTTATTAACTGAACACAAATTAATGTACAAACAACCAATTAAAAATACCCGCAAGTGCACGAATCTATTGGGGTATAGATTATGTAAGTACGGGGTTGATCCCACGAGGAACTATCGGCTTCCTATAAGTTCTAATTTGAGTACGTAAAGAACACTAATTTAACACACCACACATGCACAAATGCAAAATGGGAACTGAAAATGAGTAAAGAAATGTAAAAGGAATGAAACAAAACAAGAAATCAAAGAAAAACACAAACAAAAACATGTTTCGACCTCTATCCAGTGTTTGACCTATAACTTTCCAACCGTTTGTCCAAATTTCACGTTCTTTATACGGTTGGGTTCAGCACAGAAAAACAAAGAACTCACCGAGAACCAAATTCCAAAAACAGTAAAAAATACAAAGCGACCGGTCGTTTTTAGGCAGATTCGTTTCTCTGTTTTTCCAGTTTCGACCTTTGTCCAGTTTTTGACTTATAACTTTCCAACCGTTTGTCCAAATTTCAAGTTATTAATACGGTTAGATTCAGCACAGAAAAACAAAGAACACAGCGCGGACCAAAAGTCAAAAACAGTTACAGAAATAAACAGAATTCAATAAAGAAAATACACAATGTTTCAAACACACACACATAACACACTTTGGGGGGAGGGGGGGTTTGATTTGATTTGAGTGACCTAATTCTAATGCTTGAATGTAATTGAACTCTAAATTTAACAAGAATGACAAGAATGAAAATCAAAAAGTGAAAGTAAAATGTAACAAACACTAGGGTTTCGGAATCCACCCTAAACAATTCCACCCATATTCATGGACACTCAAGTAATAAACTCTAAACATATTGATGAAGATGTTCGCAATCAAGACCGGGTTTAGTGGCTCAAGATGCATGATTCTCTCTAAAATAAGTAGAGTGCATGGTTCGTGCTACAATACTCGTGCCCTCCCCATAACCGAACCTAGGTATGGTTCGTACTTCGATTCAATTACAAGGAAAACCCATTAAGTTCAAAGAGAATATGAACATCACAAGAATCCTAATAGCATGGTGTTTACATTAGGCATTCAAGAAACCAATTCACATGGATGGTTCTTACTCCATCCATTTGTTGCTTAGGAAAATATGAAGATAAACACAATCCCAACAATCTCAAGAAGCATGCTTTCAAAGATGATCAATCAAAGAAGAACATACATCAAGGATAGATTATTTTAGTGAATTGAAATTCATCAATTGTTGTCAAGAAACCAATTCACATGATGTTCACTTTTCCTACAAGTTCTATCATTTGTTGCTAATTAGAAATTATGTTCTTGGGTATCTTACACAACTTCTCAACTTTAGCTACATGCATACAACCTAAGGTGATCAATCAAAGGAAGCAACACATATCATATGATTCAATTAGTGAAAAGGATCCATCAACAACATCTAAAATTTCATAAACTCAAAGCATCAAAACAATGAAGTAATCATGTTTAGGGCTTCAACCAAAGCCCTATAAAAATAAGAAATTACATTGAAACTAAGAAAATACAAGAAACAAATAAAATGAAAGAAACTAAGAACAAAGAGGAGAAAGAGAATGCATCTTCAACCCCTTGGATCCTTGCCTCAAGGCTCCCCAAGGTTCTCTCTAATTGTTATGCCATTCTCCCCTCCTCTTGGTTGCTCCTTGCTCTCTAGCTCCCAAAATCTATGCAAAATTCAATAATAATCTGATTGCAATGGCTGATGCTCTTTGCACTCCTCTCTCCTTGCTTTCCAGCTCATACTTCAATATAAAACACATTCTTTTGCCAAAGCCTTAGCCTTTGTCCCCTTGCCATGATGGGTTGTTTTTGTTCTTGTCTTCACAAAGATGCTCATTGCTTCAGAAAATATCTCTTAACCAAAGTAATTTCTTGTTACCAAAAGGCATGGTAACAAGTAGAAATGAGGTAACACCAAGTGAAAGTAAAACTGGCCCAAAACAGATTTCCAGAGCCAGCATCAATTGTTAGATCAGTTGGATAGGCTACACTTGTCCAATGGAGCTCAAATTCGGATATGTTGTAGTTAACATCCATTGGAACAAGTTTCATGAAGATTTTCACCTCATCCGAGCACCAGAGCATGTTGATCCAAGGCCAAGAAGTTGACCTACGAAAATGAACAAAAATCAGAATTTATAACCAATAATGCACTTTTAGCTCATTTTCATTCTAACCAAGGTAAAACCTATGAAAACACAAAAAGGAAGTAAAAAGCTATAAAATTTCAAGAACTAACTCAAAATAATGGGCGAATAACATGATAAATCATGTGTAAAAATGAACCGAACAGGGGGCAAGGGGCTGCACTAGTGTGGATGCCCTATTTTGCTACCTCACGAGGACTAGTTATTGTGAACGACTCTTTACTCCTTGACAACGATGTTATTGTTGGAGTTGAGAGGAGTTTGGTGACTCGCAGGGATGCACGCGTGCTGGGAACGAGGGATGATAACCGGGTGGTGAGTGATGTCATGGCACTGAGTGTGCAAAGTGCGACAGCTGTCGCAAGTGTGGGGCATCGCCTCATTGTGAAATCCCATGAGGTGCAAGTGTTAAGAGCTCAGTTGGTTACAGAGAGGAATTTGGTTGAAGATTGTCAGCGTGTTATAAGGAGTTTGAAGAGGGAGATGTCAAAGACGGCGGAGGCAAATCGACATCAGCTTGAAATATTGTAGGAAGAGAATCAAAAGCTATCAAAGATGGTAGATTTTTACTCTTAAGACATACCTATATAAAAGGCCAACAAAATTAATTAGATATTATCTCAGTACTAGGTATTTAGACATACCCTTAATCATTTTTCATGGTAATTAGTGACAATGTCCGCTACGTACATCGACCTAGCCTTTTCTTTGGTGCCTATATATTGCACACTTGTTGAATTGATGTATATATATATATACAAAAACTTGCAATGAAGAATCAAGAATGCGCCAAGTTGAATAGGTGTTGAAGCTTGGGCTGTTGTGCTCTCATTCAGAGCCTTCAGCTAGGCCAAGCATGCATAAGCCAAGTTGTGCAGTATTTGGAAGGTGACATGGCTTTGCCAGAGCTCTCATAACCTTTGCCTAGACGGCATAGCAGGAGTCACACCCAATGGTATTTTGAGGCTTACAAACGACATTAAACAGAACTAGGGTCGTGCCTTCTATCCCCACTCTGTAACCTTCAAGAACTCATCTAATGGCACATTTTTCTCCTTCTCTACCACTTTTGTCTGAGCTATTAGATCAGAATATATAGACCTGGGTGGCCACGACGTGGCTTTCGATGTTGCTCCAACAAGAGGCCTTCCCGGAGCTCTTCCAAGCCAGTACCTTGGCCTTTTCAGTGAGACCAACAACGGCAATGCCAACAATCATGTTTTTGCTGTAAAGCTCGACACCATCCAGAGCAAAGAGTTTAATGACATCAATGATGACCATGTTGGGATCGATATTAATGGTTTGATCTCGGAGAAATCTTCTCCAGCAAGATATTTTGCTTCAAATAAAAGTCTGCCTCTCAGCGGTTAGGCAATACTATTTTTTTTAATAATAAAGACCGTGGTATAGCTGCGTGGCTATACAATTTTTATTATAAATAAAAAAGGAGGACCCGCTTGGGGCCGGCGGCCGCCTGGCTATACTGTTAAAATATTCTATACTCGTTCTATATTTTTAACATATGAAAACAAGCAAGAAATCCTCTCTCGATGAAATTTCGTAGGAAAAAGTCTATGCCGGCAAATATTTGCCGAGTTAGAGTTGTCTTGATGAAATGGACTTGTGTTGACGTAATGTTGTCGGAAGAGATCTAATCTGGCAAATTTTTCCGGGATAGAGCTGTGCCGACGAAATTTCGTCGGAAGAGGTTTAAAAAAAATAAATAAATATAAAGTAACTTTGTATAAAATTACTCAAACTAATTTTGTATTGCTAGTGTTTTTGTTTCGAGACTTGAATTTGCTCAAACTAATTTTGTATAAAATAATGAATTATTATTTGTATTATTAAAAAAATCCGATTATAGCCAAATGGCTATGCTATTTTTTTTTCTTCATAAGGAACAGTCTGGTGCTAAGTGCCCATTTTGCCACGTGTCAAAATTAATATAGCCACGTGGCAATACTATATTTTTGTAATGGGAAATTTGCATAAATGCCACCTAAACTTTTAGGTTTGTGCGCTAAGACCACCTAAACTTTTAATTTTCATTTTTAACTATATGAATTTTGTAGAGTGTTGTAATCCACCACTTATGTCTAACTCTGTTAAAGCTTCCATTAAATTTAAAGGCAATTTTGTCAATTCACTGTAACTAAAAATAATTAAAAATAAAAATGAATTTAAAAAATAAAAAAGTTAACCTAATTACACAGCAGCTTCCAAAAAAAAAAAAAGTTAACCTAATTACACTCATCGACCCAGACATGAATGAGCATTCTATGGCTATGCCTGTGCACCTAAATTAAAATTAAATATAATATAAATGGTATATATCACAGGTGGTCCAAATGACGGATGAGTTTCTGAATTTTTTTTTTTCCCTAAAGTTTTGTATGAAAAGATAAAAATGAGTTTTGAATCTTTAATTTCCCATGAGGGTGAGGGGGAGAATTGGCTTTGGAAAAGGGTAGGGCTAGGGAAGGTGTGGTGCAATTAGGTTAATTTTTTTAATTTTCAAATTCTGTTTTTTATAATTATTTTTAGTCATAGTAAGTTGATGGAAATGCCATTAAACTTAACGGAAATTTTAACAGAGTTATATATAGGTGGTGGATTGCAACACTTTACAAAGTTCAGGTGGTTAAAAATAAAAATTCAAAGTTTAGGTGGTATTAGCGCACATGCCCAAAAGTTTAGGTGGTATTTATGCAAATTTTCCTTTTATAATAAAAGCCGTATTATAGCCGTGTGGTCATACTTGTGTTTTTTTTTTAAACCCCGAGTATAGCCGCTTGGCTATACTATTTATTTATATAAAAAAAAGGACCCACCTGGCTCCAAGCACCCGCTTCTCCACATGTCAAAAATCGTATAGCTGTGTGACTATACTACATTTTTTTATTATTAAAAAAATAGTATAGCAACCTGTGTGGAAATATTTATTGGAAAAAATATCCCTTCTAGTTGCATTAGTTAATACTTTATAGATATTAATTTGCTCATTTCGACATCTCCAGAGCAGATATTGAAGAGAGAGAAATTTCATCGTAAATCAATTTGAGAGTTCAATTTTGTCTTCTTCTTTTTGTGTGGAAATATTTTCCTTTGGTCTACCTTGTTCTCTCGAGTGCTACTAAATTTTGTTACTGCACACATTATTTATTGTAGAGAATTGCATGCTGAGTTAGAGTGTTCTTGGTAATTGCTTCACATTTCAAACAATACGTTTTAATGCGTTACCATCATGTTTTTCTTTGTATTTTGTAATGATATCCGTGAGTTCACGTTTTTTTTTTGGGTTGTTTCATTTGCATTTAATGGACTATTTCAATTCTCATACACTTTCAAACATATTAATATATATTCCATTTTCAGAAATTTCATCAAGTCATTCTCATACAAACCACATGCTCCAAAATACAAAAGAATTCATCACAGGTAGCCTTTGAAGCATATGTACAAACTATTTCTTCCAGAGTTTACAAACTTTAGCTATCAATGATTGGCATAAAGTTAGCCAAAAACAAAAGTTCTATGCAGTTTAAATTACCCACAAAAAATTTTCGAGGTCTATGCCGGTGACCCTAATCATATATAATACCATAGAAATTCTGCTCACTCACCACGCACTTCATCAAAGGATTAGTACCTAATAAAAAATACAATTCAAAGGGAAGACTTAGACAGTGACGTTTGATCTAAAACAAAGAGAGAAACAAAATTAGCAACGAATTTTGATCAAAATAATCGCAGACACACGACAATGACAACGAAACTGAGAACACAGAGAATCGGGGTTTCCATTGGATCTTTCTTCTTTGTCGCGCTCACTTGGAGTAGAACCTATAATTCGGAGCACTACGATCCAACAGTTCACACCAACTACAAACACAATACAGCCCAATTGCATACTCCATGACATCCTCGTTCATGGCCGGCCCCATTTCAAAAATTCTCTTCCACTTTTGCCCTTTTTAGCAACTCCAAAATCAATCTTTTAATGGGCTTTCTTTTTATTCTTATGCAACGTGTAATGACGTGATCCTTTGGCTTTCCATTTCCCAATACGTTTTGGTCCCGCTTTATAATAACTGACCCAATTAACTTGCTCGACAGTTTACACACGCAAGTCGCAGCAAAGTGTGAATTTTTCAAAAAACAAAAATGGCGAAAGCGATTCGGTGCTTTGAGTTGAACACTGGGGCCAAGATCCCGTCCCTCGGTTTGGGCACGTGGCAGGCTGAGCCCGGCGTCGTTGCCGCCGCCGTCATCACCGCCATTAAGGTCTCTCTTGTTTCTTGTTTTAATTGGAAATGCAATTACAAAAATGTCAAGTTTGATTTTGATAAGTCGTTCAACTGTTCATCTGTGCGAAATGCAGGTCGGGTACCGGCATATTGATTGTGCTCAAGCTTATGGCAACGAAAAGGAGGTATTTAATTTCAAATTCAACTCTTATTCATTGATTTTTTTGCCATTTCTCTGCTTAATTTATTTGTTTTAGATATATTTTTTTAATTTGTAAATTATATCAAATTTTATGATTTATGTGTTACAATGTAACAGTGACCGATTTGCTGGATTTTATAGATTGGGTTTGCTTTGAAGAAGCTTTATGATGATGGTGTGGTGAAGCGTGAGGACCTATGGATCACTTCAAAACTCTGGTTTGTTTTCAGTATAACTCTCTTGATTCTTTTCTATATCTAATTGAAAATTTGAAAAGGTTGAATTTGAAATTACCCTTATGTGCACTGTGCAGGTGTAATAATCATGAACCAGAAGATGTGCCAAAAGCACTAGATAGTACCCTGCAAGACTTACAACTCGACTATCTCGATCTCTATCTAGTACGTAAACCAAACCACACTCAATTACTGTTTGTTTATTAATATCTAGAGACACATAAAAAGGGTAATCTGTTGTTGCTACGAATTTAGACCACGCATTCAAATAAGAATTCAACCGATTAATTGTTTATTTTGACAACTTAACATGTCAAACTTGATGAGAAAATAACATATTCTTAAGCAAAACTGTAATGATATGTCCAAAAAGAAAAATAATGAAGTCACTTTTTCAGATTTATGCTTTAGTTTTCATAATGTGTCTTTGTACTTTGGACTTTGTTTATATCTGGAAATATGAAACGGCAACCTTGCAAGCAAGTTTCACTAGCTTTATGAAGTTATACAAATCATTGTTTATTTGCCGCTGAATGTTTGTAAATTTTGTGAAGATCCATTGGCCTGTCAAGATGAAGAAGGGTTCAACTGGCTTTAAGCCTGAAAACCTTGCCCAACCTGACATAGCCAGTACTTGGAAAGCAATGGAGGCACTTTATGATTCTCGCAAGGCCAGGGCCATAGGGGTTAGCAATTTTTCTACAAAGAAGCTTGGAGACCTATTAACAGTGGCACGAGTACCTCCGGCTGTTAATCAAGTGGAATTGCACCCTCAATGGCAGCAGCCAAAGCTAAAAGAATTCTGCAAATCCAAGGGAGTTCACTTAACTGTGAGTATGCTTATATGAAGTAAAATATTCTTCTTCTGATTTACCAAAAGCACCAACTGCAGATTACTGGTATAATATTGGAATGTGTTTCTTGTTTCAGGGGTATTCACCATTGGGATCCCCAGGCACAAGCAGCATTAAGGGTGATGTGCTTAAGAATCCAATTCTTACATCGGTGGCAGAGAAGCTGGGCAAGACTCCTGCACAAGTGGCTATCCGGTGGGGGCTCCAGTCGGGTCACAGTGTACTGCCTAAGAGCACAAAGGAGGCAAGAATCAAGGAGAACTTTGATGTTTTTGATTGGTCTATACCTGAAGATTTGCTTGCAAAGTTTGCTGAAGCAAAGCAGGCAAGTAACTCTTTTTTCTTCTTATTTCTTCTTTGTTATAAATGTTTTTCTGTTCCTGAATTCCATTCATCTGTTGTCTGGTGGTGATTTGACTTTGCTAAAGAATTCTGTTTTTGTTTGCAGGAGAGGCTGCTTAAAGGTACTGGATTCGTCCACGAGACTTCCAAAGGTTACAAGACCATCGAGGAACTTTGGGACGGCGAATTGTGAGCATAACCTGGATGAGCTGATGTTAGAAACATTTGGCTTTTCTATATGCCTTTCTTTAGCTTGTATGTTTGGTTGTAGCTTGATTTTCATTAGCTTCATGAAGAATGGTGGATTCAGAAGTTGTGGCACTTCTGTTGACCTTTGTTTTTTGTTTTTTTTTAACTTTTAAAGATACATTCAGCTTTAATGACATATTTGGTTGTAGCTTGATTTTCATTAGCTTCATGAAGAATGGTGGATTCAGAAGTTGTGGCACTTCTGTTGACCTTTGTTTTTTTTGTTTAACTTTTAAAGATACATTCAGCTTTAATGACATACAAAATCCTGTGCTGCTTCAGCGTATTGGACTCTCTGTCATGAAATTATGAATCTTGATGGAGATTTTTCTTTGTCCGTCCGCTTAATCTGCCTTTTGCTTTGA
This sequence comes from Prunus avium, assembly GCF_002207925.1. The sequence continues at coordinate 2,118 of NW_018922244.1, read as the reverse complement.
TGCACTTACTAGACCAGAGTTAAGTGTAGTACATCTATTCAAATAGCAAATTTCATTTGATAAATTTCAAAAATACATTCAATACGTCTCTACATGTCGTAATAAACCCAAACTCAAATAGGCAACAAAACTAACAAGTCAAAAACGCAACATTTAAACACATCCGCACGTAATAGTGAACAAATGTCCCAAACTAACAAAGATGACCAAAATCTACTTGACATCCTTTTTTTTTTTGGTCTAAACCATGAGGTGGTCCTGGATGGGCCCCAACTATGGGTGGCACCTTTAAGCCTTAACCACAACCCAGACTAATCCCCACTCACACCGGGTCGGCCCGTAAGGGGTAAAGTGTTGGCCAAAGTGGTGACTCCGTACGAGAGCAAGGATCGAACCCCTGACCTCTCTTAAGGAATAAGAGTGCCGAACCACTCACACCAACCAACCTTGGTTACTTGACATCCTTTAAATGCAAAATGAAACTAACTTATAAATTTCGAAAGGAGAATTTGTGGAGCATCATTGAAAAAAATAAAGTACTTATTATTCACTAACCCAAAATAATAATACAAAAGGCAAGAGGGAAAGCACGTGTGCTTCTTCGTCCTCCTCTATATGAAGTTATATTTTCTTTCTTTCTCTATAAAAATAATTTGCTGAGGAATGAAAAGAAAAAAGTGTGTCTGCGTTTGAGAAAAACAGCTGAATTGCTATCTTAAGAAAGAAAACCCGGATTGGAAACTATCTCCACCCGCGATTAATTTAAGCCAAACGATCCCCACTTTCGCCTTTCGTGCTCAACTGAAAAGCAGCTCAGGTCAGCTTGCACAAGTAGCAATTCCAAAATCGCAGCAAGCAGAGCCAGAGTGAGAGAAAAATGGCGGACGCAATTCGGTTTTTCGAGCTGAACACCGGAGCCAAGATGCCTTCCGTTGGGTTAGGCACATATCGCGCCGATACTCATCTCATCGGAGACGTCCTCTCCGCTGCCATTAAGGTTACTGTTTTCTCCGTTTTGATCCATCAATTTTAATTATTAATCAGGATTATATGTATAATTATGCGTATTTAATAGTTTTTTTGTAGGTAGTTTAAGCCTGGTTCATGAAATGCTGAGCTTAATTTGAGTCGTTCCCGTTGTGTCTGTGTTTTTGTGTGCAGGTTGGATATCGCCAAATCGATTGTGCTCAAATGTATGGCAATGAGAAGGAGGTAAGATAAGAATTCAAGAATTCATATATGTAATTTTTTTTTGGGGTTTCCGATTAAAATTACTTCTTGACATTTATGCGCTAATTTATGCTGGAAACTGTTGGTTTGAGACGTGAGAGCAGTTTCTGGTTTATGTATGTAGATTGGTTTTGCTATGAAGAAGCTGTTTAGCGATGGGGCTGTGAAGCGTGAGGACTTATGGATCACCTCCAAACTCTGGTTTGTTTGAAACTCTGCTTAAGTTTTGTAGTCTTCAATTTATCATCTCAAAATTCCAACTTTACCATCAAATGCTAAGTTGAAATCAGAATTATTGTTTGGAACTCTGCTTAAGTTTTGTAGTCTTCAATTTATCATCTCAAAATTCCAACTTTACCATCAAATGCTAAGTTGAAATCAAAATTATCTGCAGGTGTACTGATCATGAACCAGATGATGTGCCAAAGGCATTTGATAAAACTTTGGAAGACTTGCAGCTCGACTATCTGGATCTCTATCTTGTAAGTTCACAAGTTTAAGATTTACCCTTTAGTAAATGTACCTTGAAGATTTCACCTAGAAATGTATGTTTGAGTGCGCTTAATCTTTATTGGAGGTAAAATGAAATTAATTAATCACATGCCTTGGACTGACTAATCAAAACAAATTTTTGAAGAGACATCAACTTTTGGAGTCTCACTAGCACATTTATTTTGTTCTGATGTATGCATAAAGTAATATTGCAATTGCTTATTTGTTATTGAATGTCATAAAAATCTTGGTAGATCCACTGGCCAGTGAGCATGAAAAAGGGGTCAGTTGGCTCTGATCCTCAAAACCTTACCGAACCTAATATACCCAGTACATGGAAAGCAATGGAGGCACTCTTTGACTCTGGCAAGGCCAGGGCTATTGGAGTCAGCAACT
>NW_018922243.1:6488-32842 GCF_002207925.1 Prunus avium | reverse complement strand
CGCATCCCTACCGATTCCGGAATATTGTACTCCGACCGAATCTTAGCCAACTCGGATTCGGTCAGTGTGTTCGGCTCTAAGTCATCTACTCCGAACACAGGTTCCGTGGGCTTCGCCATCGGGATCCGTTGCCTACCCCTGACGACCCTCAGAATGCCTTCCCCTGGAACGGCAACAGAGACGCCACCCCCATCGGCCTCACGACCCGAAGTCGAAGGCTCATCACCCCCAGGCACCCTCGTTGAAGTGCCCCCAGCCTCGGCACGCTCTCCTGCCCCCTCCACTATCTCACAGCTCGAAGAGCTCGCAGATTCAGAACTCCCACTCTCTTCGGCAGAACTCCCCGAGGACGACTCATCCTCGTATGCCCTCGGACTACGCCTACGCTCGGATTCGGTATCTGACATCTACAAACAACACACGAACGTACACTAAGGGCTATGCTAGAATCCAAATCCTATTCTACCTCCTAAAAACACTATGTTCATACGTGTTCATGCGTGTTCATGCTCGTTCATACATTGTTCAAACATAAATTCTTGAAATTCAACACTTTGATCCATGGGAATATGAAAACATGGCAACATACCTTGTTTGCACGGTGGCTCAAGCTCGCCGGAAATCGCCTCCGCCTTGTTCAACCTTGCCGGAAATCGCCTCTCACAAGCTCTCTTTGCTCTCAAAATTTCCAAGTATTTGAACTCTCGTCTCCTCCTCACATTTATAAGGCCGATTTAGCATCGAGAAGCGAAGCGACACATCGGGATACGAAACGACGCGGCTCTTCACAGCCATGCCGACACGTGTCACGCATGCATGGGAGAGACCAAACGTCAGTTGCAACGCTTCCAATCCTCGGAGACGCTTCAACTTCCCGAACGTGGCAGATCTAGCCACCTTCGAGCACAACTCCACTAACCAACGGCAGGCGCACATTGATGAGTTCTCACTCACCTCTCGTGCCGAACGGCAGGCGCACATTGATGAGTTCTCACTCACCTCTCGTGCCGAACGGCAGGCGCACATTGTTGAGTTCTCACTCACCTCTCTTGCCGAACGGCAGGCGCACATCGATGAGTTTTCACTCACATCTCGTGCCGAACGGTAGCCGCATATTCATGAGTTTTCACTCACCCCTTGCAACAATCGGCACATCATGCCGTCTCTTATCCAAGCTCACTCCCTTGGGCACTTGGGGGACTACATACCACCAATAAACTCGCCCAAGTACCCAAGGCCTCGGACAATCGGCATCGGCCACCGATGGAATTGCCTCAAAGCTGCGAACAGCCATTACGAGCCCAACTCGTCTACAATCAGCATCCCTTACCGATTGTAGAGAATCAACCTCGAAGTACCCGCCCAAAATATCTAAGGACTCGTGTCGACCTCAGAAGGCCCTCCCACGAGTCCCACATCGAAACTAAGCACTAAGAGCATACTAAATGCCCTCTATAAATATGCCCCTTCCACTACAATACAGGGGTAAGACTTTTCAGCTTGACTTTTATACTTCTATATGGTCAACAGCAAGAGCTCTTAAAACAACAAACTTACTTCGGCATCGGAGGGTTTTAGGCTGGTTCCACACCGGTTCCATAGACCTTACGAGTCTCGACTTCTTTCTATTCAGGATCGGCATCCAAGGACAGGAAGAATCGGCATCCAACATCCAATCGATCTCTCGATCGTCCATCCCACTTGTAAGTTGCACTCATCTCCATCTGTTCAGTTTTTAGTGCCAACAACTTTCAAGTACATGAATGAAGTTTGTTTTTGCTTCAATCATGATATAACAATATTGAGAATAAACTTTTATATTCAATTCCAATTTATATGTCGATTAAAATTGTCATGCACTAACATTGAAAATGAAAGTTTTTGCGATGTTTGTATTATATTTGGCCAAGCACAACCAAGTCATTCCCAGCAAAGGGATTGGAGTCCCACATCGACAAAACATAAGAGGAGGGGACTCCCCTTCACTTAAAAAAGAAGACCTCTCACCACCATGAAATGGACAGGAACTTTTGGACTCAGATCACTCCTAGGGCTCTATATTGCTCCATGGGCCTCATGGGCCAACCCATGAGCCCATTTTCTGGTCCTTGGATCCTTGGTCTTCAGCCCGATCCTTGAGCTTCTGCCTTCACCTTTCCTCCTCTTCTCTTTGGGTTTAACCCCTTGTACAATGTAAACACACATTATCATAATGATAATATCTTTCTTCGTGAACGTAACCCATTCGTTAGGGTGAACCACATACATCTGAATTCTCCATGCATGTCTATTTGCCTATCGAATTCTCACACCTACCGAAGGTCCTCACCTTTACCCATCATCCAACACATCACATCGTTAAGTTTGGGCCTACTATTGGTCATCCAGTTTTGAGCACAAACAAATTGGTGACGTCTGTGGGAATCAACACAAAAGGTTATGTTGTTCTCCCTCGACACCCTTACAATCAGTGCCCTTAGGCACCCCTACAATCAGCATATGCCTTCTGCAACTATAGCAACATGCAGAAGATATGCACTGTCGTTTGGCACAAGAACAACTCTCTCTAATACCAAGCCAAATTTCCAAACGACATGGGAGTAGTTTTCTCCTTTCTGGAGCCTAGCGCCTCACATGCCAAAGCCTTTATAAGATAAGTGGCATATAGCCTTTCCTATTATTTAAACAATGTACTATATTATTGATAATTAACATGAGACTTGATCGGTTCCCATGGTTTAATCATTATGCTTTTTTGATTGCTCCAACAACTCCAATCGACAGCTCACACCACATACGGCAACTTCTATCGACAGCCAATCATCAACTACCTAACGACATCCATACCTTACCGAATGGCAAGATCTGAGCATCTCCAATCATAGCACCTACGACAGCTTTTACGGCAACTCCAATTAACAGCTCTTACGACAGTGCTTATGAAAGCTCCAAATGATAGCACCTACGACAGTACCCAACCAATCGGTAGCACGCAAGGCACCTACCTAATGATACCCATGCCTTTCCGAATGGCACCTTGTGGATTACGCCTCTAATTCGGCCCTAATTCCACTATTGAACGGCATCCATGGAGGTACAACGCTTACGATACCTTATGGAGACACCTCTCCATTACGGCACTACTGGCACCCACCGAATGGTAGCTCTTGGGCGACGCCTCCAAACAGTACCTATGACACTACCGAACGACAAGGTCTAAAATATCGATGATATCGGAAATATCGGTAGTCCAAAAATATAGAAATTTCGATGGAAATATCGGGATATTATCGATATCGATAAAAATTGAATAAAAACCACGGAAATTGTAAGAAAAACTTGGAAATTTTTATTGAAACTTTGGAGAATGTTTATTTAGTCAATTATCTATTAGTTTATCACAAAAAATTAGAAGGAAATGCATTGCATGATGGATTTAACTTATTTAAGTTGATTATACAACGATACAGCGAGCTGGCAAACACTGTGAGTGTAGAAAATATGTAGTAATTAATGAAAAAAGATTAAACACACCATAATCATTTCTATATAATGATTTACTACAATATTTTACACTTTATACATTGCATGGTAAGATACATGAGTGGCTTAGTACCACATAGAGTTCATATGAGATTCAAATTTTTTACTCTCTTCATCATCTCTATGTGTTGAGTAAGTGTATTATGAAAAGTAGTCATCAAATGATAAATCCCAAAAATAGTTTTGCATTTAATTGTTAACATGCCACCCATACAAATATAAATATTTTAGCATATTATCACAAAAACATAAGTGATATGGTGGTTAAGGTGTTGGAGGAGTAAAATGTGAGGGGTTCAAATCCCCTTTGTGTTTTTTTTCTCCTTTTTTTCCCCTTTTTTTCTTCATTTTCCTTTTTTTTTCCCCTTACATCGATATTTCGATATTTTTGATATTTTAGCGATATTACACCGATATTTTGACAAAATATTGCTGAAGTGTGAGCGAAATTATCGACATCGATATTTTCCGATATTATCGTCGATATTGTCGATTTTTATACGATATGTACATGGATATGTTTCGAAATATCCGTGATTTGAAAAAACTGAAATATCCTCGATATTTCGTCGATATTATCGATATTTCAGACTATGCCGAACAACACCTCTTGAGCGATGCATCTCACTAACGGCACCCATCAATTGTCGAACAACACCTCTTCAATTGCTAGGCAATAACCCAATTGCCAAACGACACCTCACCAACTGCCGAATGGCACCTTGGTAACACTTCTCCATCTATGACATGAACCTATGGCATGAACCTACGATACCAACCTCATCAACACATGTGCAACACCAACAGCTCATTAGCTGGAGCGTGATGTTGTTGGTATCACCACTTGTGCGGCACGTGGCAGCTTCGGTACCACCAGTACAGCGCACTGGGATGTCATTGGCACCATTCCATTCGGTCACGTTGTCGACACTACACCCTATGGTGCATTGTGATGCCATGCGGCACCACGTCCTATGGTAAGATGTCTTAAGTAGTCTACCTCTGGGGGGGATTGGAGGTGGCAGACTGTGCTGCATGGAAACAAATCTAAAGTGTTGCTCAGCCAGTGTATTGAAGACTACAAGTCCTCAATCAAGAAGTACCTCCTTAATCGGAAACTTGGGAGACTCCTTTTTGTACCATATCTAGCCAAGCACTCCCAAGCCATTCCAAGCAAAAGAAAGGGAGTTCCACATCGACAAAACGCAAGAGGAGGAGACTCCCTCTTACTTATAAAATGAGACCTCTCACCACCAAGAAAGGGACGGGAACTTTTGGACCCGGATCTCTCCTTGGGCTCCATATTGCTCTTTAGGCCTCATAGGCCCATGAGCCCATTTGCTGGTCCTTGGATCCTTGGTCTTCGGTGTGATCCTTGACCTTCAGCCTTCGGCCTTCTTCCTCTTCTCTTTGGGTCTAACCCTTTGTACAATGTAAACACACATTATCATAATGAGAATATACTTCTCCGTGGACGTAGCCCAATCATTAGGGTAAACCACGTACATCTGTGCTTTGCATGCATGTCTATTTGCCTACCGAATGCTCACACCTATCGAAGGTCCTCACCTTCACCAAGGTCGTCCTTGAGATTTTGAGGGCCCTGTGTGAAACTTAAATTGGGGCCTCACCTAATCTAATACAAAAATACTATAAATAAAAATTTGCCATAACTTAATGTCATAAACAATTTTTTTTTATAACTAAAAGTCACCAGCAATAAACATGTAATGACAATTAGAAATCAAATTCATAAAAATTTAAATGTTTCCATTTGATAAAGTTAAATATTAGTATGTTCGGTACAAAAATGTGCTCATTGTGCCCCTATAAGGTCCCTTGTTGCCTCCAATAAGCAATCTGTGTTTAATAGGAAACAAATTTGGCAATCACAAATTAAAGAGTAGTTGCACACAAATGTCATTAACAAATTAGATTATATTGCATTAAACACAAAAGCAACAACAAAAACATACTGATTGTCCAAAATCATTCACATTGTATTTTTGTCCTTATGTGAAGAATTAAAACTATTACGAAAGCTTTTTCCCCAAAAGAAAAAAAACACAGCCAGTACAATACTAATGTCTGAAAATTGATCTTCTTGAAATTTTAGAAGAGAAATCATCAATCAAATGTTCATAATCAAGTTTTTTTTTCTCTAGAAGTTCACTTGCAATTGAAATCAAAGCTAGTCCGTTTAATATTTCTTGCGACATAGTTGAGCACAAACATCCGATAAGATGCTAACGTCAAAAGACTTTATAAAGGTTTGGGGTCATTCTCAATATACACCCTCTAGTTTCAATTTCATCAATTTACATCACAATATTTTCAAATATGACCAATTAAACCTTCTGTTAAGTTGACCGTTTGGTCAGATGTTAACTAATGACATGTCCACTGTGGGACTCACCCACTAACCAATTCCTAAAAAAAATTATATAAAATAATAAAATAACATGTTTAAAAAAAATAAAAAGGCTTAAACAAAACCCAAACCCCAGCCACTTTCTTGGCCAACAACCCAGCCCCAGACCCCAACTCCCATCTTCCTCCGACGACAAAAATTCCTAAATTCTCTCTCTCTCTCTCTCTCTCTCTCTCTCTCTCTCTCTCTCTCAACCAATCAAAACCCATAACTAGGATGACAAAGATCGAACAGCAGCAACAGTCGCAGGCACCACTCATCCTTGACAACGCCTTGTGCGGGAAATACGAACTAGGAAAGCTCCTCGGGCGCACCAGTGTGTGTAGCGGCCAGCGCATTGCCGTCAAGGTCATCAACAAGAAGAAGTTCGCTGGCACTAGCCTCTTGTCCATTTGGGGCTCATGTCAAGGTTGATTTTCTCAATGTGGTTATTTCTCTGGCTGACATTTGGGAGGTTTTCTCAGCCTCGGATTCAAGGTTTGTTGAGCTCGCTAGTTATTTGGGCGGTGCACGAGCGCTTAGGCAAGACCCAGTTGAGTGTTTGATTTAGTTTCTTTGTTCATCAAAAAACAACTTTCAGAGAATTGCCAAAATGGTAGATTTTGTATCTTCGTTGAGGAACCATTTGGGTTCTGTTGGAGGTTTTGAGTTCCATGAATTTCCATTTAAATCTAACTCATAATTGTTATATATTGTGAGCTCATAATATTGAGATTTGGTTTGTTGGGTTGCTTTTTATGGGCATAAAAGCTTTGAAATTGAAACCTGATGCAGGAGCAGAGTAGCTTTTGTCTCTGCATAGAATGGAGCTTGAAGAGGTCATTAAAGCCTTTTTTTAAAATGTTAATTTATCATTTTTCAAAAATGGGTCTCACAATAGACATGTCTGTAGGAGTTCAAAACATTTTTGAGAAGTTCATTTGAATATTGAACACGCATTTAATCAAATTAATCGCAGCGGAAGTCTGGTGGTTTGTTTAAATTCAAAAACAAAACCTCTTCCAAGTATCTTAAGCCATGAACATTGATATGTTTTTCATAAATGGAAATTCAAGAGAAAATGATATGCTCTAATTACCCTTGAAGCAATTATATGAACCAATTTGTGTTTGGTCTTCTCTTGATGATTTCCACTTTGTTGATCTCCTCTTTGATATTTGCTCATTAATCTTTCTCCTCCATGTGAGCCACAAAAGTATATGGCCTCTAAGTCACCATACTAATGGAAACTTGAGATGAGAGGAATTATCTTGAGAATACAAGGATGCTAGTGCAAGATTCTCAAGATTGGTTTCAATCTAAACCCTTTGAAAGATGAAAGTGTTTCACTCTTGAAAACTCTCTTTTATTTCCACGAGCCAAGAGTGACATCTAGCAATATATCAAGGATACCCAAGCTAACCAGAATAGATAAAGAACCTATTCAGTTGGAATTGCAATGTAAAACGGTCATTCTCTTATACAATGTTTCTAATCATATTATTAGGGTACGGATTGATTATGTAAACCCATGATATGATTTATAACCTCATGTGATTCAAAAGAACATGATTAAGAACAACTTTCTAAATCAAGCTCAAAATACTTTGGCCAAAGATTTGCTGAATCACATCTTGAAACATTCTCCTTCTTTTATCGAAAGTAGAGATTCCTTATTGTACATTCACATGCCCCTATGATGAATTAAGAGATCCCAACAACACTTAAGACAAATCTTTTCTAGCTTTCCTTTGAGAGCTATTAAAGATCAATAACGCATCACATGACAACCATGATGCCTTAGGTCTAAGGACTAATTTGCATTATTGCAACTATGAGTTCTCATCATGACATATAGATAAATACTCCATACGAGAACTACGGTTGATCATGTTCAGTGTACTCATTCACTAATGAGCACCCACATACTTGTATTAGTGTCAACTACACAAATGGTTTGAGACTAACCATCCTCCTAATTGAGCATACGTAATATGTGCTAATATTGACAGTTTATCAATGCCCATTTGATAACCTATGATTAGGAACATTTTGGGATACTACAGTTAGAGATTAAAGGTCTCCCGAATCTAATCTTCCTTAGATTACTTTATCTCTTATTTAGCATACCCTGGACATTTGTTTCTTTATACAATGTAAAAGATAACAAAATAAGTTTGCCCTTTATATATCATATATGAAATGAATTCTAAGAAGATTACATCAAATGTATTGGCTCTTAAGGTACATTTCTAACAATCTCCCACTTGCACTAGAGCCATATAGCCATGTATCTAATACCCCTTATCTCTGTATGTTTATCCAGTTGTGACTGTGACATAGGCTTAGTGAGTGGATCTGTTACGTTGTTTGCAGATGCAACCTTTAGGATGCAAAACGTCCTATCTAATGGTAACATTTTTCTATGTGTTTGGATCTCTGATGAGGCCAAGTTCCTTGGCTTGAGCTATCACCTCATTGTTATCACACCGTAAAGATACTTGTGACATTATGTTTAGAACCACATTTAGTTCGGTAATGAACTTTTTATCCAAATAGATTTTATTGTAGCTTCTAAAGCGACAATGTATTTAGCTTCAATTGTTCTCTAACTAACTAGTGTCCATTCAAAATGAAGACGTACCCTTAGGTGGATTTGCAATAATCGATATTAGATATATTATACGAATCAGTAAATGCTTCCACTTTCTACTCTGATGTTCCTCCCATATGAGGAACATGTCCTTAGTCCTTCTTAAGTATTTAAGAACACACTTGACTGCTCCCTATTGATCTAATCATGGGTTTGATGTATATCTTCTAGTTATACTTGTATAATCGATATCATGTCTTGTACATGCTATGACATATATGAGAATCTCTATTGCACATGCATAAGAGATTTTACTCAGCTGCTGTATCTCATCATGAGTTTTTGGACACATGCTCTTAGAAAAGTGAAGTCCATGTCGTACTCGAAGTAAACTTTTCTTAGACTGTTCCATATGAAATCTGCTTAGCACCTTATCAACATACAAGGATTGAGATAATCCAATTATTCTCTTAGATCTATCAAGATAAATCTTTATTCCAAGTATGTAAGATTCTTCTCTAAAATCTTTCATTAAGAATGATTTAATGAGTCACAGCTTCAGTAAAGATATCATTCCTAGCTATATCATTTCCGATAAGTAGTATGTCATCTACATAAATCACTAGGAATACTACCAAACTCCCATTGACCCTTTTGTACACTCATTTGTCATCCATGTTTTGTATGAAGTCAAATGATTTGACAACTTCATCAAATAGGATGTTCCAACTCCTAGAATCTTACGTCAACCCATAAATGGATCTATGTAGCTTGCAAACCTTATGCTTATCAACTTTAGAAATGAAGCCTTTAGGTTGATCTATATATAGTTCTTCCTAAACGTGACCATTCAGAAAAGCTGTCTTCACATCCATTTTGACAAATCTCATAGTTATGGTATATGCAGCTATTGCAAACAAAATCCGAATAGACTTTGTCATAGTAACATGAGAGAATGTTTCTTCATAGTCAATCCCTTCTCTCTGTTTGTAGCCCTTTGCTACTAGCCTTGCCTTGTAGGTTTCTACATTCCCATATGAGCCTATCTTTCTCTTAAAGATCCATTTACTACCTATTAGTACAATACCAGGATGTGGATCAACTAGAGTCCAAACTTGGTTGGTATACATAGAATCCATTTCGGATTTCATGGCTCCAAGCCATTTCTGTGAGTCAATGTCTGAAATTGCCTCATTGTAGTTCGAAGGGTCTTCAATATCCTTACAATCACTTGGAAGATTTAACTCTCCTTTGTTTTCGTGAAGGAAACCATAATACCTTTCAGGTATTCTACTAACCCTACTTGAACTATGCTAAGTCTCTGTGACAACAGGTTGTGGATCTAGGATTGCATTTAGTTTAGTGTTGATTTCTAGCTCATTGGACATTTCCTTGAGTTCTATCTCATGTCCCCCTTTTTCCATTAAGAATGTATTCTCTTTCTAAGAAGGTAGCTGACTTTGCAACAAACACCTTTTGGTCGTCGATGTGATAGAAGTAATATTGCATAGTTTCCTTGGGATGCCCTATAAATTAATCAATTCACTAATCTTGCATCTAGTTTACTCGCATCCTATCTTTTGACATATGCTGGACAACCCCAAATCTTGATATAATCAAGACTTGGTTTCTTCTCAAATCACATTTCGTATGGAGTTTGTGGAACGGATTTGGAAGGCACTCTATTTAACAAATGAATTATGTTTTCAAGTGCATATCCCAAAAAGGATATAGGTAAATCAGTATAACTCATCATGGAATGAACCATATCCATTCAGGTTCGATTTCTCCTTTCAGAAACTATTTCTCCTTTCAGAAACTCCAATATGTTGTGGAGTCCCTAGTGGAGTCCATTGTGATAAGATGCCATGTTCCTTGAGGTAATAAAGAAACTTTGTGCTTAAGTATTCATCTCCTCAATCAGATCTAAGGATTTTAATACTCTTGCCTGTTTGGTTTTCAACTCTGTTTGGTTTTCAACTTCATTTCTGAATTCCTGAAACTTTTCAAAAGCTTCAGACTTATGCTTCATGAAGTATAAATACCCGAACCGTGAATAATCATTGGTAAAGGTAATGAAGTATGAATAACCGCCCTCTGCATTTGTAGAAAAGGTTCAACAAACATCTAAGTGGATCAATCCCAACAATTCTGTAACTCTTTGTCCTTTACCAGTGAAAGGAGACTTGGTCATTTTGCCATGTGGACAAGATTCACAAGTAGGAATAGGAATGTGATCAAATGATCCAAAGCTTCCATGTTTTGCCATCTGGTGAATTCTATCTTGGCTAATGTTTCTAAGTTTAAGGTGTCACAATTTAGTTTAGGTATCCACATCTTTAGGCCTATCAGGTCTAGTTGCATCTTTATCCATCAATCAAAATTGCATAAGCAAAGATTCGATTGATATGTGAAATAAAACAAAGCATTTTGTCAAACAAAACATCAAATCCATATCTCCTAAAAATATAGAGACGGATACTAAGTTCTTTACACATCCAGAAATGAAAGAAATAACAACTATTTCAAATTTAGGTCCTCTTCGGAGGGTAGTCTAAGATGCTAGGTGCCTATAGCATTGGCAACTACATTAGTGCTATTTCCCACAGTAAGCACCATTTCTCATTTTCCAAGTCTTCTACTTCCCACTAGTCCATGCACACAATTACATATATTTTGACTAGCTTTTGAATCAACTATTCAATTTAGAAGCTTTAATTTTTAATTACTAATTTTAGAATTACCTTATGAAGGTTTTTCTCTTGAGGCTTGCAAGACATCTCTTGCAATTTTTCTTCCAATGTCCATCCTTGCCATAGTGAAAAAAAAAGTACCTTTCAATTACTTGTCTTTCTTTTGTATTCTTCCTTCCTTGGGTTTTTAGAAAACCTTTCTTCTTCCTTTATCCTTAGCTTTTTGTTTGGATTTGAACGAAGAAGAACCCTTCTAAAAATTGCAACTATCCTATTTAACCCTTTATCTTTTGAGATATTCATTTAAGCTACTATGGCCATGTTGAGTAGCTCAGATAGGGTGTTGTTCATCTTTCCCATATTATAGTTCATAACATACTGGGATTAACTGATGATAGGGATGAAAGGAAGAATCTTGTTGAACTTCAACATCAAGGAAAAATCCATATTTTCCAATCTCTTAAGTAATTATATTACTTTGAGATCATGTTGATTAACTGGGAACCCACTTACGATTCTTGTCATAACAAGTTCAGATATGGTATTATAAGCTACAAGTAGCTTCACCTTTCATGGATGCCAACATGTAACTTTTACCTTGGTTGTCATTTGACACATGCTTCTTATAAGCCTTTGTTCCCTCCTCAATGGCATATGGACCAAGAGGGGTATGTGGTGGGATTTTTCTAATACACAACCAATCTTATCCAATTATAGGACCAGTTGGTGTTTGTGTAATCAAACCGGATAGTTCGTGCCATCTTGGACGTTTGAGTCAAGTATCTTTGAGATTGGGTTTGTGATTATTATTTTGAAATTCTGCTTAACGTAAATAGCTTTTAATTTAGATTAATCTTCTACCAAGGACTTAGGGTCTTTAAGATATGGCAAATTTCATATCCTTCTTGAAATCCGAGAGTTTCAATTGAAATTCTTAGTGGGGATGTGAGTTTCACTTTCACATAGTTTTCCTCAACCTAACAGTTTGTTGGATTGCTAAGTTACTAATGAGAGGATACTCTTATTCAATCACATCATTAATGTGAATACCCATCACTATGGCCTCTTGAGAACTAGACCTCAACCTAACAGTTTGTTGGTTTCGTTCGTCTTAGTTAAGTTATTCCCACCATGCTTGTGGGTATAAGGTTTCAAGTACGTCCTTAACCAAATGATTTGTTGGCTGTACTCGTTATCTATCTGTACAATATTATTCAACATTGAAAAGAATCTCCAAATGACTCCTACCTCTTTAGCTGCAGCATTTAATGCTAGTTGGAGGTGATGAGCAAAGCAAGGCGATGAGCAAAGCAATGTATATAATATGCATATGGATAATCATTGAGAAACAATGCTTGTAAGCCATTCCATTAACCATGCATATTGCTAGCACCATCATATCCTTGGCCACGCATATTTTTAGCTAAAATGTTTACCAAGCACCTTACAAATCTCAGTTTTAAGAGTTGAGGAATTAGTATCATGAAGACTTATAATCTCAAAAAACCATCCTTGAATAAACCCATCACAACCAATAAATCTTAGGTTAATAGCCATTTGTTCCTTTTTAGATTTATCAAGTGCTTCATCAACAAGAATACAAAATCTTCCATCCTTTCCAACTTCCTCATGAATCTTCTTCCTTAATTTGTTAGCAAAAATATGTAGGATCTCCTTTTGTATCGTTGATGCAATATATTTCGCATTTCCAGGAACATTATCTAAGACGACTTTTTCAACTTCTACATTCATTCTTGAAAAAGCTTTTATAAACTCAATGAAATTACCCCAATTTGATGACTCACAAGATTCATCATTGCCTCTAAAAGCCATTCCTTGATTTGCTAGATACCTAATGAACTCAATTGTGGTTGTAAGTCTCAACTGATTTTTTGTAACATCTTGTGGTGATTGCACCACTCTATCAATATGTTGAGAAGGGTTGCTTAAATCAATCCACTTTTGCATGGCAAGATGATGTGGGGAATTTATATTGCCTAAATGACCAAGGAAAGCACATTTTCTCCACAAACTCTCTTCCAATTTTTAAACCCATCTATAGTGAATGCCTTGTGTGAATGATCAATTTCAAAAACAAAGCATGGAAAACAAAACCCTTTATCTTCATGAATAGAATACTCAAGCCAAGGGAATTTTTTGAACCAACATTGTTGAAATCGACGATTTTGTTTCCCATCTAAGTGGTTTGGATATTCCCCTAATGCACGTTGACATGGTCCTAAGAGAATATATGCTCTTCGAACATTATCACGTTCAATAATTGGATATGTGCATATTTGACGACGTAATCTTGGATCACGTTCTAGAGAATTGGTATCAACTTGTTGATCACAATGGACTCTTTGAGACTTAGCTCTTTGAAATTCCGAAGGAGGTTTCTCCCCACAAATTGGAGAAGATAAAGAAGGGCTAGAAGGCATGCTACTTGATGATCCATCATTCTTTTTCTTAAAAAAATGCAAAATATTCTTCGTTCTCTTAGGATTTCGATGATGATCTAACATTATAAGTATAACCTATAATATGAATGATGTATAGAATATGTAAGCATATATTGTAATTTTGTAAAATAATATTTAGTGAGGTAAAACAATAGGGGAAAAGCAGATAATACATGTAGCAATGTTTCTAAAATGGAGCAAACTCTATACATGCGGCCAAAAATCCACAAATTAAAAAAATATAATTATAACAAATCCCTAGTAAGAACTAAGTTTAGAAAATTACCTCAACAAACAAAAAGAGGAGAAATTGGCTTGTTAATTTGATGAACTAGACCAATTGGTGGTGCGCCTCTTTGGCTGGCTTCTCTACATTTTCACCTTCACGAATTGCTTGCTTTCTTTCTTTCTTTTTTCCACTCAATGATGCAACACAGAAGCACGAGTTTACAGATTGACAAACGTCTAAACTCGGAATGATAAACTGAAATCCACTAGAAAATAGAGAAAATCTCTAAATTTTGATTAATAATATGATAAAATTGATTAATAAAATCTCATGAGTTGACTTAAATAGAAAACAAAGAAACTCTAAAACCATAGGAAACCCTAGATTCTAGAATATTCCTAAAACTTAACTAATAAGAAAAGAATTTAAATCCTAATTAAAATCATATTAGGAAAATAATGTCTTGATTGATAACTTATTCTAGAAATATAAATTAATATAGATCTTCTCAAGAAATCAAGCAACCTGAAAATCCCAATGATACGGCTTCCTTCTTTTTCTAGCACCATAATTGATGCTAAAGCATGATTTTCCATATTTGAAGCCCAATTTTCAGGTTTCGAATTTTTCCCCTTTTCCAAATTTCCTTCATAGGAACAAAACCATGATTTATCCTCCATCACTGAAGTAGGTTTCTGAGTTGGGAGCCTGGGCTATCCCTTCTATTTAACTATAGATATTATAGATATTATTATTTTTAGGTCAAGATGTCACACCCCGGAAAACCAAGCACATAATAGCGGTACGTCCTATCGAACGCAGTTCTACAATGTTAAAAATCGAACATCATAACACCACATTCTCGATAGAACGTAAGGCTTTTGAGTTAGAAATAATACTTTGAAAACAGTGCGGAAACGTCAATCATAAGGTAGGTCGAAATAATCGAAAAACTCGATTTTTTTTTTCATACGAGTCATTTTACAATGAAATGAGAGTTACACAAAATGAAACAGATTTTTACTGTCGCCACTGCCATGTCATATCGTGCACCAACTCCACAGGATCACCTGCATAAAGAAAATGTAGTTGTAGGGGTGAGCAACACGTACAATATTGCCCCCCCACAGGGGTGCTCCGATTGAGTAAAAACAGTTATAATTTTATAACAACATATTTGAATCAGTTCCTCGAAACACGAGTTTAAATCAATTTGAAAGATCATGAGCTTAAATCAATTTGAAATATCACGAGCATGCTCAATTTATTGAGTAAAAACAGTGGAGGAGAGTTACCCGAACGTCACGATATACTCACACTGTTGGATGACCAAACAACACATAACGCATATCGCATACCACGCGAAATATGCCGGATACTGCACTCCGGCAAGATATCCAAGTATCACACGGTCATCATCACAAGCTATACGTGTGACCCATCCGGCGAAACTTAAATCCACATTCAAATCCAAGGCCAAATCCAGTATACAACCCACTACCTTGATTCCATACTTGGATTCACCATAGTCCACATCACGTTTAAATCACCAAAACCACCAACTCAAATAGGCCAACCTTCAAGAATTACCTCGAAGACAACCTTTAAGAGATTAATTCACAACCTAAATGTCCTCTAATGTCCAATAATTAAATTATATCCCAAAAATACAGAATTCATCTTCCAAATTAAATCTCAAGATCAATTTAGAGAACCTAACTTAAGTATTCCTCAATAAAGTTCACACTAGAGTGAAACCAGCAAACAGAAAGAAAGAGAAGACTAATCTCACCTTAAACACGGTTTCAGGTAGATAGACATCTCCAATTGCCTTGAATTTTGGATATGTCATAGCTCGTAAACAGAGGAACACATTTGATGAAGACTACTTCACCAAAAGAGCAGTGGAAAACAGACATGCAAGGCCAAACCCGAGCCTTACACAAAGTACCAGGCTGTGACGAACAACTTGCACTCAAACTGCGTTTGAGGTAGCTAAACTTCTTTGATTGGGCTCAATTTTTGATATGTTCTAGTAGACAAGCAGATGAACAAATCTGAAGAAGGAAATATTTCGTTTTGAGCTGAGGAGAGATGGGTTTCGAAGCAGTCAACAAGACTGACGTGAAGGAGAGTTGGAGCTCTCAGCTTTGAGGAGAATGATGGGAAACTTGTGTTGTGTGAGAGTTATCAATGTCAGACTTGGGAACTATAAGAGGTAGGGGTGAGAGTTATAAAACTGACCAGCAAGGGGAATAATGAATAGGCATGCGTGGGGAGGAAACCAACATAGGAATATCATGCCTCCCTAGTATTTTAATACCACACAAAAACTGGTGCAGCACTTGGGAAAATACAAGTGTAGAGATTTCCCACCAAATCACAAATTCTCTCCACCTATCACAGAATTACACATTCTCTCTCTTTCATTCAATTTCAAGCCTAATTCTAAAACTTATCTCCCAAAATAATCAATAGAACCCCAGAAAAATCACAACTTATTTTCTAAGCACCTCAAAAAATATCAGGGTCTCACACAAGACCACCTCACATTTAAAAAGGAATTTTTTTTTTTTTGGCATGGGCTATAGCTCATACAGCCCATTAGCTGCATTCATCCCTGCTAATACTCGTACCCATACCAGGGAGGGGTCATTATATAATTTTGTTTACCAATGGAGTCAGTAATGTAATATTTGAAAACTAACTTTGAAACAAAACTTATAGGGTTCTGACAAATAAAATAAAAAAATGAAATAGGGATAGGGTTTAGGGTTTTATGTTATTTAACTTCTGCATACCGCCATTTGAAGAGGTGAAGAACAAAAGAAGTCCAGATTAACGAAAAGAAGGATTCGACTCACCTGGGTATGTTTGCATTTTGCACCACTCTTTTGCTTGTCCTCATACTTGATATTTGATAAGACATTAAATCTTCTTCTATCTATTTTTTTTTTCCTGGTTGCTAAAGTTTTTTTAGGGTTTATTCTTTCATAATCAGACCCATTTAGCGGATTCCAAACCAAAACTACCATTTTGGTGGCTCACCGAAATGTTGCTCCTGATAAGCTTTAGGCTAAGCTCTGTTCTCATAGTGTAGAATGATTTTGCTTAAAGTTGTACCTTTTGGGTTTGATTGGAGAGCCTTTTCCCTTTCTTTCTTCGAGGTGTTTCTGATGTTGCATGATAAACATTTTGTTTTGCATCGATTTTGCAATTGTTTCATAATTAGTTTCACATCTACATTATAATAATGCTTGATTATCAATGATGGAATTCGTTGTGCTTGGATTATTTAACTTGGAACGTGGAATGGGAACGGATTCGGAGTTCGTTAATTTCTAGGGTACAAAATTCGAAAGGGTAGGCATAATCGGTACAATATTACAGATCGCAATTCGTGTATTATATTAATTTAGAACAATGTATTGTATTGGAACGACGTACTGTATTAATTCGGAATGATGTATTAGTACAATTAACAAAAATTCATTTATTAATATATCATATATTGCACATATGTTAATATATCATCATGTATTAATGTATCATGTATCAATGTATATCATCATGTATTAATATATCATATATTGCACATATGTAGTGTGTTAATGATTAGATGGTATCATTATATCGGAACATGTACTATATATGAATGGACTAATGGACAATGATTAGATGAATCATCCTACACATCTAATCATTCTATCGGAACACCTCTGTTCAATGGGGAACTCCTTTGTTTTCAGCAGCAGATGCTACTGTAGCTGTCTTTTTTTAAATCTCCTAGGTAAACGATGTAGTTTTAGCATAGGCAATTTTTAAAAAATTACTTGGCCAAAATGATGCCGTTTTGAGCCAAGTCAATTATAGAGAAAAAAAAGGGTTTTCCTTCAGCTTTTCCCCCCCACCTCTCAAATCCCACTAGATAATCACCCCAAAAAAGCCCCAAATTTCAATTATTATCTCCTCAAATCGTAACCCCAACCTCCCCTATCCCCACCTGATGTAGTGCCGCCGAGGTGTTGCCGCCGAGGTCGTAGTTATGTTTTTAATTTAATTACTTGTATGATGTATGAAATCAAATTTATAATTACTTGGATTAAATTTATGGTTTACATGTATTAGTTTGATTTATTGGATGAAATTTTTGCTGATTTGTTGATTAGAGGTTTTTGTTTTTACAAAAGATAATGATAGGTTTACCACATTTTTACAAAGGGTAAGCCTAACATTTTCCTCTTACAAATTGAAATAACTCAAAAGCATAAATAGAGAGGAGTGAACATTTACACTAGGACCCCACTTCGTCCATGTTGGTGCCCCATCAGTTGCAGCATTACTTGTAAAGATAAAGGTAATTAAATAAAATAAAACTCTAGTCGATATCGGTTATCATGCAGGCACATGCATGTTCTGAGTTTGTGTGTGAAAAGAGAAGTAAAGCTAGAGGGGTTTCATTAACTACCAAGAGGGTTCTTGTTTCTTTTTTCAATTTCTTTTGCTGTTATTGTTGTTTAAAATACCACCAATAGAATATGATAAACAAGTAACATACAAAGCAAGGAGATGAGCTTGCGATGCTAGTACACCGTCTTATCTCAAACTAGAAAAGTGGCTTGCCACTATATAATGTTGGCTTAAAGGCAGTACATGAATATAGTAATTAAAAGGCGAAATATGCTATTCAAATCACTGGACCAAAAGGCAAACATGGGATCGAGTTGGTACATTTCTGCTTGCCACCAAGCTCTCTTGGGACCCTTCTCTCTTTATGTCAATTTATATGTATACTTCCACAAATAAATAAATAAATATATATATATAGTCTTCAACTTTACCAATATGTATGTATATGTTTACTTTCTGATTTATACTTCTTTAGCTTTCTCTCTCTCTCTCAGCTTAGCTTTCTCTGTGGAGATTAAAAGCAGATTCTCTTGATGAGAGAGAGAGAGTGAAAAAGTTGTTTTTCTTTATGTGTAAATGATAATAAATTAACAAGTACCTAATTTTAGATTCTTTAGGGTTTGGACTAGAACTATAATTCATAAGCATGACGATTAAGTGACATCCATGCCTAATCATCATTATATGTATTATTTCTGAAGTAAATTTATCAGAAATGTCAAATCGGTCGGCTGATACATAATCTTGATTTAAACAAAAGAGGATCAATCACAAAACCAATATGATAAACCATAAATTTATTTTGGTCAACATCGGTTTACTAATTATTCAAATACGAAAAGGGTTTGCTTCTTTGTGTACAAATGAACCAACAAATACAGTGGAAATGAAATGAATTATATGCTTCAATATCCAGTAAATGCATAACAGAGAGAGAATCCCACTCACACTCAGCACTCAGGGATATGAAAGCAGGAAGCAAGCAATATCCAAAAGGAAATTTATACCATCCAGTATGGAACTCAAAAAGAGGACAAGAACAATAAAATAAAACCAACAAAGAAACGAACACAAACTCCCAAGCACAAAGCATAAGAAAAGTAGGACATGATGAAGATGGAAAAGAAAAAGAAAAGGCATATGCATGATATAGTAAGAAAATTAAATATTGAAGAAAAGGGGGAAACTCCATATACGATGCGATCTTCAAATTCCCTTCTCTCTGAATGTAGACTTAGCAATAATGGTGCTAATTAGAAGGTTTCCATATGGAAGCCCATACTACGGGTTCCTCTTTCCATGTTAAATAGACTCCTGTTTGATCAATATCTTCTCCTTGTGGTGGTAGCACCAGCCCCCAGCCGGATCGATACCTCTTTAGCAACGCTTTGACATCATCCACAACGTCGTCACTAAACCCGATTGGCGAAAATGCCTCCTTGAGCCTCTCAGACCATTGGCTTCCTCTCTCCCTTCTCTCACACTCCCCACCACCATTTTTATCATCATGATCATGGTGATCGCAACCCAAAACCCTAACTATGCTTCTTGAGCACTCCCTCTCTAGCATCAACCTTTCATTGCTGGTTGGGAAAAAGCTTTCCTCTAGCATGTCAAAGTATAATGTGTAAAACCTAAGGCACTCTTCAAAGCACTTGACAAAGTCATGGTTTACTGATGAGCTGAAAAGATCTGCTTCTTCTTCAACAACCGTCACAACTCGAGGCCTTAGCGATTGAAACATTCGGATCACAGCCCCTCTTTCTTCAACTTCAATTCTTCTTAAGGCCCCAATGCAGTTCACAGCAATAGCCTCATCCTCCTGAACACCTAGATCCTCTTTTGTGAGCTCTCCCAAATTATTTAGCCCACTGATCACATTAATCTCAAAGGGAACTCCCATTAACCTAGCAAACTTCTCCATTCTTTGGCCTATTTCCTTCATCACCGACTTGACTATGTTCGCTGTTACCACGACCGTGAGCTTTAAATGTGGCGTCTCATCATTTCTTGTGGCCAAAGCTTCTAGCAAAGTAGGCCATTGGGTGCAAAGGGTATTGCTTATATCAATTATGTGAAGTTTGGTCTCTCCATCCAAGGCTTCTAATATGGCACCGTTTGAAGCCACATGACCAAAAGTAGTCCATGGGCTTACCTCTTGGAACTTTAGTATTAACTTCCTGGCTGAATCAAAGGAGTGGCTCTTTTCAGCTACAGAGGTTAGGGTTTTGTAGCATCGGAGACCGGAGTCTGTGGCCTTGCAAAAGAGAGCTTGCAGAAAATAAGAGGCTAGCTTCTGCTCACAATCCCCATAAGGAGAAGCCAGCTCATTCAACATCCATAGAAGGTGATTGATTTTAGAAGAGTCTTTCTCTGAGACTGCCCTTGCACACTCCATAAGAAGCCTAGATGCCCATTTCGTGCCGGCCGGGCAAGGCTCGCTGGACCCCGATGAACGGCTTGTTGATGTGTGACTATTCTGGGGCTGGTTGGTGCTTTGCATGTCTATGGCTGCCAGACCATTGATCTTGATCTGGTTGGAGTACTGCTGCAGAAAGTTTGCTTCTTTATTGGTAGAGAAAAGAGTGATGTCCATGGCTTACTTTAATTACTTTTGAAGCAGCAAAGCCCCTTTGGTGCTGAGACTGTGAACCACCTAATTTGCAGACCTCTACCTCTATCTCATCTGAACTCAGAATTGGCCAGGATATAGAAAGCAATACCATTATATTACAAGTCTTTTTCATCCTAATTAATTAATTATTTAATTAATTTAATTTAATTATTATATGTGGCTTGGCTTCGACAAGTATATTTTAAAATCTGAGAGTATAGTATACATAATTTTTTAAGTTGGGCCATATTTTTAGCAGCAATAGTAACAATGGGCAAGTACATGACATTTGAAATTTCAACAAACTATATATGCCCATCTGAAGAATAGACAACCATATATAATGTTTGGTAAAAAAAGGTTAAAACACCTGGCAAGTATATATATCATGTTCAAAATGGGGACTTAGTCCAAATGGCACAACTCTTTTTTTACTACGCATGGCGGCTGCAAATGACCAAAGCAATAAAAATTGAAATTAAAAACTCATAATGATTTTTTTTCACAAAGCGATATTCTAATTACTTTACTGTATGGCGAGGGACGGATTGAATTAGGATGCAAAGTATACATAATTTTTTAAGTTGGGCCATATTTTTAGCAGCAATAGTAACAATGGGCAAGTACATGACATTTGAAATTTCAACAAACTATATATGCCCATCTGAAGAATAGACAACCATATATAATGTTTGGTAAAAAAAGGTTAAAACACCTGGCAAGTATATATATCATGTTCAAAATGGGGACTTAGTCCAAATGGCACAACTCTTTTTTTACTACGCATGGCGGCTGCAAATGACCAAAGCAATAAAAATTGAAATTAAAAACTCATAATGATTTTTTTTCACAAAGCGATATTCTAATTACTTTACTGTATGGCGAGGGACGGATTGAATTAGGGGGCGGTTGCATTACTTTGGCCAATTGGCTTAATCCGCATATATGCACAAATGTCTATTAATTAGCTTGAGTTATAAAGCCACGAAAACTATTTTGATAGGGTTATTATTCAATTAAAGTCAGGTTAGACGTACACTTCTCTGTCAATAGCCGTGTCTTTGTTAAAAATGGAAATTAAAATATGATTAGGTTGATGTCATCATAAATATACAATAATAATCATTGACATGGAAGTTTTGGACAGGAATAAAACACTTGTTCCCCTAATTAAATATGTGTGTAAGAATCCTTATATTGCTCAGAAGCAACTGGATCAAGTTAAAGGAAAGACAACAAACATCACATTTTCTTCTACTCTATCAAACAAGGAGATGATGATAAAGGCTATGTCACATGAAAACAACAGTATTATAAATGCGGCTAAGTTTTATCAGATTTTGCCAAACTTTGATATCAGATTCTTTTTTTTTGAGAATATATACCATCCCTTTTTAGTTTGGTGTAGCTTCTACGTACGACGATTAATTTTATAATCTATATGCATTAACATATTCACATTATGATGCATTGCAATGAAAGTCTAAAATTGATCACAAGAAGAACTCGTTAGAAAACTCAGGCATGTGCCTGCGATACTCAAGATCTTACCGAAAGTCTAAAAGTTGAGTCGAAAATTGGAAACTAAAACATCTTCATACCATTCCAGCTGAACATGATTGAACTCCCACACGCTTACATGATTTCTAGCTTTTCCTTGCTTCTTTTTTTGAACTGCCACATTTTTCACAATTTTTCCATTTTCAAAAAACACATGTCTCACGTCCTTCCGTCACCCCTGCAAACTGAAAATCAAGCAAATTAGAAACTGATTAGTCATTTGATTATCCTCATCGTTATTCATTTCAAATTTATTGAGTATATTGTGTTCGTTGTTTACTTAAGCACAATTAGATAATCAAATAGTTAATTTGCTTGATTTTTTGCAAGGATGATCACCCCTAAGAAATGACTCAAAAGACGAACAAATTTCAATAATTGAACTACAATGTTATTAATCAGAGGAATTTCTTTATTCCTCGACTTATTTCTTTATTCTGATGTTCTTTTCTCATGGCACTTTGATGTCAATTCAACCCTTTCTCTCGGCTAATAATTTATTTATTCTTAGCATTGTCCCTAATCCAATCTTGTACCTAACTGATTTAAAGTTGTGAATTATCCTCCCAACATATATATAGATTAAGTAGTTGAACTCGAATTGGCAATGTATGTTTAAAATGAGACCTTCCAATATATCGAGCAAAAGAAATATAAGTACCGAAGAACCATCACGAAGTTTTCTTATGTGGATAACTTTTTTTTTAAAGGAATTTCATTCATTAACGAAACAATATAGCACTGTAAAGAAGACAAAAAGATGTACAAGCTTGGGCCTATGTAAAAAAGAAACTTTTAGCATAAGAAAAACCGCTAAAGGAAAAAGAGCGCCTCCCACTTGCCATCAAACACAAAAAACAGCCATTAGCTTCTAAATCTGCAGAAAGCAAAGAACTCAGCCATAATGGCCCCTGTTCTCTGCACTTGACCAACTTTGAGAGACAACAATGGCTTTACTTGTCGCATTTGTTCCCCTACTCAACAACGACTCTGCCAACCCAACTTTATAAATGGTAATGAATATAATTAATGAAGATGAAGGAGATGCTCTACGGGGTGAACTGTATGATTAGAGAGTAAATACAACCTTAAATGACCGTTTTGCCCTTCAGACGTCGGTCACACGATTGAAAACACACATAAAGTAAATAAGCCACAGAAGTGTCCATCTAAATTTCTAAATGGATCGATGTCTTTCAAAAAAGTATAAACCATTGTCTCTTTTCTAATTTGGTTACGTAAATAAGCCAACATTTTTAATTACAATTTCCATTAAATAAAATTCTTTTTATTTTATTTTATATACAAACGATATTATATTTTAATTCATCTAAACTACGGGGAAGGGGATTCGAACTAGCGCACAGTGATGAGTACATCCGCTCTAACCAACGTGGCTAAACCCAGATCTTGATATAAAATTCTATTATAATGTGAGGAAGTTTTGGAAGGTGAATAAACAAACATTAAGTGGTATCTAATGCAAGTTTATTCTCCTCCAATGATTGCACTAGAAGACGATGACACTCAGAAGCTCCCACCCTCCTTATATATCCCTAATTATTTATGTATTTAATTTTCTGGCCTAAAGGTGTGTATGGTCTCTTAATTAAGAAAATCAAGTAAATAAATAAATAAATAAATAAAGGTGCATGGTGTTAGTCCTAAGGGAGATTCCATTCAAAAGGGCCCCCTGGTTTTGCAGCTTTCCTTGTCTGCATGTGTCTTTCATGCATCATATTTATATATTGTTTGATTTTCGAATGAGTTTAGTTTGATGGAGAAACCATGAAAGTCATTGTCATGTACGGCCCACGATCTTTGATGTCCAACTTTTTTTAAATCATATGATTGTTTCCGGCCTGCAAATAATGAAAATTAATTGAGAATGTTACCATATATCAATGAAAGTATAAATATTATGTAAAGAATAATATCAGTTAGCTTTTAAAAAAATTAATAAGAAAAGAAATCTCGACGGCACAAGACAAATTTATTGAAGAAACAAATGAATAACATCGAGACATTTGAAGATGGCATCTAAATTATATCTTTATCAAGATAATAAATAAACTATTAATAAAAAGAAAATTCTCTCATATGGGGAAACGATAAGGTAATGATGCGAATAAGGAAAATGATAAGATAATGAGTGCTGGGTATTTGAAAAAGAAAGTGCTTTGTAAAGTGATGAAGAAAAGTTTGGTGTCTCTCTTTATCCAGCATGTCACAAGTCATCTGCAGATTTTCTGTGTGTCTTGGTGTCTATGGAGTGATCCGATAGAACATGAATCTTAGTTAGGTACAAAATTATCCCTATTAACTCTAAGGATTAATGATTGTTTTTCTCCTTAAAAAGCTTAGTTAGGTACAAAATTATCCCTAAACCCTCAATATGAAACCCAACGTTTTTAAATTTACACAATCCATCAACTTCACCGTTTGATTTTCTGTTAAATTGGTGACGTTAGTTGGTAGGATAGTCACTTTTATGTTGATATATGTGTAAAAGAAAACAATAGAGAAAATGGCAATGGCGTATGTAATTTGACAACAATTTAATAGAAAATTAAACGGTGAAGTTGACGGAGTGCGTAATTTGATAATATATTTAAAAAACGTTGGATTTCATATTGATGAAATGAAAACTTTAGGGCCCATTCCAATAATGACGCTAACCTGCATGGAATAAAATGTAGTTAATTCTATTTTCTTTTTTTTCATACTAACAATATTTTGGAGGGGGGTCGAACATACGACGTCCAATACAAGACCATAGTTAGGTTTTTTAAATAAGTATTTGCCTTGCTTTTGATAATTAAAAAATCAAAGAAACAAATCTTTTGCTTGATTTTTCATTTTTATTAAGTAGTAAAGTTTTTTATTTATTATTATTATTTTGTTACAAAGGAAGTAGCAGTAAAGTTGAATCCTTATAATCCTTTGTCTTAAAAAAAAAATGAAAAAAAAATTTGTCTGGTTAGCACGTTTTGAAAAATGTAATTATTAATAACTTTTTCATAACTAGCTTTTAATCTAAGAGCATCTACAATAGGCTCCCTAAATCACCTCTTTAGACAAATTTTAGGGAGGCATTGTAAAAATGCAACTCCAACCATGCTTCCTATTCACCTCCTAAAATAGGCACTACTAAAAAAAACCCCTTGCGCGACAAATATTAATCATCGTCGCTCAAAGTCTTACGCGACTCAATTTTACGCAACGAAAAACAAATCGTTGCACAAAGTCACTTTGCGCGACGACAAATCATCATCGCGAAAAGTAGCTTTGCGCGACGAATACTAGAGTTCGGTGCACAGAGTTTTGCGCGACGAATAGTGATTAGTCTCGCAAAGTATTTACAAAAATAAATAAATAAAAAATTATTTTTAAAAATTTTTGGATGCCTTTGGCAACGAAATAATAATCTTCGTCTCGCAAAGTCTTCACTAAAATTTATTAAAAAAAAAAAAAAATCTTGGATGACTTTGCGCGACGAAATAATAATCTTCGTCTCGCAAAGTCTATACAAAAATAAATAAAATTAAAAAATTATTTTGCTAGAAAAATATATTATTGTAGTTCGGATTGGGTTTTTGTTAGAAAATATATATTTTAAATTGACGATCGAATTGGTTCATTGTATTCATATAGGGTCAAGGAATGTAGCTGTAAAAAATCATCAAAATCGAAATTGAAATAACCGTTAAATCGTGATTTTTCGTTTATAACCGTTGAAAAGTTTTGTCCTTTTACTTGATCTCTGAATGTTTATTTTTTTCGATTTTTGGCGTATATGATCTCGAAGTATAAACAAACAAGTTTGACAGTTGGATCGTT
>NW_018922242.1:126535-146766 GCF_002207925.1 Prunus avium | reverse complement strand
AGATAATGCTTGTCAAAAGAAAAAGTAAGGCATCTTGAAAAGTAAGAGAAATATCACCATTTGATCACTTGTAGTTGCAATTGGAAGGAGAAGGTTCAAACCCCCCTGTAGTTTCTTCAAAAGGCATACAAGTATAAATGATACATAACATTAGGTTTGTGATTACATCTTTTTTTACTTTTTTGCTCATAAGAACTATTACGTACTTCATTAAATGTGTCTAATTTCGTTAAACTGGCAGCCATGAAGCTACATTTATCAACAACATCGCTGATGGAATCTTAAGCCAAGTGTTACACTAATAGCAATACTACTAGCATATAATATGAATCTCAATTCACAAGCTTCAATACTTTGAAGAACACGCCCAAGTACTTTGAATCCCAATTGGCTTTAGTTAGCTTCTTTCTTCAATTGCAGGCTTCCTCCCTCTGTTCAAGTGAAAGATAGGTCACATCTATGTTGCTTTTTTTCTTCTTAAGGTCACATCTATGTTTCTTTTTTTCTTCTCTTTTTTAGTCATCTGTATTGCTTGATTATTTTTTATATTTTGATGATTGCTCTGCATTATTTAGTACAATATTATAATTTGGCTATAACAAATTTGAATAACACCATAAAACATAGTTTCAACAGCAAATTATGATAATTTTATATTAGGTCCAAAAGGTTTTCTTAAAATAAAGGATTATTCGCAGCAATGGTCCCTCAACTATACCCCAAGTTACACTTTTGTCACTCAACTCAAATATTAGTTGCAAAAGTCACTCAATTAGGTGTTTTGTTGCACCGTTAGTCCTACCGTGAAACTATTGGCATCCTAATCTTCCATCGAAGAAATTTAGAGCCTCAAATATAAAGTCGCAGACATAGAGCCCCATTGTGAGAGAGAATAAATTTTCCATCGAAGATACCATGTACTGAAAGAAAAGAGATACAAACCAGCCTTAATAATAGTTAAGAGGTACCTTAGCCAAAAAGTAGGTACCTTCGCATCTAGGATAAAAAGACGAGAAGTTGCCTTGGAGGTTCCTTACCCTTTACTTCAACAAATTGTAGGTACCTTCGCATTACAAAGAAACTGCTTCAACTGACTATAACTAAATACCACAGAGATAGTCGTCAACATTGCTGCTACTAGACCAGTTTAAGAAAAAACCAAACCATAAAACTTGTTTCAGTATTCTTTCAATTTTTTATTTTCAGACCAAAAAACAAAATCTTTGGATAGAAAGACCCTCATTTGAAAGAAAGCGCGTCAGTGAAAAAAGAAAAAGAAATATCACCGTTTGACCACTTTTGTAGCTGTCAATGTAGGCCCATATCTGCTATTTAGCAATACTGGCCATGTGCACTCTCTTAAAGCAATTTATTCAGCAAAGAAAAGGTAAAGAAAGGTAGTGCCTATCACCTATAATGCTTCACCAAATTAAAGACCGCGTCAGTATGAAAAAGAAAATCTAGCGTTTTTGATGACTTGAAGTTGAAACGAAAGTTCCTCACACCTTTAACTTAATCACGTCCGAGTGGAAGGTGGTAGGAAACCGCTTCGTCAAGCCCTCATAAATCTAACCAGAGCGCCACTGCCATACCCAATTCTTTGAGCTTCTCTTTACTTTTAATTATCTGCCTCCTATCTATGACTACTCAACCAGTCTCTTCTTCTCCTTCTTCTTCTTCTTCTTTCACTCATGATTCATCATGCACATATGAAGTGTTTTTGAGTTTTAGAGGTGAGGATACACGCACCAATTTTACAGATCATTTGCACGAGGCTTTAGTCCGTAAGGGAATCCGGACCTTCATTGATGGAGAGCTTGTAAGAGGAGAAGAAATATCGCCAGCCCTTGTCAAAGCAATTGAAGAATCAAGAATTTCTCTCATTGTATTCTCTGAAAACTATGCATCTTCCAGGTGGTGCTTAGATGAACTTGTCAAGATCCTTCAATGTAAAGAATCAAAGCAACAAATAGTTTTGCCCATTTTTTACAAGGTGGATCCCTCAGATGTGCGAAAACAAACAAGTAAATTTGGTGTCGCATTTGAAGGCCTTATTGAAAGCAAATTCAAAGATAACGAGGAGAAGGTGCTCAAATGGAGGAGAGCTCTTACAAAAACAGCAAATTTGTCCGGACATACTTTCAAGGATGGAGAGTAAGTATACCTCTATCTTTATCATTTTCATGTTTAATTTTTCTCTCTTCTTTCTCATTACTATTTCTTACACATTTAATTTTTACTCATTATTAAATTGTAGGGAGAAGATCTTTATTTTATTTTATTTTTAATAAATATTTTCGATGTCATATTTTGAGGCCAAACTTATATATTTTAATAAGCATACAAAATGTGGTATGAAAAATGTGGTATGCCTAGCATTTTCTTTAAAAAAAATTAGAAAAAGTAAAAAGACATCAAGTCTTGTGTGCTGCCACACGTGGGTGGGTACAGGATTGCCACAGCAACTGCAGAATATTGGAAATAGAGAGTATTGTATGAGTCACCACATGATTAGCTAAAGTAACATTTCCAGAAATATTACTTAAATTTATATATAAAAAATGTTTTGATGAAGATGCCCTCCACTTTTCTCAATAGAGTAATGTAATTATGTAACTCATAATATTGGAAATCGAATAAATATAAAATTACGAGTACTTTTGCATTGGAATTTCCTTTCAATTTTTCCAGCTAAAATTATAGACACAATTGCAATTGATCATTGGAATTAGAAGAGGAATGAAACTACATTTGGTTAAACTGGCAGGTATGAAACTAGATTTATCAACAACATCGTTGATGGAATCTTAAGCCAAGTACTGAGCCGCACATATTGGAATGTGGCCAAGTACCCAGTTGGAATTCAGTCTCATGTACAAGATGTGAAAAAGCTTTTAGATGTTGGTGGGAATGGTCGTCACATGGTTGGGATATGGGGGACATCTGGAATAGGCAAGACAACAATTGCAAAAGCCATATGGAATGCAATTGCCTATGAGTTTGAAGGAAGTTGTTTCTTGTCAAATGTTAGAGAAAATTCAATGTCAGATGGAGATTTAATCAAACTAAACAGCGGCAGCAGCAGTGACGCTAGTGGTAGTTGTTGGGATGTGGTGCTCTTCTCTACTCTACGCCGACCGAAGAACTATGCTTGTGTAAGACAATAACTTGTCTTACGTAAATGTGGTCTTCTAATCCTATAAGGATTTGGCAATTCACATGATCTAGGAGTGCAAACTTAAACATTATCTGCGGTTCTTTTTCTAGAGAGTGTTTTAATAAGAAAAGAACTTAGAGAATTCCTAATTCTATATGGATTGAAACACACTATCCTAATGCAATCTGGATTGCTTAAGTATTTCTTAATGGGCAGGAAACTTAAGTAAATGCATATAAATAGAGGTCCCTTCTCTATCAGTCGAAATACATACTCATACAGAAATCTCACCCCATAAGAGAAAGAGCTTAAGGACTGCATAGAAGAAGAAGATCTCTATCCTACCTACTGAAGCCGTGTCTGATCAAGGTTAGTATTATTGAATAAAGACTTGAAATAACTTACAAACCGAGCTCTTGAGCTTTTTAGTTTCAGTGCCTTCGGAACCAACAAACCTCCAAAGGATTATTTGGAACTCGCACAACGTGCACTAGCGTATGCTCAAGGCATTCCACTAGCTCTAACACTTTTAGGTTCTCATCTTCGTAATAAAGACAAAGATCGTTGGCAAAATATATTAGATAGTTATGAAGGAGAACCATACACAGGTATTCAAGAAACACTTCGAAAAAGTTATGATGCCTTGGAAAAATCTGTGCAACAAGTTTTTCTAGACATCGCATGTTTCTTCAAGGGTGAAGATAAGGACTATGTTCTAAAAATAGTAAGCAATTCTAAGAACAAGGTCTCCCGAGATTGTATTGAAGTACTCATTGAGAAGGCAATGATAACTATTGACTATGGTGGGATTCAGATGCATGACTTACTAGAAAAACTGGGCAAGGATATAGTTCATGAAGAATCCCCCAATGATCCCGGCAAGCGTAGTAGATTGTGGTTTTACGAGGATGTTGAACAAGTTCTAACGGAAAGTACAGTAAGTATCACATATGTTATTATATTCAATTTGACAAGAAAGAATACCTTATGTAACCTATATAATTTTCTTAACAAAATGTGCTTGCATTTTGGTTTGTAAAATGACTTCGTTTTTTAATGTTAATGCTTTCTATCTTAGGGAACAAAAAAAATTATAGGCATCAAGGTGAATCTTCCAGAACCAGCGGAGATAACCTTGAATCCAGAATGCTTCCGTAAAATGGTAAATCTTGAAATTTTCATAAACCGTAATGCATCTCTATGGGGGCACATTAGCTATCTGCCCAACACGCTAAGATTGATTAAGTGGGATAGATGTCAGTTACAATCTTTGCCATCCAATTTTCAAGGAAATCATCTTGTTGAGTTCAATATGCCTCGCAGTCATATTAGACAATTAGAGGGATTTAAGGTATGTACATATGAAATTATTTTCATCTATTAAATATAATTTCAAATTTCAGAAGGAAAAGAACGAAAATTGTTTTCTAAGTTTTTGTCTTTTGAAGAGTGTGATTAATTATTTCCTATTTTTGTGTTCTTGTCTCACAGCGTTTGTCAAAGTTGACATCTATTAATTTAAGTGGTTGTCAATTCTTAGAAAAAATCCCAGAGCTATCCGGAATCCCAAACATAAAGTACTTGAATCTAAGTCAGTGTACAAGTTTGGTTGAGGTTGATGATTCTGTTGGACGCCTTGATAAACTAGTTGAATTGAATCTTAAAGGATGTGTTAGGCTTACGAGGTTTGCAACAAGACTTAGATTGAAATCCTTAAAAACACTTGATCTAATTGATTGCATAAGGCTTGAGAGTTTCCCAGAAATAGAGGTGGAGATGGAATCACTACGGAGTTTGTACATATCAAGAAGTGGCATAAGAGAATTGCCTTCATCTATTGCATATCTTACTGGGCTTGACATGTTGGAAGCTAAGGATTCCGTATTACAGCTGTGGCCCAACCTATCTAAATTTTGTCTCAAAGGATGCAGTCAAATCAGAAAATTGGAGAGATTTAAGGTATGTTTTTAAATTATTTTCATCTTTTATTATTTCATATTAGAGTTCATAATTCAGAAGGAAAAAAGAAACAAAAATCTTTTGAAAACCAGTGATTGATCATTTCCTAATTTGTTTTTTGACTCACAGCATTTGGCAAAGCTGAGATTTTTGGATTTGAGTGGTTCTCAATTCTTAGAAAAAATTCCTGACTTATCCGAGATCCCAAACATAGAGCACTTGGATCTATGTAGGTGTACAAGTTTGGTTGAGATTGATGATTCTATTGGACTCCTTGATAAACTTGTTGAATTGAATCTTGATGGATGCGTTAACCTTACGAGGTTTGCAACAAGACTTAGATTGAACTCCCTAGAAAAACTTTATCTAAGTGATTGCAAAAGGCTTGAGAGTTTCCCAGAAATAGAAGTCAAGATGGAATCATTGTGGTGGTTGGACATATCAGGAAGTGGCATAAGAGAATTGCCTTCATCAATTGCATATCTTACTGGTCTTCCAGAATTACCGCTGCTTCCTGAGCTATATTCATTTACACTCAGAGGATGCAATCTATCAAAAAGTGATTTCGCCCTGCCCCTTGTTTACTGGTACACATTAACAGAACTTGATCTATCGGGAAACAATTTTGTCAATCTTCCGAGAGGCTTTAGCAAATTTGTCAACTTGAGGGAGCTTCGCTTGACTGATTGCGAGAGTCTTCTGGAAATTCCAGAACAAGTGCTTCCACCAAAAGTAAGTCCGGTAAGGCTGGATAACTGCACATCATTGCAAAAAATTCCAGAAGTGTCTTGGGTATTGCTGGATAACTGCACATCATTGGAGAAAATTGGCAGTATGTATCTGAGTTTGACCAATTGCGTTAGACTACGCGGCTACTACGACATCACAGAAAATATTTTTCTGAATCCGCGTTTTGATTACGACATTAATCTTCCAGGCGATGAAGTTCCAAAGTGGTTCAGCTATTGTAAAGATGCAACAATAGTTAGAACAAAGAGATACCAATACGATGCTAGATGTGAAGTTAGTTTTGAAATTCCTCCAAATTTAAAATGGGAGACGTTAAGATTGGTTCTATGTGTTGTTGCTGTTGCTGAGGTATCTATTTTCAATATTTCTTTCACGATTAGTCTCAATGGACAACGCGTCAATGAGATACGTCTTGACAGGATAGAGGAAGGTCATGTGCGGCTCACGTGTATTCCATTATTGAATCGGAACTACGTAAATTTAAGTCAACCACTGAAGCCGGGTAATCTGTGTAAAGTTGAGTTTCTCTTGTCTCTGTATGGCAGAGTGCCCGCAATCGATAAAATTCCCTGCGGGGTCCACCTATTAGGCCACCAGGTTGCTGATGTCAGTGTGACTGAAGATTTTTATCAGCGGTTGTTGCCTGAAGCGAATGATGATCAACACCAAGACTACGAATCGACTTCCTTGTCTTCAGCATCAAAGACTAGTCTTGGCAAGAGGCCTCGCGAATCAGATTTCATGGCACTTGACGATGATCATTGTGCTAACCGCCCTCGACATTGGTGATCATGAAGCTCAATGGCTTACCTTGTTTACGGGGCCAGCGGATCACCCAAAGAGGAGGCACATCGATCTTAATGAGGAGCCAAAGTATGTAAATCCATTAAATGTTGAATGATATCTTTGCATTTTCTGCTCATATATCTGCGTTTTGTGTTCAATTCAAACTTACCAATATTTTGCTGTGCATCTCTGGGGTATATGTTGTAGTTTTCAGGGTGTGAATTTTTTTTTTCTTTTTGTTTTGGGTTAAATCCTTTTTCTTAGCGCTCTACATTTGACATTAAATTTTCAGGCAATGAAGTTCCAAAGTGGTTTATGTGAGCCCCAGGTTTAGCTGTTCAAACGAACTAAATTTCCGAATAATGGTCTGATAAATCAAGAGGTGTGTTGAGGGGCCAGCAGTTTCTGAGATTTTAAGTTGCGTAAGGCAATACATTTCTTCTCAATTGATGCATCCAGGATTTATGAGAGGATGAAAGAAACTGTTTTCAAGCCGGATTTATCTAATGCTTTCATTCCACACAAATACTTTGTCTATGATTCTTCTATCTCATTCATTGGAATTGATGTATGTTGGGGACGAAATGTAACAGATTTATCTATTTCATAATTTCCAATCAAGATTTGTGGAAAACCAGACATTAATTGTAAACATGCATCCAAATAAGTCCAATATATTTCTGTTGAAAGATTGTGTCTTATTATACTGGTGATGTTGCTGGTATTGGCAAGGTACAAGAATCCCAACATGTCTAAATCATGTGAAGTTGCTGCAATTCAACCAGGGACTGTACTTGGCTTTGGCTAACCTGGGCTACAGCCCAGGTGGCTTTTAAAATCCCAGCCCAGCCAGCCATCCAAGTGAATATCCTAATCCTACCCTTCTTAGGAATCCTTTGCTTACACAGCTTGCATGTGGGGAATAAAAGGGAAAGCTGCAACCTATAGCAACGGCACATAGGAGAGAAAAAAAAAAAGGGGAATGCACTCAGCCTGTGGAAAAAAAGAAAGGAAAAAAGAAGAAATTTTTTAACTGTAGTTTTTTTATCTACTTAATATGTTT
The DNA here is from genome assembly GCF_002207925.1 of Prunus avium. Next base: position 139,051 of record NW_018922242.1, on the reverse strand, counting down.
ATATGTAAAGTAAATTTAGCCCAGTCAAGTTCGAAATCCTGGGTCCGTCCCTGAATTCAACTGCAGGATAGTTGTTCAAGATATTTTTTATAATCATGCAAAAGACACCAAATGGGATTTGGAACAATTGAAACTGCAAGATGAAAAGTTTGATGGGCAGCGATAGATAGTATCATCCATATTGTGTAGTTTGCGAATGGATTTTGGTTCTTTGAATATCAGTTGCTGTTTGGACAGCCCTCGTAGAGCTAACATCTCCAATGGCTCCATTTACCCAAAAATAATCTGACTTTAGAAGCTGGGAAATCGACGGCAGGAATTATATAACTTCATTCTTTGTTCACGAAAGCGCATTTTTATTGTCATTGCATGACCAGAAAGCTACTATAGATGTTGAATGTTCAATTTTATCCACCCAAAATTACAAGGGGATTCTCATAGTCAAACAGATAACTTCAACTTACAATGTTAACCAAGTAAAACTTATGACTGAGGAATAAATGTCCCTACATCAAAAACGAAAATTCACTTCATACAACAATATTATAACAAGAGTGTGGTACACAGCAGTGTAAATGTAGACAAATATGCACGGCAGAACCATGTCTCCGTGGAGCGCAGCAAAACTGCCCACATTGAAGCAAAGAAAAAGCTCCGCATTGAATTGGCTCAAAACAACATATTCAAGCATCACCAACTATTGCAGCAAACTTCCATGTTCATTCTATGCACCTCAGGTAGGATATCCATTTCTCTATGAGCTGAAATTTCAAAGGCATATATTTTCAAAAGAAGAACTCACACACTTCAGTTTGAACAAGTAAGATACAAATCTACACACAAATACAAATGGTGCTTTTTTTATGAATAGATAACCGAAAATAAAAATGCGAGAAGAAAAGTAAAAACGACGCTTTTACTACAAACCGTTGTCTTGTTTATTAACTGTAAAGACAACGGTTTTTTGAAAAGAACTGTCGTCTGTTATTTCTAAAGAAGGACAGGTTCAACAAGATCCACAAGACAAAGAGCACGAAGGGCCGAGAATTTCAAAAGAAAGGAGGCTAGGTTTGGAGCTTCACAAATTATCAGGAGCTTTAGACAGAGATTGAAAAGATGAGAACCAGAGGGGTTCGCGAAGGGCCACGAATTCACTTAAGTGAAATTTTTATTAGCCCATCTTGGAAAGACGACCGTGACTTCTTTCAACCGTCGTGCTATTAAAATAAACTAATTTGAAAGACGACGTTGACTTATTTCAACCGTCGTGCTATTAAAATCAACTAAGGGTTTCGGACTCCACACCGACGGTTATTATAACACCAATCATGGTTTGTAATGGTTTTGTAAACCACAACGATTTTTTCATTTTGCGTCATGTATCGTTGTTTTATATTATTGTAGTAGTGGTTCTACATGAGGTCATTGAAATAACGAAAATTGGGAAAGTAAATGAAACTGCCCTTATATGCATCTTAAACAATTATTCCCTGACCTCATTACCAAATTTAAGAAGCATGGAAAATTCCTTCCAATCAAAGTCTAAAAAATTACAAACTTCCCAGTGATATTTGAATACGCCTATTCCTCCAAAACTGAGTTTGAGGGGTACCTTGACGGATTCATCATTTGAATATGCCTCTGCCAGGAATATTCTTCCCAAAATTTCTACATGAAGAAAAGAACTGAGAGGACAGAATGTACCTGAAGAAATACAGATGGAAGCTTTGTCTCACCAATTATACGCAAATATGACTCCACCTGCACATAAAGAAGTTTAATTCTCTAACATGTCGAAACATGGAAAGCAAGGAAATGGTTTAAGCAGAAGCAAGCAATGCACAAAATGTTGTAAACATACTACTAGCATATAATCCTCAAATGTTACACTAATAGCAGTACTATAAAAAGGTGAATGCAGCACTATATCTTCTCTGCTCAATTTATCAGGGGCTGTTGAACTCAATGGCAAAAAGAACGAAAACCCTTAGCAATTTTTGCAACCCCAAAATGTTTTTCATCACAAATAACGAACATAGAGTAATGCTTCAATTCCCAATGAGGTAAACTATATCTCGAGGAAAAATCCACCTCTGAGGTCTCAAACGTTATATGCATCAAATAGTTTCAGAGTAACTTACATAATTTTATAACTAACTAGAACACGTGGCACATGTAAGTTATGTGTCAAATTCTTTGACCTGAAAACTCATCCTCCTAACACGATGCGTCCATGATTTTCCCATCAATTGTTGATGGTCTAAGTTAATGGATGAGACTATTTGAGGAGTCTAAATATTTAAGGGAGACATTGACCAAAAGTTCAACAGTAACCTTTGAAATTACACAAAATTTAGGGGGGGCATGCTATAACTTTTCTTTACCATATAATAACTAAAATAGCACCTTTTTAATGACATTGAATAAACCATTTATTAACATAAGGTGTAAAATTAAAGTTACATACTGCAGATGATCTCAACTGACTATCTGCAGAATCATCATCCTCTCCAAATCCCTCAGCAATCAACTTCATCAAGTTATGTGCCACCTTGACATTTACCAAATCTCCCGCATGTTCAAACACTTTGTTCAATGTCAGGCATGGATGACATCGGCTGTTTAATAAGCAATAACAAAATACTCCATCTATATGTATTACTCTTACCTGGATAAACCATTGATTACTTGGTGCAAATTGCTCTGCATGCTCCACACATCAAGAAGCTATATATGTTTTGTAATTGTTATCATTAATGCTAATCAATATCAATCACACGATCCAAAATCACTTCCACATTGGAGGACTTGGTCATCTTGTACAATAGTTAAAATGTTTTTCGCTTCAGAATATCATCTGGGTCCTGCATCATGCACATCAAACTTCATCTAAATTAAAAATTTAAAGCATGATTTGAAACCAATCCATCAAATCAAACCCAACAGAATTCTCTCACCTCTAAGCAATCAGTGCCCATATATTTATTGCTCTGCTATCTCTGGACTAATCTTTATTAGTCGACCAAGGGCATCAATGCCCATATATTTCAAATTATGACTATCACTCTGTCCACCAAATATAACAAGGAATTGGTGTTTAACTCTCCAAATAATCTACATGCAGACTACTGTTCTAACAACTTAGGAATTGGATATATGGTAGAAACGTAATGTAGCAACAAATACACTCATAAAGTACAATATTTCCCATATTACTGGTAGAATCGCAAAAATATCGCTGACTACCATATACATCTTCTCACTCGATTGCTTATCACCACTCCCCAACAATGCCAAGATCTTCAACAATCTAATCTGCATTATCAACCTAATTCCGTTACTACATTACGTTACAACAAACAACAAATAAAGCTCATTATTTCAATTCCTCTATCATGCCAAAAACTTCCCACATGAATAAGCTCAACTTCAATGAAAGTAAGTAAAACCTGAATAGATGGCGCCGGCAACTGATGGTAATCGTAGGTCTTGGGCAACCTGCGCTCGGCGACCTCTTTGAGAATGCTGACAAAGCTGATCACCAAATCCTTTTAGGAATTCACATCGATGGAAATGGGATCAAACAAGGGGCAGACCGTGGCACCCATAACTCCCCGATCGTTATCACAAAGCCGCTTCTGGAAATTCGAGACCAGATGCGAAACCGAAGACGGCTATTCTGATAAAAGCGGTGAAGGGCCATGATGGCCTTCTTCCTGACAGCCTCCTTGGGATGGGCAAGCAGGTCCACGACCTGGGGCAAAACGGCAGGCACAGTCTCGTCGTTGATGAGCTTGCAAACGGCATTGAGAGCAGCGCAAGCGACAAGGTAATTGTCCGACTTGAGATCCTTCTGGATGGTGTTGACGATCAAGATGATCAAATCGTGATCGTCGCTGAGGAAGAGCGAAACGGCGAGGTAACCGGTGCATTTGAGCAAGAGATTTTCGTCATGGGTCATCTTGACGGCGTGGATGTAGGCGAAGGAGCCGTCGTTGCCGAGCATTTCGACGTAGATGAGGCGGTTGATGTACTCCATCTTGCACTTGGGGATTTCGGGCTTGGAGAGACATCGTTTTAGGGTTTCGATCTCGAGGGGGAAGATGCGCTCTTCTTCGGGCTTGGATCGAGCTTCGCCGATGGACTTGACGAGGTCCAGGAACTCCTTGAATTGGCCGAAGCCGCCTTGAGACCATCGCAAGCTCTCGCCCCATGGTCTTCAGATGCTCCATTGCTGCTGATGATTGGTGGAGTTAGGATTTTGCACTTGCCAATGCGATGGAGATTAGGGTCCGAATTTGGGGCATTAAATTGGTGAGTAATTTGGACTGAGTTCAATTGCATGAAGCAGCAGAGGAGAGGAGAGGAGAGAGAGGAGAGAGAGAAGAAGAAGGGGCTTCCAGTTTTGGGCTTTTTTTTTATATATCAAAATATGAACTTTGTTTTTGGTACAGAGCAAACTACAGAGAGATAATTCTAGTCCTAGCCAAATTGCTAGAATCAGCATAAAGGGTGTCATAGACATCCGCCGGCGGGGGGGCGGGGGTGTGACATCAAGACATTGAAAACCAGGGTCCAGCTGATGGCTCATTTTAGCAAGAACGTCAGCAACACAGTTTTGTTCACGAAAGACATGCCTTATGTTGCACCAATACAAATACGGGTACGGCGATACCAGTGGCGGTTTCAGGATTCAAAAGCCGGTTGGGCAAAATTTTCATACTAAACTCCACAGTACGATTAATTTCATTAATAAACATAAAAAGATACACCTAGTCGAAGGAACATAATGAGCCTTACCCTCAAATGCATCTCTATCTATAAATAAAAGTTCAACAAATACAAAAGCAAAACTAAAAACAAAAGTAAATGCAATGCAATACAAAACAACACTATTTAAATTCGTTGTTCTCTTGAGATTCCGATTGTGATCTGACATAATAAAAGATAGCCTATAAATAATATGTAGAAAGAATTTTAATCAAACATACCAACAAAAAATCAAACAAATTCTCATAATAACATCTCAACAATACCAAACCAAAAATTATAATTCATCCATAATTAAACCCTAAAATACTCAATGTTAACAAAATCCCAAATCAAAGCCCTAGAATAATTCAGCCCTAAACCTATAATTAAAGATATATAGCAAAGGTGAGAATTAAAATAATACTTGTTGTTGACAAAAGGAGAGGAGAAGATGTTGTTGCTAAGTTGCCCACCCAAAATAATAGAAGATTTAGCCAATAGAGGGAGAATTTGACCCCAAAAAAAATAAGGGGGGAGAAACTTGCTGCGGTCAAGTAGCAAAGAGAGAGAGAGAGAGAGAGAGAGAGATAAACAAGAAGTCTAATAGCTAAAAGACCAGGAGAGAGTATATGTGGGACCACATGGATAGGCAATATATGTGTAGCATATGCTTTTAATTTTTATTATTATTTGGAGATGGACTTATAATACATGTAGGTATTTTTTATTAATTCTAGTCCTAGCCAAATTGCTAGAATCAGCATAAAGGGTGTCATAGACATCGGGAGGGGGAACATCAAGACAATGAAAACCAGGGTCCAGCTCATGGCTCATTTTAGCAAGAACGTCAGCAACACAGTTTTGTTCACGAAAGACATGCCTCAGGGAACAAGTCCAGTTTTCTTGCATCTTCAGCTTGCAACAATTAATAAGACTAAAGGAGGGTATGAGTGAGAGCAGTTGGGCAAGAGAGGAGGGAAACCACATCGCTAGCATCACATTCAACCTCAATGTTTCGATACCCATAATCCCAAGCCAAACGGAGGCCCCAAAAGACACCCCATAATTCAGCCTCAATTGTAGAACCCACACCAAGATTCACAGAGAAGTCTTTAATCCAAACACCAACAGAGTCTCTAATAATTCCCCCAGACTCAGACTTTCGACTCCCATCAGTGTTAAGCTTAAAAATACCAAGCATTAGGATGTTGCCAGCGTAGCTGCATCACACAAATTGCAGTAGAAGTTGTCATAGCCTTACGAGCAGTGAACCACTCAACAGCATACTGCAGAATCACCTGTTGAGGATCAATAGGCATCACAAATCCCTGCTCAAAAATAAGTTTACAGCGCCACTTCCAAATATACCAAAGACAAACAGCAAAAACCATGTACCAAGGCATATCATCACAAAAAAAATTTCTGGACTTAAGGTTGTGAAACAGCCAAGCATCAAAATCTGTTGGAAATCACAATCAACGTCAATTAAAGCTTGATTTGTGGATCAAATCTCAGTGAATAAATCAAATTGTAATTGCTGTAATTAGTCCTAAAGTTTTGATGTTTGTCTGTCAGTTTACCTCTTTTAGACTAGACATATTCCTTTATAACCAATGTATACGAGTTGTACAGAGACACAAGAAAATACAGAAACCTTTCTCATTCTTTTCTCTCCATTATCAGTTTCTTTATGGTATCAGAGCACCATCCTGGTGCCTGATATTGCTCACTTTGCTTCCGCCAATATCATTGACCACCATGACTGAAACTTTATCAGAGAAGAAGTCGACAGAGGCTATGGATTTCAAATCCAATTCCTACATCAAATTCCTCAAATCAAATTCCTCCAATCAAAATCCCTCACATTCTCATATCACTTTTTACTTCCCTTATTGCAAACTCACAGAAGCATGCAGACTTGTGCTTCTATCAACACCACCAAAGGTTCCATTTTTCATACGTCCTCTCAAAAATCCGCATGGATTATCTGTTAGAAATGTGCCCTAAGAGCGAATACATTTGATGTAATCTCCTTAGAATACATTTCGTATATGATATATAAAGGTCAAACTTAATTTGTTATCTTTTACATTGTGTAAAGAAACAAATGTCCCGGGTATGCTAAATAAGAGATAGAGTAATCTAAAGAAGATTAGATTCGGGAGACCTTTAATCTCTAACCGTAGCATCCCAAAATGTTCCTACTCATAGGTTATTAAATGGGCATTGATAAACCGTCAAGATTAGCGCATATTATGTATGCTCAATTGGGAGGATGGTTAGTCTCGAACCATTTGTGTAGTTGACATTAATACAAGTATGTGGGTGCTCATTAGTGAATGAGTACACTGAACGCGGTCAACCGTAGTTCTCATATGGAGTATTTATCTACGTGTCAAATGAGAACTCATAGTTGCAATAATGCAAATTAGTTCCAAGCCCTGAGGCATCATGGTTGTCTTGTGATGCGTTATTGATCTTTGATAGCTCTTAAAGGCAAGCTGTAAAAGATTTGTCTTAAGTGTTGTTGGGATCTCTTAATTCATTATAGGGGCATGTGAATGTACAATAAGGAATCTCTACTTTCGATAAAGAAGGAGAGTGTTTCAAGATGTGATTCAGTAAATCTTTGGCCAAAGTATTTTTGAGCTTGATTTAGAAAGTTGTTCTTAATCGTGTTCTTTTGAATCACATGAGGTTATAAATCGTATTAGGGGTTTGACATAATCAATCCGTACCCTAATAATATGATTTGAAACATTGTATAAGAGAAGGATCGTATTGCATTGCAATTCCAACTGAATAGGTTCTTCATCTATTCTGGTTAGCTTGGGTAGCCTTGATATATTGCTAGATGTCACTCTTGGCTTGTGGAAGTACTAGGATTGATTGTGATCGATCCAATTAAAGGAAGAATTAAAAAGGGGTTTTAATTCCAGTTGGTTAGAAAGAGTTCTAATATTTTCCCACTTCCTTGCTAATTAGAACCTAATGGATCGCACACCTTAAATGGTTAACTTTGAGTAATACAAATGAGAATGAGGAAATCAATTTGATTGATTTGATGTGGATGATTTACTACGTGTAAAAACGTATTTGGGCCTCGATAATAGTTAGAGGGAAGTCCAAATGGTTGGGTATCAAGCCCAAGGGCTTAAGACACCTAAATGTTATGGTTTAAGTGTCATAAGGCCCAATTTTGGAAGCCCAATGGGGTTTGGCCGAAAATGGTTAAGTGCATGTGTATGGGAATTGTTTCCATAAGCTCATTAACACACAAACACAATCCAACATCAACCAAATAGGTTTGGGAGATCAAAGAGAGAAAAAGGAGAGTTTTCAAGAGTGAAATACTTTCATTTTTCAAAGTGGTTTAGATTGAAACCAATCTTGAGAATCTTGCACTAGCATCCAAGTATTCTCAAGATACTTCTTCTCATCTCAAGGTTCCATTGGTGTGGAGACTTAGAGGCCATATACTTTTGTGGCTCACATGGAGGAGAAAGATTAAGGAGCAAAGATCAAAGAGGAGATCAACAAAGAGGAAATCATCAAGAGAAGACCAAACACAAATTGGTTCATATAATTGCTTCAAGGGTAATTAGATCTTATCCTTTCTCTTGAATTTTCATTTATGAAAAACATATCAATGTTCATGGCTTAAGATACTTGGAAGAAGTTTTGTTTTTGAATTTAAACAACCACCTTAGACTTCCGCTGCGATTAATTTGATTAAATGCATGTTTAATATTCAAATGAACTTTGAAAAAATGTTTTGAAAATCCTACACAAGCCACCACCAGAAATTCGAGCCAACACCATCTCTACCATTCCAGATTTATGGCACTGCCGCCTAGGACATCCTTCTACTGCACCATTACAATTTTTATCCAAGACTGTTCCTAATATTTCTTTTCATCCCAATAAGCATTGTGAAATTTGCCCCATGGCAAAACAAACTAGATTGCCTTTCAATTTAAGTTCAATTTCATCACATGCGCCTTTTGATCTCATACATTGTGACATTTGGGGTCCCCATCGCACTCATTCACATTCTGGTGCCCGTTATTTTTTAACTATTGTAGATGATTTCTCACGCTACACTTGGATACATCTTATGACGTTTAAATCGGAAACACAAGGTTTACTAAAATCCTTCATCGCCTTTGTCAAAACACAATTCCAATGTAGTGTTAAACAAGTTAGGGCAGACAATGGGAGTGAGTTCATTTCAATGCGACCTTTTTTTAACGACTTGGGAATTCTTTTTCAACATTCTTGCCCAGCAACACCACAACAAAACGGAGTCGTAGAGCGCAAACATCGTCATCTCTTAAATGTTGCTCGTGCTCTACGATTCCAAGCTCATCTACCACTTACATTTTGGGGGGAAAGCATTCTCACTGCTGCTTACATAATAAACAGACTACCCACACCCGTTCTCTCCAAAAGCACACCATACGAAAAGCTCCATAACACCACACCTCATTATAACCATATGAAAGTATTTGGCTGTTTATGTTATGCCACCAGCACTAAACCCTCACACAAGTTTGATTCCAGGGCGCGTAGATGTATTTTTGTGGGTTACCCTTTTGGCCAAAAGGCGTATCGCCTATATGATCTCTCTACCAAAACTTTCTTTTCCAGCCGAGATGTCATATTCCATGAAACCATATTCCCATTTTCTACTCAACCCCAAGACTCACAAACTGACTACCCAGACCCCTCTGTCCTACCTTTGCCTTTACCAGATGTCCCATATCTACCTACACTCTCCAATCCCTCAAACATGTCGCATGCACCAACTGACCCCACACCAATACCTTCATCACCAAATATTACAACATCATCCCACACTCAGCCCAGCCCCACTATTTCATCTTCACCAAATCCCACCACATCGTCACCACCCTTTATGCCACCACCACCTCCTGAACCCATACACACTACAATCAACACACCCATGCCATCCACAGTCACCACTCCACCCGTTGTTCCTCGACGTAGTCAACGTGAACGCCATCCACCACCACGCCTCCAAGATTACCACTGTTCCAACGCCATTATGCTGCCCCCCGGGTCGTCATCTTCTCGTCGAGGTACTCATTACCCTTTATCTAATTTTGTCTCTTATGATCATTTATCTTCATCTCACCGTTGTTTTATCACAAGTCTCTCTGCCCATAGCGAACCAAAATCCTTTGCACAGGCTGATTCAGATCCGAGATGGAGGGAAGCTATGCATGCTGAATTGACAGCTCTTGAACAAAACAAAACATGGACTTTATGCCCCTTACCACAAGGGAAACGAGCCATTGGGAGCAAATGGGTATATAAGATTAAATACCGCTCTGATGGCACGATTGAAAGATATAAAGCCCGCCTTGTCGCCAAGGGTTATACACAAATGGAAGGTCTTGACTATACTGAAACCTTTTCACCCGTAGCCAAATTGGTCACCCTCAAATGCCTACTTGCTGTTGCTGCTGTCAGACATTGGTCCTTGCATCAACTCGACGTCCAAAACGCCTTCCTCCACGGCGATTTGGATGAAGAGGTTTATATGCTGCCTCCTCCTGGCCTTCGTCGACAGGGGGCGAATATGGTGTGTCGACTCCAGAAGTCACTATACGGTTTAAAGCAAGCATCACGCAACTGGTTCTCAAAGTTCTCTACAGCAATCAAACGAGCTGGATTTCAACAATCTAAGGCAGACTATTCTTTATTTACTAAGGTACGAGGTGCTTCTTTTACAGCAGTGTTACTTTATGTTGATGATATGATCATCACAGGAAATGACAACACTGCAATTGAAGAGCTTAAGGGATTTCTACACAACAATTTTCGGATCAAGGACTTAGGCCATCTCAAGTACTTCCTTGGAGTTGAAGTTGCCCACTCACAGCAAGGTATTGCTATTTCCCAGCGTAAATACACTTTGGATATACTTGAGGATGCAGGAATGATTGGGGCAAAACCAACTAAATTCCCAATGGAACAAAATCAAAGGCTTACACCTTCAGATGGTGAACTACTCAAAGACCCATCACAATATAGACGCCTCGTTGGTCGCCTCATATACCTCACCATCACAAGGCCGGACATCACCTTCTCGGTTCATGTTCTCAGCCAATTTATGCAACAACCAAGGAAACCCCACCTTGAGGCTGCATACCGTGTCCTACGTTACTTGAAAAAAGCACCAGGCCAAGGTATCTTATTCCCATCGCAAGGTAAGCTACAATTGAAAGGATACTGTGATGCTGATTGGGCAAGTTGCCCGACAACCAGACGATCTGTTACTGGATTTTGCATCTTTCTTGGAGGAGCACCCATATCTTGGAAAAGCAAGAAACAATCAATTGTGTCACGCTCCTCGGCAGAATCAGAATACAGATCCATGGCATCTCTTACTTGTGAATTAGTATGGCTCAAATACCTTTTGCAAGACTTGCAGGTAACACACTTGCAACCAGCCCTCTTATATTGCGACAACCAGGCTGCTCTACACATTGCAGCCAACCCCGTGTTCCATGAACGCACGAAACACATTGAAATTGACTGTCACACTGTGCGTGAGAGAATACAATCAGGTTTAATCAAGACAGCTCATGTTTCTTCAGCTCAACAGATAGCAGATATATTCACTAAGCCACTTGGCAGCTCATTATTTCATACTCTCCTTCGCAAGCTAGGAACTTTGGACATCCACGTTCCAGCTTGAGGGGGCATGTTGGAAATCACAATCAACGTCAATTAAAGCTTGATTTGTGGATCAAATCTCAGTGAATAAATCAAATTGTAATTGCTGTAATTAGTCCTAAAGTTTTGATGTTTGTCTGTCAGTTTACCTCTTTTAGACTAGACATATTCCTTTATAACCAATGTATACGAGTTGTACAGAGACACAAGAAAATACAGAAACCTTTCTCATTCTTTTCTCTCCATTATCAGTTTCTTTAAAATCTGCCACAAAGCAGATAGGAAGAGTAGAGTTAGACCCAAACTTACTCCAAATAGTTGTAGAGCAACTACAATCTTTTATTAGGTGCTCAATAGATTCAATGGGGTAATTGCAGCGAGGCCAATTAGTCACTACTACAAAAAGTGAAAAAGACGACCAGAAAAAGACGACGGTAGAAGAAAAAACCGTCGTTGTGTTTAAAAAGACGATGGTAACAAAAAAACCGTCGTGGATAAGTGACTTAAACAACTAAAAAACGGAGGTACTATTGAATATTTTTTTATAACGATGCACACAAATAAAAAAACGCCGTCTTATTAAAAAGGTTTTCTTCAGAGTTAAAATCTGACCAAAAAACGACGACAGCAGATATGACAAGCGTCGTCTTTTAAAAATCAAGTGTCCTTTTTTGGGTAAAGACACAGTTTTTTTTTAAAAAAAGGATCGTCTATTATATGTAAAGATGATGCTTTTTTGTAAAAAAGGGTCGTCTATTGTGAAGTAAAGACGACGGCTTTTTTAAAAAAAAGGGTCGTCTATAATATGTAAAGATGAAGCTTTTTATAAAAAAACCGTCGTCTATTATATGTAAAGACAACGGTTTTTTTTTTAAAAAGGGTCGTCTATTATATGTAAAGATGACGCTTTTTTGTAAAAAAGGGTCGTCTATTATATGTAAAGATGACGCTTTTTTGTAAAAAAGGGTCGTCTATTGTGAAGTAAAGATGACGGGTTTTTTAAAAAAAGGGTCGTCTATTATATGTAAAGATGACGGTTTTTTTTTAAAGCGTCGTCTG
>NW_018922242.1:111726-125804 GCF_002207925.1 Prunus avium | reverse complement strand
GTCTCTAAAAACCTTATCTCTTCCTCCTTGAAACCCTCCTGAGCTTTCTAAAACACCCTCATGAAAGGTTTGATTTGAAAGTGACCTAATCTCTCAATACCCTTCTATATCTTGCTAGTGAATTTTGGATTAGTCTCTTTGCGTTTCTAGTATGTTATTTGTCTCCCTGATTTCAGATTTTCTGTCTCTCTTGATTTGTCTGGTTTGTTTACATATTTTTATTATTATTTATATTTCTTGTTTCTTTTTAGATTTTCTGATTTGATTATCAGGAGATGAGGAGGAAGCTTGCAGATTTATAACTGTTTCTTTTGCAGGTTTTCTATGTGAATCGTATGTTTTTTTGTTGTTGAAAATTTGTTACCTTCTCGTTTCACTATCATTTTATTTATATATTTTTCCTTTTGCAGGTTCTCGATGGTCTTTTTTATGCTCATTTTACAAGTTTTGTATGGAAATATGGTCCAATGGTAAAATTTCTCTTCCACCTAATTTTTTATGTTTATAATCTTAGCTTCTTTTTTTTTTTCTCTCTTTGTCATTTTGATTTATTTACAGGGATGATGGAGGAGACTTCAGTTGTGCATCATTTGTATGTTTGAATGAGGAAGGCTTGGATTAGGAGTACGTAGGTCTTGTTAGGAATTATGTTTGTTGTAGAATAAAGATTGGTTAACTATGTAATAACTATTGAATCTTCAAGTTTTATGAAAGAAACTATTTTTGAGTGTATATATTCATTAATAAAGCATTATGGTTGGTTTTCCAGTTAAAATCGTTGTATAGCATCATATGAAATCAAAAAGAACTAAAATGTAGCAGTTTGGGAACTTATTAGACGACGGTTTTCATAATAAATCATGGTCTTTACAGATACTTAACGACGGTTTTTATAAACCAACCGTTGGCTTTACAGATAATTAACGACGGTTTTTATAAAAAGGGAGTTTCACTAAAACACCCAAAATGGAGGCTGAAATTATAAAAAAACCCAACACCCAAAACACTTTATAAACACACCCAAAAACCATCATTACACACACTCAAAACCCATTTATAAACACACCCAAAAAATATACAATTGTTGATTGTGGGGTTGATTTTGGGTGTGTTTCTATGTTTAAATAGTATTTGGGTTTTTTTTTATAAATACATGTCTAGGATTGGGTTTATTTATAAATATCTATTATAAAAAAGGTCGTCTATTATAAGTAAAGATGACATTTTTTTTTAAAAAAAGGGTTGTCTATTATATGTAAAGATGACGGTTTTTTTAAAAAATGGTCATCTATTATATGTAAAGATGACGGTTTTTTTATAAAAGGGTCGTCTATTGTGAAGTAAAGATGACTGTTTTTTTTTAAAAAGGGTCGTCTATTGTATGTAAAGATGACAGTTTTCATAAAAAACCGTCATCTTTACATAAAAACCGTCGTCTTTCATCCTATAATTAATGATCTTTACCTCTAAACAACGACGATTGTCTTTAAAAACCGTCGTCTTTACAGATAAACAACGACGGTGAAAAGCCGTCGTAGTTTGACACCCAAATAGATGTCGGTCGATTTAACGACGGTTTTCAAAGCATTACAATGACGGTGGATCCCCGTCGTCTATTTCATTTTTTGTAGTAGTGAGTAGAAGAGGCAAGTCCTCTTTTGACACGTTGGGCATCAGTCAAGAGCTTGTTATGACACAAACCCACAAAAAGGTTTTAATCTTTGGGGGGATGTGGAGCTTCCAGATAAATTCTCATTTCCAGGGGGGAAGGTCTTGCCCAAGGACAATAGAGTTATAGGCAGTTTTAACAGAGAACTCACCATTAGAGGAGAGCTTCCATACGCAAGTATCAATCCTACCTCCACAGAAGCCGACATGAGTACTTAAAATCAGAGGAACAATGGGGAGACAGGCAATCCTGTAAGCAGTTGACATTCCAATACCCATGCTCCATGAAGTCACTCACAGTAAGAAGAAGCATGTCATCAGATAAGAAAATGGTGGCAAAATTCTGTAAAGGGGCACAACTCACCCACGTGTCGGTCCAAAACAAGATGGTATCACCAGTTCCAACTCTCCAATTGAGACCACATGGAAGAAGCTTAGCACCAAATAAAACACCCCTCCACACACTGGAAACACAACTAGTGTTGAGATTCATAGCAGCAATAAGATCACGTTGTCTCAAATACTTGGAATTCAAGACCTTGGCCCAAAGACCCTGATCTTTCTGAATCAACATCCACCCAGTTTTAGCCAACAGAGCTTCATTCATCCATACAGTTTTCTTGATGCCCAATCCACCAAAAATCTTAGGTTGACTAACAGAATCCCAATTAACAAGATGGGTCTTACACGAATTATTAGTGTGACCGCAAAGAAAATTCCTGTTTAGCTGGTCAAGTTTGTCACAAATGGAAACAGGTAACTTAACAGTTTGCATAGAATAAATGGGAATGGCAACAGTAACAGATTGTAGGAGAGTAAGCCTACCAGACATGGAAAGGGAATGACTCTTCCAGGCAGACAACCTTTTCTAGACCTTCTCGACAATCTCAATATAAGTGGTCTTAGTGACTTTTTTACGAAGGGACTCCATGGTATTTACCAAGACATGCAGTGAGGGGAGATCCACTAATATTAGGAATGGATTGAGCAAGGGCATGGCAGGTATTTGGAGAAACAGAAATAACAAATTTCTCAAAGCTTACCTTCTGACCAGAGAGGTTGCAAAACTCATCCAAATATTGTTTCATCATCATCACCATAGCCTGGTTCATGGAAGCTTTACTAAAAAGAATTAAGTCATTAGCAAAGAATAAGTGAGACACACAAAAGGACCACCTTGACAAATCTTCACCGGTGTCCAAAGATTATCATGGACCCTCTGATGAATAAGGTGAGAGAGCTTTTCCATACACAAAACAAATATATAAGGGGACAACGGGTCACCTTGTCTAATCGCACAAGTAGGCGTAGAGAATGTGCCATCATAACTATTGAAGACAATAGGATTTTGATGCACGAGTTACTTGAACAAATGGGTAAGGATATAGTTCATGAAAAGTCTCCCAATGAGCCTGGTAGACGCAGCAGATTGTGTTGTTATAAGGATGTGCACGAGGTTCTAACCGTAAATACGGTAAGTAGAATATGCATATGTATCTACACATTCTTATATTCGGTTGAGAAAAAGGCTTCAAGTAACTTTTTATATAGATTTCATATCAAAGTCTGAAGAAAATAGAATTCTAAGCAGTACTTGTATTTTTATGTATATATGACGGCTTTAATACTACAAGGGGCGAATGAAGTTAAAGGCATCGTAGTAAATTTTCCCGAAGATGATGATGACATACCTTTGAATGCAGACAGCTTCTCAGGCATGAAAAACCTTGAAATTGTTATAAACAAGCATGGGACTCTTTCTGGAGATACCCTTAATTATCTCTCCAACAAGTTGAGAGTGATTGAGTGGAACAACTGTCAGTTGCAATATTTGCCATCAAATTTCCATCCAAAGGAACTTGTTGTATTCTGTTGGGGGAATGATCACAAAACTGAAGAATAGGATGAAAATATAAAGTAAGGCAGAGAGTGTTTGTAAAACAGAGAATTATTCAAACAGATTTTTAGTAATTTCTTCGATACAACAGCAGCCTATTACATTGGCTATTTATAATTACATTTACACCTTTACATGATAAGACACAACTCTTGAATTAGTTCCAAGAGATACAGATACAACTTTTGATATCTAAAAGATACAACTTCTCATATAGTCTAGAGATACAACTCTTCATAAGAAACTTGTAGGAAAAGATACAACTAATATGCATTACTTTTAACACTCCCCTTAATGCATTTGTCCTGCACACTTAATTTATCTCGGAAGAAATAAAACTTCTCTCTAGGAAGTGCTTTGGTGAAAACATCTGCAATCTGTTCATCAGTGCCACAAAACTTTAATTCGATCTCTTTGTCTTCAACCAATTTTCTGATAAAATGATGACGAAGCTCAATGTGTTTTGACCTGCTATGAAAAACGGGATTCTTTGTCATTGCAATTGTGGACATGTTATCACAATAAATATCAGTTGGTGATTTTTGAATTTGATGAAGATCTGCCAGAATTCTTCGTAACCAAACTGCTTCACATGCTGTACTTGTGGCTGAAATGTATTCGGCTTCTGCTGAAGATAGTGCCACAGTACTTTGCTTCTTTGATGACCATGATAAAGCTTTATTTCCTAAGAAAAACACATGTCCAGAGGTGCTCTTTCTATCATCAATTGCACCTGCCTAGTCACTGTCTGTGTAGCCAACTAACAGTGCTTCCTTCTCTTGTGTATATCTAATACCATATCCCTTGGTTCCTTGTATGTATCTGAGTATTCTTTTTGCTGCAGCAAAATGGTGATTACTTGGATCACTCATGAATCTAGATACCACACTTACGGCATGAACAATATCTGGCCTTGTATTTGTAAGATAAATTAATGAACCAACCACACTTCTATATATGGATGCATCAAACTTGGGTGCTCCATCGTTACTTGTAAGCTTCAAATTAATTGCCATTGGAGTATCCATTGGTTTGCTCTTCAACATATTGAATTTTTTCAACAGATTTTCAGCATATTTCTCTTGAGAAATAAATATCCCATCATTTGATTGTTGAACCTGTATACCAAGAAAATATCTCATAGCGCCCAAATCTGTCATCTCATATTCCTTCATCATGTTCTTCTTGAAAACTTCTGCCAACCTTGGATTTGTGCTTGTATAAATCAAATCATCAACATAGAGGCACAAAATCAGAAAATCATGTGTACCTTCTTTCTTGAGATAAAGTGATGGCTCACTTAAGCTTCTTGTAAATCCATTTTGCTGAAAATAGTGATCAATTTTGTTGTTCCAGGCTCTTGGCGCTTGCTTTAAGCCATATAAAGCTTTACGGAGGCGACAAACTTTATCTTCCCTCCCTTTCTCAACATAACCTTGAGGTTGCTCCACATAAACCTCTTCTTCAAGTTCTCCATTTAAAAACGCAGATTTGACATCCAATTGATAAGCCTTTGTCTTCAGTTGTGCATCCAAAGCCAAAACAGTTCTTATAGTCTCCATTCGAACTACCGGAGCAAACGTCTCATTAAAATCAATTCCTGGTTGTTGAGAATATCCTTTTGCAACCAAGCGAGCCTTATGCTTCTGGATTGAGCCATCCTCATTAAACTTTGTCTTGTAGACCCATTTAAGTCCAATGATATCTTTTGATTTGGGTCGATCAACAAGTTCCCATGTTCTATTTTTCTTGATAACTCTTATTTCTTCTTCCATTGCGTCTTGCCAATTTTTTTCTTTCACTGCTTCCTCAAATTTTTGAGGCTCCAAAGCACTCAAGGCAAGATCACACGACTCATAGATGTCTGCCAATGAACGTGTTCTTGCGTGTAGTCTAGGAGTTGAATCTGGTGAACTAGTATAAGATGTTCTTGCACTTGGAATTGGACTTTGGGGCATCAGAGATTCTTCTAAATGTGATGAATCTGGTTCCTCAAAAAATCTTGGCACTTCAATATCATCATTCTCCCATCTCCAAGCTTTCAGTTCATCAAAGATAACATCTCTAGAAATTACCAAACTATTGGTTCTTGGATCAATCAATCTGTATGCTTTGGACTGATCACTATATCCCACAAAAATGTATTTCTCACCTTTCTCATCAAATTTTTCTCTCTTTTGAGAAGGGATATGTGCATATGCAATGCTGCCAAAAATCTTGAAGAAATCCACCTTTGGTTTAAAACGATGCCATGCTTCAAAAGGAGTCATATCTTTGACTGCCTTGGTTGGAGACCGATTAAGAATAAACACTGCTATATGAATTGCTTCAGCCCAAAATGCATTTGGCAGACCCTTTGCCTTCAACATGCTTCTTTCCATCTCGACAATGGTTCGATTTCTTCGTTCTGCAACTCCGTTTTGTTGTGGGGTGTACCTTGCTGTCAACTCTCTTTTAATACCATTGCATTTGCAATATTCAGAAAATTCATTTGATGTAAACTCTCCACCACGATCTGTTCTTAACACCTTCAAATTGTGACCACTCTGATTTTCTCCAAAAGCTTTGAATTGCTTGAAAACAGAAAATGCTTCTGACTTTTGTTCTAAGAAATATACCCACATCATCCTGGAGAAATCATCTACGAATAGAATGAAGTACCTTTTGTTATTGAAGGATGGTGTACGAGTTGGTCCGCAAATATCTACATGTACCAATTCAAGAGGGGCTTTTGCTCTCCAAGATGATTGCGAGAATGGTAACCGATGGAATTTTCCAAAAATACAGCCTTCACATATTTCCTTTTCAGAGTGAATAGACGGAAGTCCAACCACCATATTTTTCTGGTGTAACAGCTGCAAGCTTCTTTGATTCAAATGCTCGTATCTTAGATGCCATAACAACGATCCATCAACTTTCTCTGCTTCCAAAGCAAAGTTTTTTTTTTTTTTTTTGATGTCATCAACAGCGGAAAAACTTTGTTTGTTGTCATTTTTATCTTTGCCACCAGAGTATTATTCTTTTTATCAGAAATAACACACCAATCATCTTCAAATTTCACCAAGAATCCTCTTTGTAAAAGTTGTCCCACACTTAGTAAATTTTGAGCCAAATTAGGAACATACAGCACATCATAGATAAGTTTTGGAGTACCTCCTTTTGTTTGCACAGAAATGATACCCTTGCCTTCCACATGTGTAGTTTTCCATCACCAAGCTTGACTTGTGAGTTCACTTTTTCTTCTAACTTAACAAAGCATTGCTTATTTCCTGTCATATGATTACTGCATTCGCTATCCACGTACCAAACATCTTGTGAATCTTGATGAGAACTGAAACATGTATAAAATAATTGCTCTTGAGAGTCATTGTTCTCCGTAAAATTTGCTTCATTGTTTTTCTGATATCTGCAGTCTCTTTGTGAATGATTGGGTATCTTGCACCGGGTACATTTGTATCGGCAATCTGCACTTTTATGCCCAAATTTGTTGCAAACATAGCACTGAAGGGATGATCTTCCATTTTGATTATTGGAACTGCTGCTTCCTTGTTGATGATTGGGACTGCTACTTCTTTGTTGATTATTGAAACTGTTGCCTCCTTTGTTGGAGTTTCTACGCCCAAAATTTTTGTTTCTCCCATTTTGAGATTTCTGAGATTGTCCTCCTTTTTGTTTGTCTTCTTTCTCCTTCGAATTCACCTTGGACTGGAAAGCTTGCTCCACTGATTGTTATGTGGATCTGTTGATTCTTTTTTCATGTGCTTCCAATGAACCAATTAATTCATGTAAAGAAAGTGTAGATAAATCTTTTGATTCTTCTATTGCAGCAGCGACATGATCATATTTTGGCGGTAGACTTCGTAAAGTTTTCTCTACGATTTTCTTGTCTGGAATTGTGTCCCCATAACATCTGATTTGGTTCACAATCCCAGAAACCTTTGTGAAGAATGCTTGAATGGATTCATTGTCTTTCATAAGTAAGTTATCAAATTCCCGCCATAAGGATTGCAGTTTGATGGAGATCACTTTTTCTGAACCTTTGAACTCAATTTTGAGAATTTCCCAAGCCTTCTTTGATGTTGTTGCTGAAAGTAATCTTGGAAAGAGATTTTTGCTTACTCCTTGTTGAATTAGGAACAACGCCTTGGCATCTTTTTTCTTGTTTTCCTTGTAAATCTGCTGCTTTTCTTGTGTTTCCTTTCCTGCTTTTGAAGTTTCTTGCTCCTCATACCCATCTTCTACAATATCCCAAAGATCCTGGGAGATAAACAGAGTCTCCATTTGAACACTCCAATACTCATAATTCTCACCATAAAAAATAGGCATTAGATTCTGGATATTCCCAATGGTAGAGGAATTTGAACTTGATGCCATTGCTAATCACAGCGGTAGCGATAAGATCAATAACTGCTCTGGTACCAAATTTGTTGGGGGAATGATCACAAAACTGAAGAATAGGATGAAAATATAAAGTAAGGCAGAGAGTGTTTGTAAAACAGAGAATTATTCAAACAGATTTTTATTAATTTCTTCGATACAACAGCAGCCTATTACATTGGCTATTTATAATTACATTTACACCTTTACATGATAAGACACAACTCTTGAATTAATTCCAAGAGATACAGATACAACTTTTGATATCTAAAAGATACAACTTCTCATATAGTCTAGAGATACAACTCTTCATAAGAAACTTGTAGGAAAAGATACAACTAATATGCATTACTTTTAACATATTCGATATGTATCGCAGTTGCATCGGACAACTGGGGAAGGGGATATCTATTATTATTTCCAAGAGTTTTGGTAAAGAAAAAACTTTTGTATATTAATTGTCTTTTTGGAAGCTTATCATTTGATCTTTTGTTTTTTGGTCTCACAGAATTTGGTAAAGCTGACATCTCTAAAATTTAAGAGACTGTAGATTTCTAGAAAAAAATCCCTGACTTTTCCGGATTGGAAAACCTAAAGTACTTGGAGGTAACTGATTGTACAAGTTTAATTGAAGTACATCCTTCTGTTGGATTTCTCGATAAGCTTGTTACATTGGATCTTTCACAATGCTCCATCCTTACGAAATTTCCACCAAGGATTTGTTTGAAATCTCTAGAAAAGATGATTCTTATCGGTTGCAAAAGGTTTGAGAAAGTGGCATAAGAGAATTACCTTCTTCAATTGCATATCTGAGTGACCTTGAAGATTTAAACGCACATGATTGTGAGAACCTTACAACTATATCATCCAGTATTTATTACCTTAAAGATCTCCTTCTTTTTAATTGCAAGTCACTGGAAAAAATTTCTACACTAACAAGTATATTTGAACATGATCAGTTACCGAAGCTTCAGTATCTAGACATGACTAATTCCCATAGACTATGCGCGCACAACAGTGATTATTACCCGTGGGATATATCCTGGGGACAGCTGGATGGAGGGATCTGTCATGTGACATTCACATTTGCTTTGGCCGATAAGCTCAAAATCCTAAGTTGTGGGGTCCACCTAGTATACGATCAGGATGGTGATGGTGGCGATGATAGTGATGTGGATGATCATGAACCCTTACCAGCTGTCATGGCAGTTGATGATGGTACCAACGTCAATATTGATCTTTCCACTTCTTCCGGACCAAGAAGTACCCAAAGAGAGGTGGATTTAGGAATTTTTCAGGAGAGAGACAATTTTAAAAGACTGCCCGGATTATTTTCATGAGGATTAGAACTACCATAATTATTCAAATAAAGATTTAGATACTTTCTTTTAAAGTACCATTCTATAATTGTATAATTAAGAATAGTAGTAAATAGTCTATGTCAGGTGTTTGGTGTCAACTTGTATTATTTAATTACCCGACTATTTTATACGGGTTGGGCTTTTAATACTCTCCTTACCTGATTAACTAATACAACCCACACACCCCGGTTTAGATAATACACACTTAATTATATGGCTAGGGAAAAAGAACACGCGTTCTACGAAAAAAAATCAGATGCTCTTTTCATCTTCTTCTCCCTAGGGTTCTTCTTTGCTATCTTCTCCACATGTTATTTTCTTC
The DNA here is from genome assembly GCF_002207925.1 of Prunus avium. Next base: position 116,179 of record NW_018922242.1, on the reverse strand, counting down.
ACTCTTCTCTAGGTATCCATCTCTCACTCTCTCTCTTTTTCATTCTCTCTCCAATATGCTTCTTCTTGCTTTTTCTCTATTCTTTATATATTTCAATTTTTGTGGAAATTAGATTATGAATTTTTCTTTTTTGACATTTTTTTTAATTTAGTTTCCTCTCTATTAAAATAAAACGTTAGTGTTTAATGGGTCGAAATGAATTGATAGAAAGGCATCTAGCAAAACCCATTAATTTCTTGTAAAACCAAAGTAAATAATATGAATAATTGAAGGGATCTCAACGTCATATTACAAATGACATGAAATAAATATGCTTTAAAACAAATATGGTGAGATATAAATTGATAATAAGCAGTAACATATATTATTAAAGCCTTAAATTCTATATGCAAATTAAAGTAATGTACTGCTGGAAACTAAATTCATAAATCAGTAATGTATATGCGCTTTTATCACTAGATGCGTCAACAAAATAATACTATGCATGAGACAAGCTTCCCTGAAAACCCAGTTCTCAAACCAAACACATGGAAACACTTATCTAGCAATGCCAATTATTTTTGTGAGACCCCTCTGAAAGGTTCTAGTGGGATTTCGCCTCTTTCCCTTTTCATTATTCGTCAAAGTCTGAGACTCTTAAGCCTCCACTACACTTTTATAAAACTCAATAGGTTCTCAGATGGAATTCTAGTTATATAAATAATTTGAGTAGCATCCGAATATCTACTCTTAAGATTGTTGGATTATGTGGTTTATGGATGCTACTTTTCCTGCAAAACATCATATGAAATAATTATTAAAAAATTGTAATTTACATTGATAGAGTAGATTAAATAAAATCAATGAAATTACAGCAAAATACTTATCTTTTGGGATGTAGAAGTTTGTCTCCATTGATACTTGAGTAGAATAATAGTTTTAGGTTGAGGCGTATAGTCACTGTCCTTAAGAGTAGATTTCGCCCCTCGGAGACAATATCTCGGTGTAGCAAGGTTGTATTGGCGCCCTACCCTCCAGGATACAACAACCTATGACCCTCATAAGCGTACACTCGCAATACTTGGGTCGGATGAACAACTCGAATCTTTTCCTTGATAAAAGAAAATAAATTGGAACACATACTTAAGAATGCGGAGAAGAAAATAATGAAGAAAGGCGTCAATCTAATTTCTCTTCTTGTTTCCAGCTATTCTCAAAAGGTATTTATAGGAGTTGGCTCCCTCCCATTAGAGGTTGGGTCTTAAAATTGTTTTAGGCAAAATAAATGCCCTAAAAATCCAACGGTAGAGTATGGCAATAATTGCCCAACATAATCAACCAATTAATTCCCAAAAGTAAATGTACGAAATGGACATAAATGGTTGTTGAAAACAAAACGTATTAAACTGCAAAATTGTGACCATTTAAGTGATGAATAAATAAAAGCTAACGGGCCTCAAAATTAATATAAAAGTATTAGGTCATAAATTTTATAAATATACAAAATAATTGCAGTTTTAAAGAAGTAATCAAACCACTCAAAAATCTGGAAAAATAAATTCAACATAAAATAAGTAATAAAATAATTTTGTATTTTGAAATACTCACAAAAATTCCAACAATCCCCCACATATTTCAAAATACAAAAGGTCTAAAGGGAAAGTGAAAATTCAATGCATCAGAACTGGTGTCTTTTGGACTATGAACCAGCCTTAGGGTGAGTTAGCCGTATCTCACAAAAATTTGGTGAAAATTGTTATAAAACTAAGGGAAAATTGTAGAGAGAATTGGATGACAGGACCCGCCCCGAATTTCTCGAAATCCGAGACGAATCCTGTAGAATTCCCGACATCACCCGATGTCAGGCCTACTCATTGAAACTATATCCTCTTTTCCCATAAAGGATTAAGGGCACGAGAGTTCCTACCGAAATTTCGGCAGAGTCTCCCCTGTAAATCGAACATTTCCCAAATTTTCAACCTGCATAAGATTCACATTTTAATATCCCAACAGGCAGCACGCACAATTTAATCTCATGCGATTCATTAAATCGGCCCTCGGCCTTCAGATAACTCGAAACAAACCAACAATATTCTTAAGTCGAACAATACATAAACCAAACAACTAATGGTCTCAAATAACTTTATGAATACCACGGAAACCATTAAACTAGATTCAAATCCGACAATCACATCGAAAATCACATACGCAGAATCGATCAAACCTTTTAAACACAATCATATTTCGCGGCTGCGCCTGACGAGACCCCAGGCTGCCTACGTACCCTTGGACAAGGGATCAAGCCACACGTAGTTCTCATCTCAATGGCCACAACTCCGAAAATAAACAATCATTCACAACATAACCAACTATACATTTCAAATCTATCACAATTTCAAATTCGACAAAAACACAATGAACACATTCTCAAACTCTTCCTTTATATCAGTTCAAATTCGTAACCATATCCTATTCAAGGCGTATGTACATTAAACACATTATCCAATTATTCCCCTTTTAACAGTTCAATCCCGCAACCATACCCTATCCAAGGCGTATGGCGCCAAACAACACTGCCCAAATCTAGGGCTTATACATATCATCATCCAAGGGGGAGGTACGTATGATGGTGGAGTTCGTAATCCTTATATAAATATTATATAAATAATATTCCCATCCTTAGTTCAATTTTCCCAAAACAAAATACATATTCATAGTAGACAAATAACTCTCAAACATAAAACCCATAACCGGGGAAGTACCTAAGATAGTGTTTTCTCAAATATTATATATATAAACTCCAAGACCCTCGAACATATCAAATCCACAAATATATCACAAATACTTTACAAAATAATAATCTCGACTATTAAATATAAAGTGCATTACAATAAACCATTTAATTCATATGCATAACATTTCCATCTTAAAACCATGCCATTTATTTGAAAGCAATACCCATTCTTTTCCTAATAATCATAACCGAGTCCCAAGACTCACTTTCACAACTCTACGAATCGAGTATCCCATAATTATTCATTTCATAATTTCAATTATCAAATATTATCCAAGAATCCCATAGGATATTATAAACAAGCTCATACTCCCAATATAATCCAAATAACTCAAATAACAATTAACACTCGTTCACAAGGTCATCCTAATACTTTTCGAAGTATGAAACTACCCCGGAAGACTCACGGTCAACCGAGAGTCAAACTTTCTAAATTTGGTCAACCGGGCCCGCGGGGCCCACGCTCCGTTTTATGATCCGAACGTCCCTAAGGGTTCCTCAAGGACTAGGATACACGTCCTGCAAGTTTGGTCCGGATTGGACGGTTAGATCACTCGCGATCGCACGACCGGACGGTTAACGTAAAACACAAACTTTAACTATTTAAATCGGAACATCCGGGGCTCCGATTCCCGATCCGCGAATTCTTACACGATCATAGGAATGTCTAAATCAACATATATTAATTTGGAAGTGATCCAACGGTTCTAACATATCGAACCCGGAATTCACACAATATGTAAAATCCGTTCGGGGTTCAAACGTTATCCGAATTGAGTTCCGTAAATTCCTACGCGCTCGTGACAACCAGGAGATCATTTTAGGATAAAAATGTCTCTCTGCTACAGTGCCACGCCACACGCGCCGACAGCACGTGGGTGTCCAAAGCGATAACCACTCGCCGGAAAAACTTAACATCTTGACTCCAAACTCCTACTCTAGGTAATATACCTAATTTGGAGTCACTTTTGTTCTTGGGCTAAGCCCAAAAAGTGGCCGGAAGTGGCCGGAAATTCTAACTTAAAACCGGCAGAATTTAAATTCACAAAACGGACTACAAACTCTCAAAATTTCTGGAATCCTATCCCATAGGCAGCTAGAGCACGAAAATTAGTCCAAAAACCATACCTCACTCGTCCAATTTGGTGGAGAATTGAGGGAGAACGAGCGACCCAAAGTTTCTGAAATTTCCGGCCGTTTTTCTGCGTTTTCTGGCGGGATTCATCGGCTCCGAGGGCTGTGCTGGCCGGGGAAGAGAGAGGAGGAGGTGGCGGTTCGATTGGGACCGGTCTCGTGGCCGGTGGTCCAGTGTGGCGGCGGCGGTGGCTCTTGGAAGCCACCGGCTGTTTCCAAAAATAAAAGGGGGGGGGGCTGCTGTCGTGAAAACCAGAGGGAGGAAGAGAGAGAGGGAGAGAAATTCTGGTTTTAAAACCAGTTTTTCCAAATTACAAATTTGCCCCTCCAAGTATTTAGATCGTACTTTCCTCGTTATAACTCCGATCTGAGCCCACTACGTGTCTACGGACTCGTTTCGACGTGCTCTTCGCACCGGTACAATCGAAATTCCCAAATTCCTTCCCGAACTTAAAATGACCTTTTTGACCCTTTTTAAATTAAATAATATTTTAAATTTTCAAAAACCTTAATTAATTCAAAACATTTTATTTTACTTCTTTTTTA
>NW_018922242.1:94827-106510 GCF_002207925.1 Prunus avium | reverse complement strand
AATGTAAAGACGACACTTTTTCTGAAAAAATCGTCGTCTATTTAAATGTAAAGATGACACTTTTTCTTAAAAAATCGTCGTTTATTATATCCAAAGATGTCTATTAAATCTAAAAAAGACGGTTTTGTTCCAAAAAATCACCGTTTATTACTTGTAAAAATGATGTACTAATTTCATTTTAGATATCCTAAAAAATTATTTCTTTCTTAAAACTTGAAGATTCAATTGTAATTACATTGTTTACCAATCTTGATTCCTACTATATCCATACAAAATACCATATTTATAACATTATACCCTATAATTACAAAATACCATATCCAAAGCATTAACCTATGGTTGTTGTATCTTCCACAATTTGTACTTGTTCTCCACATTCAGCTGTCATCTTGGAGTAGTGTTCTAAGTCATCTTGGTCAAATGGATCTTATATTCTTCTAAGTTGTCATCTTGGCCTTTGAGCTGCACTTGATATAAGCTGCAGCACCTATTTGCCATGTCATCTTACCTGAGCAATCAAAAACCACAATAAGATTACATTATCTTGCTGTCATTTTAACTAACAAAAAATATGCATAAGCTTATGCAGGAAAAGTTCATTTGTAACACAATACATAAGAACATTTTGACTAACTTAGAGTTGCTTCTGTGACGTGGATGGCGAGAGCTCACCAAGAAGGCGCGATGGAGATCTGTCATCGAACCTCAGGCGACATCGAAGACCAGATCTGATGTTCTAGGATTTTCTCATCTTGCAAGGTCTCTAGATCTGTTTTCAAGGACATCGTCGTCGTTGACTGTGAATATGGCGTCGATGGCGGCTGGTGATGACTGATGCGAAGAACGATGGCGTTGACGGCGTCGCTGCATCGATGGCGTTGACGGCGTCGCTGCGTCGATGGCGTTGACGGCGTCGCTGCGTCGATGGCGTTGATGGCTGGTAGGTACGTATGAGGAGTAGAAAGGTGAGAAATGGAGTGTTTCAGATAGCTCAGGAGGGTTTCAAGAAGAGAGGAGCTCAAGAGGTTTCAAGGAGGGAGAGATAAAGTTTTCAGAGACGGGGGAAAATTTGAAAATTTGTCGAGCGTGAATTCACTTAAGTGGCCTTTTTTTAGCGTGTTTTAAAAGACGACGTTTGTTAATGAGAGATAAGGTTTTCAAAGACGGGGGAAAATTTGAAAATTTGTCGAGTGCGAATTCACTTAAGCGGCCTTTTTTTAGCGTGTTTTAAAAGACGACGCTTTTTATAAAAGAAACCGTCATCTTTACATATAATAGACGACCATTTTTTTAAAAACCGTCATCTTTACTTCATAATAGACGACCCTTTTATAAAAAAAACCATCGTCTTTACTTCATAATAGACGACCATTTTTATAAAAAAAACCGTCGTCTTTACTTCATAATAGGCGACCATTTTAATAAAAAAAACCGTCGTCTTTACTTCATAATAGACGACTTTTTAAAAAAAAAACTGTCATCTTTACTTACAATAGACGGCGGTTCTTTAAAAAAAACCGTCATCTTTACATATAATAGACGATAGTTCTTTCAAAACAACCATGTCTTTACCAAAAAAAAGGACACTTGATTTTTAAAAGACGACGCTTGTCATACCTGCTGTCGTTGTTTTTTGGTTCGATTTTAACTCTGAAGAAAACTTTTTAAATAATTTTTATTTGTGTGCGTCGTTATAAAAAAAAATTCAACAGTACCTCCGTTTTTTAGTTGTTTAAGTCACTTATCCACGACGGTTTTTTGTTACCGTCGTCTTTTTTAAAACAACGACTGTTTTTTGTTCTACCGTCGTCTTTTTCTGGTCGTCTTTTTCACTTTTTGTAGTAGTGACATATCCAAGTTGTCACTATATCTTCTCGATTCTCAATAGGAATCTCTTTAAGACAATAAGAAGTCTCCACCAAAATTTTATACCAAGACCATCACAACTTGCACCCATTTTTATCATGTCAAAAATGAAGACAAAATGAATTAGTCTTAATAATAATACATCAACATATATTTCCTTTATAAATGAATTGTGATTGTATAAGCAAACTTCACACATATATTAACATGTTTGCCATTAGTACTCATTTACTAATTATTGACAGTAATATCAAGGTTATGAAAATAAAGAACCCCCACATTTTTCAAATATTTCAATGTAGAACACATTCCTTCTATGTTTCCAACATGGGCCACCAAAAATAATTTACTAAAGCAAAAGGATTACAAGACAACAACCCCACAAGTTAATGAAATTCTCAAACCCCCACAAATTAGGGAAAGTCTCAAAATATATTAAGACACTGTAGTACTAAAAAATATATACATTTCACAAATTTTGCCAAGAGATCAAAGCCAATTGAATTGGCTTAAACGAATAATTAACATCCAACATTAGCCGCAAAATAATTACATGATTCACGTACCTCATAGGCCAATAAGCCTCAAAGGATTTAAGGCTAAAATCCTTGCACCATACTCAAGAATAAATGCTATTTACAGTGATATAAATTTATCATTTTATTTGAGTCTTTCCTATATACACTTCATGGCAATTGACTCAATATGGCTCCTGTCAAATAAAACGTTAGTGTTTAATGGGTCAAAATGAATTGATAGAAAGGCATCTAGCAAAACCCATTAATTTCTTGTAAAACCAAAGTAAATAATATGAATAATTGAAGGGATCTCAACGTCATATTACAAATGACATGAAATAAATATGCTTTAAAACAAATATGGTGAGATATAAATTGATAATAAGCAGTAACATATATTATTAAAGCCTTAAATTCTATATGCAAATTAAAGTAATGTACTGCTGGAAACTAAATTCATAAATCAGTAATGTATATGCGCTTTTATCACTAGATGCGTCAACAAAATAATACTATGCATGAGACAAGCTTCCCTGAAAACCTATTTCTCAAACCAAACACATGGAAACACTTATCTGGCAATGCCAATTATTCTTGTGACACCCCTCTGAAAGGTTCTAGTGTGATTTCACCTCTTTCCCTTTTCATTATTCGTCAAAGTCTGAGACTCTTAAGCCTCCACTACACTTTTATAAAACTCAATAGGTTCTCAGATGGAATTCTAGTTATATAAATAATTTGAGTAGCATCCGAATATCTACTCTTAAGATTGTTGGATTATGTGGTTTATGGATGCTACTTTTCCTGCAAAACATCATATGAAATAATTATTAAAAAATTGTAATTTACATTGATAGAGTAGATTAAATAAAATCAATGAAATTACAGCAAAATACTTATCTTTTGGGATGTAGAAGTTGGTCTCCATTGATACTTGAGTAGAATAATAGTTTTAGGTTGAGGTGTGTAGTCACTGTCCTTAAGAGTAGATTTCGCCCCTCGGAGACAATGTCTCGGTGCAGCAAGGTTGTATGGCGCCCTACCCTCCAGGATACAACAACCTATGACCCTCATAAGCGTACACTCGCGATACTTGGGTCGGATGAACAACTCGAATCTTTCCCTTGATAAAAGAAAACAAATTGGAACACAAACTCAAGAATGCGGAGAAGAAAATAATGAAGAAAGGCGTCAATCTAATTTCTCTTCTTGTTTCCAGCTATTCTCCAAAGGTATTTATAGGAGCTGGCTCCCTCCCATTAGAGGTTGGGTCTTAAAATTGTTTTAGGCAAAATAAATGCCCTAAAAATCCAACGGTAGAGTATGGCAATAATTGCCCAACATAATCAACCAATTAATTCCCAAAAGTAAATGTACGAAATGGACATAAATGGTTGTTGAAAACAAAACGTATTAAACTGCAAAATTGTGACCATTTAAGTGATGAATAAATAAAAGCTAACGGGCCTCAAAATTAATATAAAAGTATCAGGTCATAAATTTTATAAATATACAAAATAATTGCAGTTTTAAAGAAGTAATCAAACCACTCAAAAATCTAGAAAAAAAATTCAACATAAAATAAGTAATAAAATAATTTTGTATTTTGAAATACTCACAAAAATTCCAACATCCGGAGCATCACCAAACACAGTATAACTTAGTCAGACTATTTATCCGGAACAGCACCCAACGCCTTATAATATTATGGATAAATAGTCAGTACTCTCTGGAACAGATTAATACTATTCGACGGGAATTAGTCAGTACAGTCCAACGTACCAAACGAGCCCTAAGGGTCTTAGCTCTATGACTAATTGACTACAGTCTATACAGTATATCAATTACATAAATAGTCTACCAAAATTCATATTGAATCATCAATTCATTTTACGAAAATCAACATAACTTAATCTAATTGAAATGCATATCAAAGTATCAATTCATTAAACAAATCAAAATGCATACCTCAAGTTGTGCACTACGCAGCTTCTTTGAGTTTGCTAATGATTCAACGAATATATAGAGAGCCAAATCATCAAAAAATAATAATTATAAAACATATTATAGAAAAGAAATGAACAGAAAAAACTGAAGATTAAAAAAAAACCTAGAACAAAACCATAAGAAAAGATTCTTTTTTATATTTATTTAAGAAGCAAAGTGGTGTGAGTTCACCTTGTGGGTCTACAGAAAGCAAAGAGAAATCTTCAAGTTTCAAGAAAAGCAATTCCACTCAAGGATTAAGGCTCGTTTGAGATTGCTTTTTTTTTTTCGTAAAAAACCTACTTCACTTTAAAGTTAAGCAATTTAAGGTGTCTGGTAAATCCAAAATATCCCGATTATTTTAAAAGCAGTCGCCTTTTGACAGCAGCTTTTAAAAGCAGGTTATGGGTTGCTTTCAAAAGAAGTAGAGATGAGCAGTTAATGACTTTTTTAGATTCCCAAAATACCATCATAATTTTTTTTTTAAGACACCACCTCCACCTCCACCTCCACATCCAACTCCACCATCTCCACCACCACAACCACCACCTCCACCTCCACCACCAACACCATCATGCCGCCACCGCCATTGCCACCACCATCTCATCCTCAACCTTCAACACCATCACCTCCACAACCACCATCCCTACCACCACTGTCACAACCACTGTCTCAACCTTCATCACCACCACCACCACCACATCCCTCTTTGTCTTCGCCACCATCACTACCACAACCATCACCTCCTTCTCCACCTACACCACCTCCACCACTACCACCACGCTGCCACCACCACCACCACCTCCTCCTTCTCAACCTCCACCACCATCACCTCCACCTCCACAACTGCCATCCCCACTACCACAACCACCACTTCCACCTTCATCACCACCATCACCACCTCTTTCACCACCACCTTCACCTCCATCTCTTTCACCACCACATAATGCATAACACTTTCAACAGTTTATTTTAGTCATTATTCACAGTTACAACATTTTTATATTAAAATTTACTAAACAGTTTTGACACTGTTTTTTGTACTAACAGCACTTTAAAAATATTGTTTACCAAACATGTAGCTAGTTTACTTTACAGCTAATTATTTTCAAAGCATAATAGAAGCAACTTTTTTTAAAGTGACAACAATCCCAAACTGGCTCTAAATCCTCTCCGCCGCTAAACTTGGAATGCTATTGTATTCGTACATGGATTAATTTGATTGCAGATTTTGTGGCATGGCGTGGAGTAAAGACTAAGGCTTTTTGGCTAGGTTTTTAAATAATAAAAAATTAAGTGCGCTGCGCCTGCAAAGCACAATAGCGCATCAGCCAAATATAAGACATTGCTGAGGCATTCTCTAAAACAGGTGGTGGGCACCTTCAACCTAGATCAAAGGGGCAAACCCAGCCACCACCATTGCTTTTTCCTGCAAGGGCAGGTGCAACTACACCTTCTTACGCCTCTGTAGAACCTCCACTACTCTTGAAGCAATGGCTATGTTTGTACCATATTTGGAATATGGACCAAATTTGGTTTATTCTTTAAATAAAGCTGCATGTAGCCCAAACCCAATCTCTTCCTTTATAACTGAAAAGGCTTTTCTCATATTTGGGCCAAGAATTGAAAAAATTCCTTTAGAAGCCCATACCTCAACAAGCCTCATTTTAACCCACACTAAAGTCAAGAAGGTAAGTAAGCGTTACTAGTTGACCCACGTGACGGTCTGAAGATGGTTTCTTGCCATTAAGAATGACTTGACCGCCGTCTCTCTCAGCAAGAAAGCACGTTGGATAATGGATGCCAAAACCAAGAGGAACCGTCTTTCGACTGGATCTTCAGCTGCAAAAGGACGACAAATCAAAGGAATACCCCTTGAAACCAATGGTTCCATCTGAGATATCTCTTCTCCTACCTATAAATCGACTCACGAGGGCAAATCGGCAGCTGACTTTGGGCAACTGACGCAGCACAAGCAAATAGATTTTCAAGCGAAAATCCTAAAGAACGATAATCTGGAATCCACCAGGAAATTAGAGAGAAAATTCTCTTTGAATTATTTGATAAATGTCGAGATGATCTCAACCAAGCATGACAGCTAATTAAATACAACGTTCTCCCCCTTTGGACTGCCCTGGGGAGTTATTGAAAACGTAACAGAAAAGAAACGGAAAGTCTTTAAATTGAATTCAATTTTCAAATGCACTTTTGGAAGGCCAAACGACCTCAGAAGCCCAAAAGCCACCATACATCACAGCAAAGCTGTTTGTTGGACTCGTGACAATGTTCCCTTTTCGAGAAGGTATTATGCGACCCAATCAAAGCTCGGACGTCAAATCTGTAAATTCCCGCTGCGTCCTTTTTCCCTTCTTCACTCCAATTCTTCTTCAATCCATTTAGCCATTTGTTCTACATCAGTCCCCTCCACCTCCGAAGAACTCGAACCCGAGTTATGTTCAGGATAAAGGGTTTCATCTTCACGAAACTCATACAAATCAGCAACATTAAAAGTATTGGAAATTCCCATGGAATCTGATAATTCAATAACATAGGCATGCATTGTCATTGATTCTTTTCAGCACCTTGTAAGGACCATATTTCTTAGGCTTCAGCTTGCTATATGTACCAACAGGGAACCTCTCCTTCCTCAGAAACACCATCACATAATCGCCTTCTTGAAACACCCTAACTCGCCTATGCTTGTCTGTAGCGGCTTTGTACTTAGCATTAGTTTGCTCGAGTTTTTGCTTCACTTCGTCACAAACAGCCACCACTTCTTTAGCCAAATTTCCTGCTGCAACACTGATTTTCTGGCCTCTAGGCAACTTCACCAAATCTACAACATGATTAGGCATAGCAGTATAAATAATGGAAAACGGTGACTTCCCGGTTGCACTATTAACGGCACTATTATATGCAAACTCCACCTGTGGTAGTGCATAATCCCATTGTTTCGGCTTCTCTTTGCAAATACTTCGCACCATAGTTCCCAATGTTCGATTGGTAACCTCAGTCTCCACAAAGTGATCCAAAAATGGCTCAAAAATTTTGTATCACGGTCAGAATAGATGTAGGTACTCCATGCAAGCGAACAACCTCCTTGAAAAATAGCTTGGCTATATTGGATGCATCAGCAGTCTTCTTGCAGGCTATGAACTACGCCATTTTTGAGAACCGATCAACCACCACGAAAACCGAATCCACACCTCTCTGAGTTCGAGGCAAACCAAGGACAAAATCCATAGCAAGATCCTGCCAAATATCATTAGGAACTGGTAAAGGCATGTATAATCCAGTGTTTTGTACCTGTCCCTTCGAAACCTGACAAATATAACATTTGCGCACAATTGTTCCAACATCACGCTTCAACTGTGGCCAATAAAATCTCTCCTCCAATCCTGCTATTGTTTTATCGCGGCCTAAGTGGCCACTCAACCCTCCTCCGTGCAAATCCGGAATGAGCTTCTCCCTTAAGGAGGAAACAGGAATGCTTAACTGGTTGCCCATGAACAAATACCCTTCATTTAGAAAGTAATCTGCCTAGCCCATATTTCCTTGAAATCATCATCATCTTCATATAAATCCTTCAGACACTTGAACCCCACAATTTCTTGAGTAAGAGTAACTAACAAAGAAGCCCTTCTACTCAGCGCGTCAGCCACACGATTTGAGGTGACAGAAGTATGCTTGATAACGAATGAAAATTTCTGCAAAAAAGTCACCCATCTGGCATGCATTTTATCAATATGTTTCTGGCTGTTAATATACTTCAAAGCTTGATGATCTGTAAACAAAACAAATTCCTTCTGAATAAGATAGTGCTCCCATTGTTTCAAAGCCCGAACAACTGCGTAAAATTCTTGGTCATAAGTACTCCACTTTTGACGAGCATCGCTCAATTTTTCAGAAAAGAAAGCAATTGGTCTCTTGTCTTGAGAAAGCACAGCTCCCACTCCCATGCCACTGGCATCACATTCAACTTCAAACACCTTCTCAAAATTTGGAAGAGCTAGAACCGGAGCGGTGCAAAGTTTTCCTTTTACAAGAGAAAAACTTTTTTCTTGCTCTTCTCCCCAATTGAACCTACCCTTCTTCAAACATTCAGTAATAGGTGCGACAATGGAACTGAAATGCCTCACAAACCTTCTGTAAAAAGTGGCCAAACCATGAAAACTTCGAACTTCAGAGACTGTTTTTGGAGTTGGCCAGTCAAGAATTGCTTTGATCTTCTCGTCATCCACCTGGATACCATTCTCACCAACCACAAAACCCAAAAACAGTAGCTTATTTGTGCAAAAAGTACATTTTTTCAAATTCACATATAGCTTATTTTCCTTCAAAACTCCCAAGACTTGTCTCAAATGCACGAGATGCTCTTCTTTTGTGGTGGTATAAATTAAAATATTATCAAAATATACCACTACAAAAGAGCCAATAAATGGTCGAAGAACCTGATTCATAAGTCTCATGAAGGTGCTAGGTGCATTTGACAATCCGAACGGCATCACCAACCACTCGTATAACCCTTCCTTGCTCTTAAATGCTGTTTTCCACTCGTCGCCTGGCCTGATGCGAATCTGGTGGTATCCGCTGCGCAAATCTATTTTGGAAAACACCTTAGAGCCTTCAAGCACATCCAACATATCTTCCAATCGCGGGATGGGAAATCTGTATTTTATTGTAATCTTGTTGATCGCTCGACTATCAACACACATACGCCAAGACTGATATTTCTTTGGAACAAGAAGGACTGGAACTGCACAGGGACTCAAGCTCTCCCTGATAAAACCCTTCGGTAACAACTCTTCAATATGCTCTCTTAAGATGTCGTTCTCCTTAGTGCTCATGCGATAATGTGGCAGATTTGGTAGACTAGCCCCAGGTACCAAATCAATGTGGTGTTGTATATCTCTCAATGGCGGCAACTTGTTCGGCAACTTGTCAGAAATTAATTGTGACAAAATTTGTTGCACTTCAGGAGGAATTACATTTTCTTCTTTGCTGGCCTTCAACAACCCCTTCAACACCATGGGACAAAAATAATCTGCTTCTTTTATTGCCTCATTTAACTCTTGCTCGCTGCTGATCAGAGTTAGAAAACTAGAACTCTTAGTTTCGGGCTCAACTGATTTTTTTGAGGGCACTGTAGTGGCCATCGCAATCTTGTGGTTGTTCCAGGAAAACAAGATCACATTATATCGACCCTTAAAGGTTGCATCCACATCAAATTGCCAAGGTCGCCCCAACAAGATATGACATGCATCCATATCAATAACATCACATACGACATCATCTCTGTAATGCTTACCAATGGAGAGTGGCACACGGCAAGTCCCAGCAACACGAACTGAAGGTCCTTTTTTAACCCAGCCCAGTGAATAAGGGCTAATATGTGGCTCTATTGGTAGCTGCAAACGCTCCACCAATTTTTTTGACACAAAATTCTCACAACTCCCAGTGTCTACGATCACATCACAAATTTTATTTTTGATTGAACAAAGAGAATAGAAAATGTTGTGTCGCTGCCCTTCCTCTTTTGGTGCGAAAAGAACTCGCTGTAAAACCAAAGTAAGCCTTTCCATTCCCTCCTCAATTGCAAACTCAGCCCTTGCATAATCATCGTCTACAAATTCGTCATTTTCTTCGTCATCACCGACATCTTCTATAAAATTAGCTTGCCTCCGCTCGGGACAAACGTTGGAACGATGCCCTGACTTTTGGCATCAATAACAAATATCCTTCATGGGCTTAGCAAACGGATTCTCCTTCTGGGCCTGGTTCCGGGTCTGCACTCTATTGGAAGACCGGCTGCTGCCTTCATTGCTGCTTTTACTTTGGAGGTTCGATGGCTTTGACAATCTGCCAAAGTTTTGCTGCTGCATTTTCCTCTTGTCACTAGGAAAAGTAGAAACATTTTCTGAATGATCCATCGTATTCCTGCGATAATTAGTTTGGCGTTTCTCCTTCTCCAACAACTCAGCCTTTAACGCCATATTAATCGCCTCCTGCAAAGTCCACATATTCTGCAACCCAATTTTTTCTTGAATGGATATTTTTAGGCCATTAATATACCTTGCAACCTTTTGGTTTTCGGTCTTGGTAAGATGATTACGCTCCGCTAGACGCATAAACTCTTCGGTATATTCAGAAACCGAACGATTGCCTTGAGCACAGCCGATGTACATGCGATACAGAATTTGTTCATAATCAGTAGGTAGGAACCGATCCATCATAAGCTGCTTCATCTTTCGCCACGTACGAACCCGTTGCTTTCCTCGCCTCTGTCGTGAATTCTGCAACTGATCCCACCATACAGCTGCTGTGACTTTCAGACGGAAAGCGACCATCTTCACCATTTTGTTCTCTGGAACCTCCATAATTTCAAAGAACCTCTCCACTTCTACCAACCAATCTAAGAAATCTTCAATTTTCAGGTTTCCCCAAAAATTAGGGATTTCATCTTTAATCCGATAATCACCAAAATTGTTGTGATTACTGTGGAACCGAATTAATTCATAACCCTAGGTCAAATAATTCCTTCCATTTGAGGATTATTTGACCTAATTGGGAATTATTCAATTTAATTGGGGGTTACCCAATTAAATAGAATGTTACCTAATTAGGTTGAGGATTGATTTGATTCCTACGAATATTCTCAATTAATAGAGGAGTTACCTAATTAAATTAGGTATTGATTTCATTGCTATCCTCATTAGGGATTTGATTTAAATCAAATAAATCAAATCCCTAATTAGTCAAATCTCGCCAAATTGAGGAGGAATAATTCCCTTCCATCTACGGAATTATTCCTCTGAAACCCTAGCTCCCGAGACCTCTATAAAAGGATGGCCACATACAAGGGTTGAGGTACGTCTAAACTTCTACTGAAACTCTGCAGAAATTATCTCTCAGAAACCCTAGCTACCTCCTTTCTCTTCCTCTTTTACATAAGGCTCCGGCCGCCCGGTTTATCCCAAAAAACACACATAACTCCGTACCCTAATTAGGTAGTGTTTTCTTTACAAAACTCTTGACCTAATTTAGGCATCGGAGGGCCTTTGGCCAACACCCCCCGGGTGTGGTCCTCTTATTGCTATTCGTTTTGCAGGGAGAAAGAGAGGCGGAGAAGACGAAGGAATCTTTAGGCAAATATTCCCGTGGGAGGAAATTTGCTCCCACAAATTGGTGCTTTCACTGAGAGCATGAGATATACTCAAAGCGTGCTCAAGGAATCCGTTCCTCCTATTTTCCAATCCACCGAAGCCTTCCAAACAACCATGGTTGGAAGCAAGATGACGAGAGGCAAAGCCGCC
>NW_018922242.1:81084-94513 GCF_002207925.1 Prunus avium | reverse complement strand
TGGCTCCACCGCCGAGCATGGTGGAACCTCCCATCAAGGTGGGCTCGTTACCACCACCGACCTAGGCCCAATCTTGGAGCAACTTCAAGCGTTCCCTCCGTTGCATCCACGCTCGACGCACGCTCCCGCGTACACCTCCCATGAAACCCTAGCCCGTATGCAGTTGGGCACCACACACTTCTCTCTTCCCGATCCACGAAGTCAAGCAGACCTTAATCAGAGAGTTGACCAGCTAGCTCAGAAAGTTGGGCAGCTCCTCAACCAAATCAATCTAGCTCAAAACCTTGGCCTTGGACCACTGGGCGAAGAGAGAAGGATGGACGACTGCGACAACAGGTAGATCGACAGGCGCCGAGCAGGTCAAGCAGGCATGAGCAGACAAGGAAAGGGACAACAACGTGATCAGCTCGCCAACATGTCACAAGCATCCGCAAGCCACACTCAGAGCAACATGCGACGAAGGCAGGGCCCACGACTCCACGTCCGCGACCGTCTAGGCCCGCAGAGGAATGCTCCTCAAGGGCTAGGCTCCCATAGAGGTTAACCTGACAACCTTCACGGTGAGGATCGCGAGGAAAGGCGCTCCGCTGCTCACTCTCGAAGAACCGATTCTCGTCGACAAGCTACGGAGGATCACTCGCAAGCGCAGTCCACCAACACGCCGCCTAGGCAACGCAGCCGAGAAGCTCGAACCTTGCGAATCAACGAGGAGGTCAATCAACGTCGCCCAGATTGCGAGGGTCATCGACGTGTCCAACCAACAATGTGCGCAGAAGACGTCAAGAAGCTTGTGAATGACCAACTTCGAGACTTGAAGGCCGGCGGGAACTTCGATGACGCCCTACTCAAGGAGATGGACCAAGCGAACTCCACTCCTTTCACTGTCGAAATTGAGCAGGCGGCTCCCCCGAAGCGTTTCTCGACGCCTTCGTTTACGCCCTTCAAGGGAGACTCCGATCCCGAGAGCCACCTAAAACACTTCAAAAGTGTCATGATCCTCCACAAGGCCGACGACGCGTTGATGTGCAAGGTGTTTGTGATGACCTTGCGGGGAGCAGCTCAGGACTGGTTCCATACCCTACCATCCGGGTCAATCAGCAACTTCAAGGAGCTGGCATACGTCTTCGCCAAAGAATACACGTCTTACCGGACAATCAAGAATAATCCCAACCACCTGTTCAACCTACGTAAGAAGTCAGACGAATCCCTTCGAGACTACATCAAGAGATTCAAAGCAGAAAAGGCCAATATTGTAGGATGTGATGACCAGATCCCGTCCTCTGCCTTCAAGAGAGGCTTGCCAACTGAGTGTGAGCTGTATCGTGAGCTGACCATCTCTCCCTGCCAAACACTGGAAGAAGTCTTCGTGACAGCAGAGCGCTACGCACTTTGGGACGATGACCGGATCGCTGCAAAGAAGGCTGCCAAGCAAGCCGATCAACCGGTTGAGCAGGCAAGCCAAAGGAACGGCAGGATAAATGACAAAGATGGAGGCAAGCACGGATTACAACCTCATAGAGGTGCCCCAGCAACCGAGAGCTATACCGAGTTCACTATCTCGATAAACCAGATCCTGGCCCAAGTAAAGAACATGCCTTGGTTGAAGAAACCATCGCCTTTGAAGGGAAACCCAGCCAAGAAGGATACCATTAGATACTGCGAATTCCATGAAGGGCACGGTCATTACACAAAGGACTGCTTCGCCTGGAAAAGGCACCTCGAAGAGCTGGTCGTCTCCGGACGTAGGCCAAACGGGCCACTCTCAACGACACGTCTCCGGACGTAGGCCAAACGGGCCACTCTCATCGACACGTCTCCGGACGTAGGCCAAATGGGCCACTCGCATCGACACGTCTCCGGACGTAGGCCAAACGGGCCACTCTCATCGACACGTCTCCGGACGTAGGCCAAATGGGCCACTCGCATCGACACGTCTCCGGACGTAGGCCAAACGGGCCACTCTTATCGACACGTCTCCGAACGTAGCCCAAACGGGCCACACTGATCGACACGTCTCCGGACGTAGGCCAAACGGGCCACTCTTATCGACACGTCTCCGAACGTAGCCCAAACGGGCCACACTGATCGACACGTCTCCGGACGTAGGCCAAACGGGCCACTCTTATCGACACGTCTCCGAACGTAGCCCAAACGGGCCACACTCATCGACACGTCTCCGGACGTAGGCCAAACGGGCCACTCTCATCGACACGTCTCCGGACGTAGGCCAAACAGGCCACACTCATCGACACGTCTCCGGACGTAGGCCAAATGGGCCACTCGCATCGACACGTCTCCGGACGTAGGCCAAACGAGCCACTCTCATCGACACGTCTCTGGACGTAGGCCAAACGGGCCACTCTCATCTACATGTCTTTGGACATAGGCAAAACAAGCCCGGAGTCCCTTAAGGGGGACCCTGGCCCTCGCCAATTTCCTAAGGGAAAACATATTACGGGATGCGAAGAACACGCTCGGAGTCCCTTAAGGGGGACCCTGGCCCTCGCCAATTTCCTACGCCCGGAGTCCCTCAAGGGGGACCCTAGCCCTCGCCAATTTCCTAAGGGAAAACATCTTACGGGATGCGCAGAACACACACAGAGTCCCTTAAAGGGGACCCTGGCAATCATAAAATCTCCAAAAGAAGATGCGCAATCAAAATACAGGCTGGTTACTCAAGCAGTCCACAAGTCAATATGCCAATTGAAGTTGAAAAAATAACTGAAATAGCAAGCTGACCAATCGGCCAAGTTCAACAAAAGGAAGATGGTCGAATAAGGCCAATTATTCTAAACAAGAAAGCAGACTACAAGGTGAAAAGAAATAAAGGAGTCTTCATTTACTTTGGGACGCCAACAGGAGATCCCTGATCTACAGCCTCTTCGGCATCCGCTTGATCAGCCACGTTCTCGGCAGCTCCACCTGCTTGATCTGCGACATCTGCCACTACCTCATCTGCTGCATCCTCCTCTACTTCATCCTCTTCAGCTACCGCCTCTTCGGCTGCCTGCTCTTCAGCTCCTTCCATGTTCACAGCATTAACCTGCTCACTTTGCACATGGAGCAAGTCAGAACAGAGCATCTCAATGTCTCCATCTCTAATGCAGACTTGTTATAGGCGCCAAACTTAGCAAGAAGCTTGTCATAACCAAATGAGACGTCAACATTCTTGCGCTCAAGACGGAAGTAGGCACCTTTTTGACTAACCAAGTCACCAGCAGAAGAGGGGGCAACAGTAGATGAGTTTCAGATATTTTCAGCAGCAAAAACTAATCCTTTCTTTTAGGCAAATGGAGTGTCGCTTCCCTTTGTTTTTCCAAGGAAAGACTCGAGAGGATGCCAAGTTCGCCGGCCTGGCGGACGTGGTTAACCAATTCAGCACAAGTGGACGGGCTTGACAGAAAGTTCATCTTGAGCAGATTAGACACGCATGCACCTCCTGTGGGATTGGGCTTGTCAACCTTGGGACCAACAGCTGACGTTGCAGAAGAACCCTTCACCCGGGCAGATGACTCTCTCATCTTCTTAGCCTCTGCCAACCTCGCCTCCAAAGAAGTCCATGAGGCAGAATCAACTCCACTCTTGACTGCCCGTGTCTCAACAACCGAGCCATGAGCAGACCTCCCGCTTCGATCTCCATCCTTTGACTGATACAGACGAGTCGAACTACGAAGAGGAATATCTGCATCTCTTTGACGCTCGGTAGAACGGGATTGGGCACGAACTACCTCACGAAGCAGATCATGATTTTCAAGCTTGTCAGCAGGAGGCTCGGATGATGATGGAACAAACCCCACTTGAGTTTTCCCAACAGAATTGGACTTTGGCTTCATCCTCAGTAGAGACACATCATTCGCAAGCGAAGTCGCAACTCCATTTCTAGAAGACTTGACGTCAGCCTTACTTTGGGCAGATCATCAGAATCTGGACCATTCTGCTTCCATCTCTCAACATCCTGTGCAAGGGGCAGACCACCAACTTCCTCCCGATACTTGCCCAGCTGACAGGCCCGCAACGCATGAGGCCAAGCATGCTTCAGCCCAGACCTGCGACGATAAGCAATAGCTGGTCCACCTGCGTGCACCTGCTCTACCACGACTGCCGCCCACTATCAGCTGTCGCCTGTCACGACGACAACTAGCCGGACTTCCCCCAGCTAGCCTTCGCAGCAAAAAAGAAGAAAAGACGAAGAAAAAGAAATATACGTGCTCGACGTACCTTTGGATGCACGACAACTCCTCTCTTCGACAAGCAGTACAAATTCTCCAAGATCTCTCTCAAGCTAGAAAGTAGAGAAGTTAAGTTTGCGATGTGACGAAGAGTGAAGAGAAGCCCTACATTTACACAGGTTGGGCATCCTAGGTCAAGAAGGAATCGCAAGCCCATTCCTACTGGGAACCCAACTCCAAGAACAGTCAAAAGCTCACTCCAATTGGGAACCCAATCTGCAAAATGAGTCCAACTCACTGAAGGAAGCCCCGTTACAGCTGGACAGCCCAACAGATAATTTACATCTCCTACATGCCACCACGCGCCATGCAGAAGCTGGGGGGCATTTGTGGGAACCGAATTAATTCATAACCCTAGGTCAAATAATTCCTTCCATTTGGGGATTATTTGACCTAATTAGGAATTATTCAATTTAATTGGGGATTACCCAATTAAATAGAAGGTTACCTAATTAGGTTAAGGATTGATTTGATTCCTACGGATATTCTCAATTAATGGAGGAGTTACCTAATTAAATTAGGTATTGATTTGATTGCTACCCTGATTAGGGATTTGATTTAAATCAAATAAATCAAATCCCTAATTAGTCAAATCTCGCCAAATTGGGGAGGAACAATTCCCTTCCATCTACGGAATTATTCCTCTGAAACCCTAGCTCCCGAGACCTCTATAAAAGGATGGCCACATACAAGGGTTGAGGTACGTCTAAACTTCTACTGAAACTCTGCAGAAATTATCTCTCAGAAACCCTAGCTACCTCCTTTCTCTCCCTCTTTTACATAAGGCTCCGGCCGCCCGGTTTATCCCAAAAAACACACATAACTCCGTACCCTAATTAGATAGTGTTTTCTTTACAAAACTCTTGACCTAATTTAGGCATCGGAGGGCCTTTGGCCAACACCCCCTGGGTGTGGTCCTCTTATTGCTATTCGTTTTGCAGGGAGAAAGAGAGGCGGAGAAGAAGAAGGAATCTTTAAGCGAATATTCCCGTGGGAGGAAATTTGCTCCCACAATTACGATGATATGGATTGTTAACCGGTGGCGGTTCCTCAAGTTCTTCTTCGGACTCCGACTCGCTCTTTGGAACACGTTGTCTCGTATTATTTCTTCCATTGTCATTTGTGTCTTCTCTTCTATTGTTGTCTTTGTCTTCTCTCCTATTGTTTCCACCAATAGCTTGTAACAACAACTCATGCATCTCCCCAAGTTGATTGGCTAAATTGTCGATTTGTACGTTTTGAGCGTCCAAATCCGCTCGAGTAATTGGGATACCAGTTTCACGATCACCCATGATAAGCCAATAATACAAATACGGGAGGGACCCGCTCTGATACCACTTGACGCAGCACAAGAAAATAGATTTTCAAGCGAAAATCCTAAAGAACGATAATCTGGAATCCACCAGGAAATTAGAGAGAAAATTCTCTTTGAATTATTTGATAAAAGTCGAGATGATCTCAACCAAGCATGACAGCTGATTAAATACAACGTTCTCCCCCTTTGGACTGCCCTGGGGAGTTATTGAAAAAGTAACAGAAAAGAAACGGAAAGTCTTTAAATTGAATACAATTTTTAAATGCACTTTTGGAAGGCCAAACGACCTCAGAAGCCCAAAAGCCACCATAGGTCACAACTAAGCTGTGAGTTGGACTCGTGACGATGTTCCCTTTTCGAGAAGGTATTATGCGACCCAATCAGAGCTTGGACACCAAATATGTAAATTCCTGATGTGTCCCTTTTCCCTTCTTCGCTCCAATTCTTCTTCAATCCATTCAGCCATTTGTTCTACATCAGCAACACTCAAATGTCATCCTCCAGCCTTCACCGTCAACTTTAAAGATCTTATGCCTATACATATAGAGGTTCAACAGCAGCACAAGGGGACTCCTCCAAAATCAGACGCAACATCTTGTAAACACTTGAACAAAACTTCAAGATTTCCAAATAGTCAACTTCCTACCTAGATAACTAGTTGACAACTCCTGCGTTTATCTTTTATTGCTCTGTCATCTCCATGGTATGATTCTTGTTTAAACAATCAGTTTAGTTTCTTCTAAATAGTAGAAACTTGTGTAGATTGTAGGGGTGGTTGCGGTTCGGTTACCGTGTTTTTTTGGCCAAACCGCAAACCGACCAACTATTTGTGGTTTGGTGTTTTTTGAAACCGTAAACCGACCGCGTTTTGCGGTAAACCGTATTGCGGTAAAACTGCAAATTCGGTTAGTTACCGTGAATTAATGGTTTAAACCGATTGAGATATTTTGGGCCTAAATTATACAGTTTTAAGTCTTTTAAGTTGGGCGTTTTTGTGTCATAAAAATCCAATCTTCCATACTTTTGAAGCCTAGTTTTGAAGCTTCTTTTGAAGCCTTTTGAGTCCAATTTTCCATAGAGTCAGTTAACGTTTTAGGAAATAACTAAAAGGAAAACCATACAGTCACATTGCTAGATTCATCTCCAGTTACCTTGCATGCCATGCTCATAGCTTATTTAAAGGTCTCTAAAGGTACCAATGGTTCTAAGCCCAAGTAGTGAGAATATTGGAATAAAATAAATAGACCAACACATATAACACACCCAACACATTCTCAAATTGGAATAAAATAAATAGAACATAAAACACACCAACTTAGCCAAATTAATTATTAGCAAACAAATTTTAAAGGGTAAATAACATAATAATTACGTACTTATCAATTAGATTAGGTATGATCATAGCCGTTAGATTATCTAACAGCTATCAATTAATTAAAAAAAAAAAAATTTATTATTAATTTAAAAATGTTTGCGGTTTGCGGTAACCGCAAACTTGGAATTTTCCAAACCGGCACCGCAATCGCAATTGCGGTGTGGTTCCTCAAACCGCAAATTGCGGTCGGTTTTCCCCCTTGTTTGGTTCAAATGAGGTAATATCTCGGTTGGTTTGCGGTTTTTCAGTTTTTCGGTCTAAAATGCCACCCCTATTAGATTGGATAGAGAAATCTCAAATCTCTCCAAGATTGTAATTTGTTTTTTAAAAACAGCAAAATGGAGAAATCTTTGGCTTTTGTTTCAACTTGTTATCATACTGGATTTAGATAGAGAAATCTCCAACATCTGGAACCTTTTTCTTTCCAAAGTTTACTTTAGTTGCACTTTAAATACCTGTCATTTACCTACTTCATATCCTCTCTTGTAGTAATTTACTTTCCCACTTTTATATATTTGAATTTTTCATTTGACAGGCCAAGAATAAGGGTTTTAAGAGGCTTCCCTAGCCTGAAAACAAGGGCTCATTCAGGCCCGAGTTATACCATTGGTCCCTAATTAATTAAATATTAGCCCAATACAGGGTTACCGTGGGCCTAAATTAGGTTTGTGAACCCAATCAACGGAACATTAACCTTAACATTGGTTTTTTTGTGTGGTTAGGTACTGCTCGCATTTACCAAGCCATAAACGCACGATTGAAAGAAAATTGAAGTCCTCTTAATTGAGGCATAGAAAAAAAATATGATCAATCACACTCAAGCATGAAATGTTCAACTCTAATAATTTAACTAATAAACAGAGAACAATATAACATCTGGATTTTGAACATATTTTTCCCTTCAAATATAATCACATAAAACTAAACTAAACATTCAGTTCTCATCCTCTAAACATTCAATGCTTGTATAAAATAAAATAAAAACATTCAAATCAACTTAAAATATAAAAAAGTTAAGAAAACTAACAAAACATATTGACAGAATATGGTGGTTAATTTATTAACATGAAGAAGATAGTGAGTGAGTAAAATTGTCGAACCAAGGTGGTTAGTGTGAGTGGTTCGGCACTCTCATTCCTTAAGAGAGGTCAGGGGTTCGATCCCTGCTCTCGTATGGAGTCACCACTTTGGCCAGCACTTTACCCCTTACGGGCCAATCCGTTGTGAGCGGGGATTAGTCTGGGTTGTGGTTAAGGCTTAAAGGTGCCACCCATAGTTGGGGCCCATTCAGGACCATCTCGTGGTTCAGACAAAAAAAAAAAGAAAAAGAGGAAAAGAATGAGAAAAAACAAAGGAAAGTTTTGATACCTCTTCAAAAATCCAAATTGCAAAATTTCAAGTAGCACAACCTTTCATTCAATTGTGCTCTCTTCAAGATGGCCAAGACCCATAAAAGAAATACCATTTCGACTGAAAAAAAAAGATAGAAGAAATACCAGTTCCTTTTTAAAAGTATTTTTTTCACTTTGGCTTTGATTGCTGATTGAAACCCACAAATTGACGAATCAATCACTTTGGGCATTGGGATTGACCCGGCCTTTTCCTCTCTCCCGCTTCATTCCCAAAAGAATCACCAAGAAAGAAAAAGAAAGAGACCATCAGGCTACTACTAACGACGACGTTGATCATGAAGATAACCTTCGAAAGCAGAGGCATATTGATATTGGTATTCAAGGGGAGCAACCATCCACTTCAGACGACAATCAATGATTTGTTTAGATGGGTACGTAATTTACTTTCGTTCAAATAAATAAATACTTTTTCTTTCTCGACACAAGTTTAACTTTTATTTCTTTTTCTTTTTTGTATGTTGTTGTTCTAGAAATTGGCGTTCTCAAGATCGTGCTGCTTTTGGTTTCCAAAATTGATTGTTGAGTTGAGTTGATTTTTCACTTTGGCTTTGATTGCTGATTGAAACCCACAAATTGACGAATCAATCACTTTGATTTTGCTCAACAGGTTATCAATTCTTAAATTATTATTATGTTCATTTGACTTTTTATTGGAAAGGAGGAGAAATGGTTTTGGTTTCCAACGCATGACTTAATGTTGAGTGTCTATTTAGTTTCTTCTCTCTTTTTTCTCTTCTTTTTTTTTTCCTTTTTCTATGAAAAATTTGCGCCCCATTGTATTTTGGCCCCGGGCTGTGGCCCTGGTCGCCCTAAGCCAGGGCCAGCTCTGTATGTGATGAACTCTCTATTGAATTGCAATAGGCTAACTATGAGACCCACATGCCAATAAACTGAAGCTATTGAACTGTACCATTGTAAGTAAAACCGCAATTCAATTTAATAGATGCCAAAATAGTTCAAACAATATACTGGCAAACTTAGATTACTTATCTCTTTTCTTTTCTTTTTCCTGCAAAAAAGAGTTCAATACCCAAAAGAATCATTACATGTTCCCTCTACTATTAGCTCAACCAGATGAACTGTACAAGTGGGAAGGGGAGGACCCATTACAATTCCAAAATCACTGAAATATGGGAATTCCATGACAAAAAGAAAAAGAAAAAGAAAAGAGAAGCTGCTCAAGAAGAAAAAGTTTCAACTATAGAATATTATATTCTTCACTAAATTAAAGACCATCTATTTCTCAGTTCCATCATGTTATTGTATTTATTTATTTTTCAAAATGGAACGGTAAGTTTAGGTATTTTTTCTTTTTAATGTTTTCCCTTTTATTTACAGCCGATCCAACGGCTGTGTTTTTGGGGGATTTTTCTTTTTAATGTTTTCCCTTATAAATACCCGCCACATTTCTTCTCCACCAAATACATTTACAGAAAATAAAATAATAAAAAGGAAAATTAGCACATTAGCTAAATTACAACATAAAACATTATTAGGGCCTCAAATGTAAAATGCATATACAGCCGATCACATGCTAGTCACGTGGGCTTTTTTAAAAACAAGTGAAACTGGTTGTTTTGGTTAACCGGTTAAAATATGGAAAAAAAATCACCCCTTCAACACCTAGGACGCGTACTCCATTGCGTCTATCTCCTCCTCCACAATTCTGCACAGCCACAGCTCTATTTCGTCGAAATCACAGTTGCGCAGCTTTCCATAGCCTGAAGAAGTCCCCCCACTTCCTCTTCTCCATCTAAAGAGCAGATTTCAGCCAAAACCCAGAAACCCACTTCGTCTTCTCCAGCTGCTTCCTCCATCTCGGGAAGTTCGTGTGTTGATTTCATTTTACAATCAAGAAGACACTGTTACTAATCGGTTAAGGGTGTGTGCTTTCAGTTCTCTTTATGCCAGTTTTGGTTTCTAAGAGTTTGAGGAGAAACTAAGGAGATGAGAATTGAACTTTACGGTTTCTGTTTCTGTAGTTTCTTAAAAACGAAATCATCAAGTCACTGAAAATAGCAGAGTATGATACGTTTGGAATGTTATTCCTTTCTTTTACTTTGTTTCTTGGAATTTAAAATTAAAATGAAATTATCTGTGATTGCATCTTTTATTCCTTAATTATACAAACCTATGTCTTAACTTGTGTGATAGTGTTTTTAGAATGGAGTGAGGGGACTGATGTTGGATGTGTACGATTTCGAGAACGATATTTGGCTTTGCCATTCTTTTCGGGGGCAATGTTTCAACTTCACTGCATTTGTAATCTCTCTTCCATCTTGTCAACTTAACACTTATTCTTCTTTTGTGTGGATTTTTCACGGTGTGGCTGTAAATGGAATTTTGGGTTTTGCCAATTATTTGTTCCTTTTAAAATTTAATATGTGGTTTACAATTTTGGCTGTAAATGAGAATTTGGTAGATTATTGTGTAGTTGATTGAAGAAGTTAGAAAATTAAAGTTATGCGCTTAACGAACTGCTCTATTTTTGCCTTTCAGAAACTTGCTGCTCTAGGTAAACATCGATTTGTCTTCCCTCTTTGTGCCAAATGATAGACAACTCCAATTTTGCCGCATATATTTTTATTTTGTGTTATGATTGTTAGTAAGTAATCTCAGTCAGCCAACCAGCTTTCATTTTTGTTTTTTGGTAATTAAATCAAGGATTTTGTTATCATGTTTGTATGATGTGAGTGAGGTGATTTTTGGTGCTGTAAATTGCTACTCACTAGTGATTTTGAATTGTTGTTTCCGTTTTTTCACTGGTACAAAGTTAGCTTCATTGGTGCTCTCTGCTCTCTAACTGTTCATGAACTTCACTGTTTAGTTTGGTCTCTACCCTGATTGCATGTTAACAATTCCAGAAATTAATTATTCAAATTTTGTATTTCTTTTCCCACTATGCGTTTCTGGGTTGTTATAATGCCTCTGGATCTGATTATATATAAATACCCATGAGGCCTTTGATTGTGTATGATTTAATTGTGGTGGGAACTTCACACAGGACTTGGCAAGCAAGTCGATGTTTCAGTAATTTGTTGGTTATCTGAAGCCTGTATTGCAAGCATTAGTGCCTGGTATGAAGCACTCGTTTCAATCTCTTAAGATGTGCCATGTAGAAACCCGGAGATCATTTATGTACCCTTTATGTTGGTTTGTGTTTGCTTGAATTCCAAATACATGAAGGGTGCTGATATGTTTAAACTCAACTTTGATAACTTGAAAGGGAAGATGGGGATCTGTTGTGTGAACAAAAATTTATTAGGTAGTCAAAATATAGAGCTTCGGTTGGTCAGATTTTTGGTGTACTTGATTAAGACTTTTTTTTTAATTGCATAAATGAAAACCCAAGGCCTTTTAACAAAGTTATTTTCTTTATGTTTTGCTTGTGTTTAAGATCAGGATCGTGGAGAACAAAAGAAAGGTTTTCCTAGACTGTGTTGCTCATGATCTTCTAAGTGCTAGATAACTTAGTTCATTTTGAGTATTTTTAGTTTTAAATGTAATTTTTATTGCGATTTAAATATCATGTTACGATGGATAGATTTGCAGGTTGTAACTTTGTATATTCAATCATTGTATCTAATTATATTTATTTTAATTAGTTTGCAATTTCAATTTTCAATTTATTTTTTAATATATTTATTTTATTATTATATTTAGCTTAGTTTTGCTACTGAATCAGTTATGAAGCTTTGCAAAAGTGAATTAACATAAATTAACCAATGCCCTTTGGTTATGTTGGTTGTTGATTGATTGCAAATAAAACAGATGGAGGAAAGGGTAATTGTACACCGCTGTCTAGTTTTTGTATCATAGGACGTGCAATTGCATAGTCTCTTTAACCTAAACTGGAATAAAATTCATTTTTAATGACTTTTGTAAACGAGGATATGCAATTGCATACCATTTATGCAATAGTTGACCCTATATATGCAATTATTACCATTTGTACAAACAAATTTCACTCTCTTGCTTTCTCAAAATACACAAACTAGTGTAGATTTAATAAGCAAGTGAAACTTTTTCGGGTTTTTGGAACTCAAATGGTTTTTCAAGTTCTTGGAACTCAAATGGTTTTTCAGGTTCTTGTACTTGACATCAATATTTTAATCATTACCCTTCACATGGATAGTGATGAATCCAATTTCTTCACCTCACAAAGGTAAGACTAAGGATTAAAATACCGGCCGTGCAACATCGAGCCTCCAATTTATGGATATTTTGGGGGATATATCGTTATTGTTTTAGGTATCGAGAAAAAAATCAACAAAAATGACAGACAAATGCATTGAAATACATAATTTTGGTGTAAAATTTTCATAAATGTTATGTACATTATCAATGAATGTATTGAACAAATAAAACTCAAAATTTACTAATAATAAGATATACATATGATGAAATATAAGCGGTATGTATTACGTGTTAATGAAAAGTTTGAAAATAAAATGTTGATTAGAATGAATAAACCATGCATAAATTCATAGTTTGTTTAAATATTGGATTACAATTTAGACAAGTGTCCATCTGCATAAATGAAGAGCTCCTATGAGGTTCAAACAATGAGGAACAACCATCTAGATTCATACAATAGTCATACCAAGTCATGTAACCCGAGCAGTTTGTAAGTCATGTTTGAACATGGTGCACATAGGTCTATATGGGATAGTTAGGATTAATCCAACTAGTAGGCAGGGGCAGCCCTGGCATGGTGCAAGTGGGGCCACTGCATAGGGCCCCTGATTTTTGAGGACCCCCGAATATTTTTTTACTTTATATAATATATATTAATATTATAACAACTGTATATATACTCCAACGTGCAGCACATTGACACAAAAGTGTATTTAGTGGAGTTGGTTTCTAGTGCATATCCCTTGGTGCAAGGCCTAGGTTTGAGTCTTAGTTATGTGAATATATTTGTAATTTTATTCGCTTTTCATTGTAAGAACAAAAATTTGAAATAGTTTTAAAAAAGAAGCAGATGAACAATACAAGGGAAAAGATCCAATTAAATAAACAATAGTATATATCCCCCCCATATGCTTTCTCCTTTAAAAAAAAAAAAACTTTCTTCGACTTAAAACAAATATAT